>JAPXFQ010001292.1:0-100260 GCA_028564705.1 Apricaphanius iberus
CGGCGAGAGGCCGCGGCGGGTGGCCGGCGTCTCCGGGCCCGATCGGCTATATTGACACTGGACATGGCTCCTGGGTCTTGGTCTTAGCCCTCGCGGGGGTGCTGAGGAGGGGGCCTCTGGCCGGTGTTGGTCGGCCTCCACAGTGACTGACCGGTTGGTGGGGTGTGGGCTGGTGGGTGGAGGTGCTGGGTTCTGTTGCCACCCGGCCATCGGGCGGTAGTAGCAAGGCTGGAGGATGTCGGCCTGGGGATTGGCCGCCTGGGACTTCGGTCTGCTCACGGGCCTGGCGCGGCATGTCCGGGGTACCCGAGTCGGTGGTGCGCCGGGTTCCGGCCTCGGCCCGGGGGTCCTCGGACGCTGGCGGTGCCTGGGGCGTCTCTTATTTGCGGGGAGGCTTTTTACCATCTAGCACAGGCGCTCTTTTTAACGGGGTGCGCTTGGGACGGGAGGGGGGAGGGCGTTGAGGGTGAGGGGGGGCTAAACTCAACCTGGGTGTCTAGTGACATGTGTTTTGTTAGCAGTGTGAATGTTGGGAAGGATTTAGGTATGCCCCTGGCATGGGGGCTGGTGGATTGCCGGGGCCCCCATGGGGCTCGGGGGTGCCGCTGCCGTGGGCCCCGACTTGACGTGCTGGGGCCTCCCACCCTTGGTGGATCGGCCGAACGGGGGTGCCTATTGGAGTCAGCAGGGGAGCTGGCTCCCTGGGGTTGGCAATGGTCACCCCAGTTATTTTCTCCCCATCCCCATGCCTCTGTCCACCTGCTCCTTCATTCTACCATTCACAAGGCCTTGGGACGTGGGCACGTCACTGGGGTGCGTGATGGAGCTTCCGTCTTCGCTACCCGGTGGCGGCCTGGGTCCCGATTTTATTGAGCAACTTAGACACTTACACTTGCAACATTTACATGGAACGCACATGTAGGGACCTGGCGTTGTGGCGCGTTGGCGCTGGGGGCGGGACCCCTCATGGGGGGCCCCCTATAGGGGCCCGTTGTGGGGGCCTCGCCTGTGGTGCCGGCACCCACTGGTTAAACGCATCTAGACACTGAGGGCCCGGGGGGGGAGATGGGGGTACAACACGCAACAACACCACATTGAGCTGGGGGAGAGAGGCTGGGGGGTCTTTCCACACCCCTGTTCGTTGGACCATCAGGGGTCGGAGCCCGGATAGAACATCACGCCGTCTGGTCGGGGTCCTGGGCTGGTGGGCTGCTCTTGCCGGTGTGGGGCCTTGGCAGTCTACTTGTCCCCGTCCTGGTGGGCAAAGGGGTCTGTCTCCTGGTGCAGGGGCAGGGTTCTCTACTGGGGTGTCTGTCCCTGGGCCTGGGAGTATGGAGTATAGTGTACGTATGGGGGGTATGAAATGAGTTATGCGTCCCGTTTTTTCGTATGTCCTGTATTTGTAAGAATGTGTACGCATGAGAGGGAGGGTACGTATGAGTGTCTCTGTCTGTCTATTTCTACCTGTCAGGTTGGGTGTTTGGCTGCTCTCTGGCCTGATGCATCTTCTTCCCTCCCCGTCACTCCCCGTCGGTGATGGTTGCTCCTGCCCGCTGGTTGATGATGGCTCTCGATGCCTGGGGCCGGGGGTCCCGGTTGCAGCCCGGCTCGGTCCTGGTGCATGTCGGGCGGGTCCTGGGTGGTCCGGTGTGTCGGGCGGCCGCTGTTTCGGGCCGACGTCCTCCTTGGATTGACTGGGGCACCTCTTCTGGGGGTGCCGGGGTTGTAGAACAGGTTGGTGCCGTCCGGTGGATCGGTGGGGACCGTGCCTGGTGCCCAGTCCTCCTGCCGGTTCCAGGAGTTCTGCTGGCTGGTCTGTTCACCTGGTGGGGCTGTCCGGCATTGGCTGGGCCCCTGATCTTGGCGCCCTACGTGGGGCGGGATCTGGACCCGGGAGCTGGAAGATCTGGATGTCCAGGTGCCGGCTGGGCGCGGCCTGGGGAGGGCGTACATCCGCTGTGGCTCTTGCTGTGGCTCCCTAGAGTGTGGGTGTGTGGAGGTGGGCCGGGTTGTTGGCGGTGGGTATTGGTCCGGGGTGGCGGCGGCGTGTGTTGTCCGTCGGTTGGCTGCGGATGGCCCCCTTTGCCTGCGAGTGAGTGGGGCCACTTGTCAGCTGGTCCCTTGTTGGGGCCCCCGCATGGTGGGGCGGGGGAGCCGCCTGGTCCCCGTGGACCTCCGGTTTTTCTGTATCCGGGCCCGCCTGTGCATATGCCGTTACGTGCAGACAGCCCGTGTGCTCGCTCATGGCGATCTCTACGGGTCCCTGCAGCATTAGCGGCTGTGGTGTCCCCTGGTGCTCCATCTGTTCCTCTCTTGGTGGGTGATCGACCCTGCGCTGAACCGCCTGTGGCCTCTGTACTCTGTGGGACCCTGGATGCATACATCTCTTGCCTCCTCCATGTCTGTGTCGATTCCTGTAGGACGGATTGACGGTTCCTTACACCAGCTATCAATCACTTGCATGGTGAAACCTTAGGCTGGTCCCTGGTTGGGGCCCCGCTGGGGGGCGGGGTGCCCCTGGTCCCCGTGGCCTCCGGTTTCTGATCCGGGCCCGCCCTGGCGTAGCCGGTTACCGGCGGAGCCCGTGGGCTCGTCACTGCGATCTCTCGGGCCCCAGCATTGCGGCTGGTGGGTGTTCCCCTGGGGCTTCCATCTGTTCCTCTTTTGGTGGGTGATCGACCCTGCGCTGATCCGCCTGTGGCCTCTGTACTCTGTGGGACCCTGGATGCATACATCTCTTGCCTCCTCCATGTCTGTGTCGATTCCTGTAGGACGGATTGACGGTTCCTTACACCAGCTATCAATCACTTGCATGGGGAAACCTTATTCCGACCTGCATGCTCGCACACACATAGGTGTGGGGACATTGGTGAGGACGGACATATCTTAAGCTGAGGTTATCATCATTAGTTAGTTGTTCACAGGAGCTTACCAGAAACATTTGTATTATGTTCATTAATCAATGCTTGTGTGTAGTGAATGTGTAATTCTTAGTTTATTCTACTAGATCCGAACTATTGGTTTGGTTCTGTACAGTTTGTTGTTTTTGCTTTGTATTACTGTTTCTCTGCCGTCCGGCAGAGGTGGAGGACTAGGATGTTTTCTTGTGTTCTTTGTTTGCCTCCCTGTCTTGTGTCGTCGGTTCGCGCCTCTGCTGGTCCGGTTTCTTTTCTTCACCTTCTTCCTTTCTCCCTTCTTGTCTCAGTTTAATGTCCATGACGTCAGGAAATTGAACCCACAGTAATCACTAATAAAGATTTTTTATACATATACATCAAGTGGCGTACTACAGCGAAGCTGTAATACTCTGCTTGGGAAAGTAAAACTGTTGGGCTTGTACTTGGTACTCAGACACCAATTCTGAGTAGCATACTGCTAGACAGGACACGTTAAAAAAAAAAAAAAAAAAAAAAAAAAGAAACCCTCGCCTCCAAGGCTACAAAAATGCTGCAGTTAATACACCTACCAACTTCACTAAATGAGGCGGAGGAGTAACTAAACATCTGACAGAGAGAGCAGGAGAGAGGAGGATGTTCAGAGAGAGACGGAGGAACAGGAGACAAAGCTGCCGAAGCCATGCTAGCTGTGAAGCTAAGCTAACCTAGCGGTACCTTACCGAGCCCAGAAAACCAGTGTAACGCTTAAGAGTCCCAGAACGCAAAGAACACCAACAGAAAATACATTTTTTAATGTGTTTGTGTGTTAAAGCAACTTCTGGACAGAGAAAATTTGATTAATTCAAGAGAGAGAGAAACCCCGACTTTCTACAACCGAGTGAGTCACCAAACAGGAAATGACGCGATATGTCTTACCAACGCAGTCTCCACCTCCTTAGTCAGCGACACTCTATTAGATATAACTTCAACAGTAGTTCTTCCTTTCACTGACTGTAGCTAAAAAGCTGACAGTTCTAATTGTTCTTGTCCTTTATAAAACAAATTTTTCATGCACGAACTGATCTTGCTCAAAAGGTTGACGATACTACTTCATTAATTGATCTCACAATTAATATTTCATAAATTGGCCTTGCCTAAAAGGCTCACAATAATTAATTAATCAGTCTTACTTAAAAGCTCACAGCATTATTGCTAATCTTGCATCTAGAAAGCTCAAAGACCATAAAAACCATTAACTGTTCTTGCTAAATAATTTCTATTTATTGTATCTATTTATTTTCAATAAAAAAATAAACAAAAAGATTTTACTCACAGAATTGACGCAAAGGATTCAAACCTTATCTAGTCTAAGGTAAAATGTCAGCCGGCATAGAAACAGAACAAAAAGCTCTCCCAATTATAATGAAAATAGCTGACCACAAATAGGAAAATATAATTTCCTATTTTACTATAATTACAGTTAAGAAGTTAGTTTTTGTCCCAAGTTATAGGCAGGACTTCAATATAGTCCAATATTTTAACTCAAGAATGAAATGAATTTAGCTCACCAGGCTTTGTCCCTCAGACAATTTTAGGTACGGTCCTCGTTGCAGTCGATCAGAACACTGGACTGAGTCTCCCTTCTCTTGAATGCTTAAGCGAGGCCTGGAGATGGGTGCAGAAAAACACCCAGGTGTCCCCTCAGTCAGTGTCCGACGGACATGCACGAGACCCGTTCAAGTGACGCCGAACAATGTGGTAGAAATCTGGGTTTCTGAGAGGCCTTGGATGAGAGAATGAAACAAATAGTTATAGTACATAGTTTATTTTACGTGCACAGAGGGCCTCCTGCTGAGAACCCTGAAGCTTCAGCACAGATGCATGGGTGTATATAGTATTCTGCCACACCCTATTGAATCAGCTTCTGACCGATCATTACATCATACGGATGATTTCAGACATTATCAAACAGAAGAGGAAGTGTCCCTTCAGTAGTCAGCAGTAAACAATCAGGAGATAGTTTCACTGAACATTCAGAATATAGATAACAATAAGGGACACTTTGTATAATCCTGAGAAAGACATTAACAGGAGCTTTCATAAGTGTAACACCAGATAATAACAAGAGTTTTCATAGGTCAAGATGAGATGTTTACATACAATTGGTTCTTGTTTGTACCTTAAAATCAGAGCAGCTGTCTAAGAGCTGAGTAAGAGGATTAAACCTTTCTTAATGTCCCAGCATTAATAATAAAATTTTCCGTCACACTTTACTTCCTGAAGAAGTTTTATTCTGAGTTAAATAAAACTTTTGCATTCACCCATTCCTGTGTTGTGGCTGACTTTACGGGTCCTCCTGGTTTATCATTCCGCCGATGATTTTGCAATCAGCGGTTTCTCTGCTTAATTGTCCCAGCATGTAGTTGTTATATTTCTGCTGCAGAGCAGACATAAAAAAATGTGATGAATAATTGAATTTGCTAATATTAACTTCTTTCAAAATCGTTAACGTCTTTGAACATATTATAATATGTAATATGTAATATAAAAATACATAATTTAATAATGAACATTACTCTTTGGTTTTATCAGCTATGGAGAAACTAATAAAAAAAAAGAGTGACTGGGACTAAAAATGAGAGGCAGTAACTGCGGTCGGGACGGTGAAGATGTTTCTGTTTGAAATGTAGGATAAAAAATTGGTGTGATAAAATCCCATTGAGCATAGTGTTATAAATAAACAAATAAACGGGAGGGGGGTCTGCACACGGAGAGATTATGAGAGACAGGATCTCCATACATAATCAGCCGCAACATTAACTTATGTATTTCTTGGTAAATGTAAAACATTTCCTGACAGTTGGTTGCTAATCCGTCCATACATTTTAAGTTATTTTGTTACCTAACAAAATAACAGACAGACACCAACATGAGCTCCATGTGCCCCATTTCCATTAGTGCCAGTACGGTACGGAACGGAACGCTTTGGCGTGTTTCCATTACCTGCGTCCGTTCCGAACCGACCCCAGCTGACTCTTTTTTACGGACTACCTCTGAAGCGACCCAAAACGCCCACCTATGGACTGATTGATCTGGTAGTATGACATCCCTCTTACTCCTACGGTAGCCGCTGTTTGGTCTAGAGTTGTTTGTTTGTCTCAGAGTAAGCTATAGTTTAAAGTTTCAAATAACCAGCACACTGCAGTTAACTGCAAGCAGTCTTAAATTATCAAGAAATCAGTATAAGTCGCGAATTATATAACTCTTAAACAATGTGGGGATCTTGTCTGTATATATACTATTGAATACCTGCATTTCACCATGTCATGTTGGATGAGTGGTTAGTGTTGGTGACAATATATATATTTTTATATATTGTTTTAGCTTTTTTTTAGGTTTTATATTTCAATAAATGAAACAAAAAACAATTTTAATGGCGGAGCAGTAGGTTACTTTTAATTTGAGATGTTTCAATGCACTATTTCTTTTTGTTTCAAAATACGATTCCCTGGCTAACATTATTAAACAACGGCCAAACCCCTCTTATCTTACAGGATTAAAGGTTCAGAATAGAGGATGAATATTTACAGAAACACTTTGAGGTAGGGCTGGGCGATATGGCTTAAAAATCAAATCTCAAATTGTTTTAATACCAAATCTGATTTCAGATTTTAATAATTTTTTTTCCTACCTGACTATTTTTGTAAGAAGAACTTGCAAGTGATTGCAAATATTTTCAAATCCTTGCTTTAATTGCAATCATCCTGTCCTGGAGCTCAATTTAATGTCCAACTAAAAACAAGCTGCAAAGTATCCTTGTAAAACAAGATGGCTAGATTGACATCACTCTCAGCTATGGAAGTCTAAGTAGTACATTGGTAAAAAAAAAATCTCTGTTTTCCAAAAATTAAATCTTCAACAACATAAGAGAGATGCTTTTTGCTAAAGCTTTTGTTGTGACTGCATTTTGCTGGAGCTTTTGTTAAGCTAAGACCGCCCACGTCCTCACCCACTCCCTTTCTTTTGAGATGGTTTAGGGAACACAACCTGCCCATTCCAGACCATACTGACCCGTTCCATTCTGTTCCGTACTGACCCTAGTGGAAATGGGGCATTGGTGGAGGCGATAATCTGCTGAGAGAAATATTCTGTCAGAGTAAAACTGTTTCAGTGTTGCAGTTCCTCCGTTCTAACAGTAGATGGAACATTTCTACACATACTTTTACTGTTAACTCTTTAGCCAAGACAAGGTAATTTTATTTGTATAGCACACTTTCAACACAGGGCAATTCGGGGTGCTTTACATATGATTAGAATACAAATGAGCAGTTACAATAAGAAAATAATCAAGAAAATACAACAATGTAGGGACAAATGAGTAAAAAAGAAGGTTTAGTTCATTAACTGATCTTGCTGAAGAAAGCTCACAGGTTTTAACACAAGAAAGCATTTACAGTAATAAGACAATTTGTGAGACAATTAAAAACAAGAAGGTAAAAACAGTTACTCATAAGCGAGTCTAAATAGGTATGTTTTAATTTTAGATTTAAAATAGTTCAGTGTCTCTGCAGCGTTGCATTCTCTTGGTAGTTTGTTGATATGAGGAGCATAGAAACTAAAGCTGCTTCCTCATGTTTGGTTCTGGTTCAAAGGACGATCAGTAAATTAGAGCTGGAGGACCTGAGTGATCTGGATGGTTATAGCAGATCTCTTATGTACTCTGGTGCTAACCCATTCAATGATTTATAAAGTAATAATAATACTTTGAAGTCTATTTTTTGTCCCACAGGGAGCCACTGGAAGGACTTTAGAACTGGGGTGATGTGTTTTACTTTCCTGGTTCTAGTGAGAACACGAGCAACAGCGTTCTGGATCAGCTGCAGCTGTCTGATTGTGACTTTAGGGGCCAAAGTCACAATATTGCGACAAGCAACATTGCTGACTTTAAAGAGCCACAGCTTGAGATAGGGCCGCTGATTTAATTACTACCTTACACCAGAAAATGGCGGACATCTGTACCTTTAATCTAAGACACATGCTTGGGTGTGTTACCATGGAAACTTTTGGAATAAATCAGCTTTTTAGTCAGATGTGCCGCTACTGCAGTCACAGCATAGGGAGAGCGAGTTTTAGAAAGATAAAACTAATGATGCTAAGATGTATGATTTCCCCACCAGGCAGTATTGGCTTATTCAGATTCTGAAGAGGAATACATTTGCCTCTGATGAAGATGTTCAGTTGTCCAGGGAGATAGAAAGTGAAACTAAAATGGCCCGCAGCAACAGCCAGTTTTGCCATGACGCTCCACAATCAGCACATTCCAGCTCTGAAGCTCTTTATCAAGGTATGGGATCCTGTAGCAAGGTGGTCATAATAATGCTAATCGTGATAGAGGTGGAAGGGATGTAAACATCTTTGGAGATAATAGCAGATGCGATGGACAACAGGAGAGAAAAAAGAAAGCTAATAAGCTGGTAAAAAGCAGTAAAGTTCTCTGCCTCGCTGCAAGTGAGGATGATGATGATGATAATGATGATGATTTTGGGAAGGTTTGCTTGACAGATGAGGAGTAGGATCACCAGTGGATCAGACTATTTGATTAGCCTGTTAGTTATTTTTGGAATGGATCTATAAAACGTTGAGCCCAATGATTTTGTTTCTGTTACTTTTTTATAGTGAACAGAGTAACGGAGCCTCATAAAAAAAGACAAACAGATATGCCCACCTGTTCTTGAAAAAAAAGCCAAACAAAAATATAGATGTAGAAATTAGATTTATAGAAAAATTTGAATAAAAAATAAATTTGTTAATGAAATAAAGAAATAAAAAAATGTAAAAAAGCTAAAATTGGTTAAATTATAAAAGTCATGCAATCCAATATTGCCAATGCCTGATGATGTCATAATATGCAAAATAGTGACTTTGCTCTATCACAAACTTTGGATCACACTAAAGATTTTTTTTTAAATTTACGGTATACCTTTATTTATAATAATATTAAAGCTACAACGTTTTGAAATAGAGATATCGAAATTGAATATGTTGTATGACAAACTCTGGTGCCTTAAGAGTTAAATTAAAAAGAAAAAAATCTTCATTTTCTTATTTCTAAGTTTTTTTTCTGTAATTTCTTTCAAAATGAGCTATTATTGTTACTGTGTAATTTTCTAATACAGAATGTAATTATTTCTTTTAAGTTGCAGTCTATCCAAGTTAGAAAATTACTAATTACCAGACTGTAAACGTAAGCATTGGACTGATGTAATCACGCCTTATTATGGATGATATTTTTATTAAAAAATAAGAAAAAAAACACTTGTAGTCCACTCCTGAAACAATTTAGTCATATTCTATTTACTTAAAGAATACTTTGAACATATTGAAAGTGTTCCTTATCTCTGTTTTTAAATAGAACATTTAAATATTAAACTGCAGATAGGCTTTCATAGCTCAAACATAGCAAAAACAATTTCAAAGTGTCTGGAAATAAATAGGTTAAACGAACTAAGTTGATTTTTGTGTGAGGCAATGCAATTCCCGACCAGGTCAGCAGGGGATGCTAACTTCTCATGGCGGGTCTGCCTACCGTTGCAGTGTTGTTCTATTTCATCCCCACAGACCGTGTGACCCCTGATGACCTCGGAGACCCTATATCAGAATCAGAATCAGAATCAGCTTTAATGGCCAAGTATGACACATACAGGGAATTTGACTCCGGCAACTTTTCTCTCCAGTACAGAACTTAAATAAGTGAAATTAAAAAACGGAAAAAAAAATAAATACAAATAAAAAATTAAGGATAATATATAGACCAAACCAGGGTTATTGTACAGTAAGTATATACAGCAGTGCAGAGTTTTAGTTTATTGTTCATGTGAGTGGACACACACTCTGTGACTATTCAGAGTTCATCAGAGCGACAGCCTGGGGGAAGAAACTGTTCTTGTGTCGGGTGGTTTTGGCGTACAGCGCTCTGTAACGCCGGCCTGAGGGGAGGAGCCTAAACAGATTGTGGCCAGGGTGTGAGGGGTCAGTGGTGATTTTTCTGGCCCGCTTCCTGACCCGGAATAGGTCCTCAATGGCTGAGGGGAGGAGCCTAAACAGATTGTGGCCAGGGTGTGAGGGGTCAGTGGTGATTTTTCTGGCCCGCTTCCTGACCCTGGCCCGGAATAGGTCCTCAAGGGAGGGAAGATCAGTACATATGATCCTCTCTGAGGACCTGACTGTTCTCTGCAGTCTGTCCCTGTCTTGCCTGGTGGCGGATCCGAACCAGACAGAGATGGATGAGGTCAGGACAGTCTGGACTATTGCTGTGTAGAATATGGTCAGCAGTTCCTGAGGCAGGTTGAACTTTCTGAGCTGACGCAGAAAGTACAGCCTTTGCTGGGCCTTCTTCCTTATAGCGTGTATGTGGGAGGTCCACTTCAGGTCCCGTGTGATGGTGGATCCTAGGAACCTGAAAGACTCTACTGTGGGGACTGGCCTGTTGGTGATTATAAGAGGAGATGTTGATGGGGGTCTCTTCCTGAAGTCGACTGTCATCTCCACAGTTTTGAGCGGGTTTAGCTCCAGGTGGTTCTGACTGCACCAGAGGACCAGATGTTCCACCTCCCTTCTGTATGCAGACTCGTCGCCGTCACGGATGAGTCCAATGACGGTGGTGTCATCTGCAAACTTCAGGAGTTTCACAGAAGGGTCCCTCGACGTGCAGTCAGTGGTGTAAAGGGAGAAAAGCAGTGGGGAGAGAACACATCCCTGGGGGGCGCCGATGCTGAGGGACCGGGTCCTGGATATGAAGTTACCCAGTTTCACCTGCTGCCTCCTGTCAGTCAGGAAACTGGTAATCCACTGACAGGTGGAGGGAGGCACGGTGAGCTGGGACAGTTTTTGGTGGAGGAGCTCTGGGACGATGGTGTTAAATGCAGAGCTGAAGTCCACAAACAGGACCCGAGCGTAGGTAGCAGAGTCTAGGTGTTGCAGGATGTAGTGGAGAGCCATGTTGACTGCATCATCCACTGACCTGTTTGCTCTATAGGCGAACTGCAGGGGATCTAGCAGGGGATCCGTGATTTCCTTCAGGTGGGACAGCACCAGTCGCTCAAAGGATTTCATGATCACAGATGTCAGGGCAACTGGTCTGTAGTCATTTAATCCTGTGACAGGGGACTTCTTGGGAACCGGGATGATGGTGGAGCGTTTGAGGCAGGAGGGGACCTCACACAGCTCCAGGGAGTTATTGAAGATCTGAGTGAAGATGGGAGCCAGCTGGTCAGCACAGACTTTCAGACAGGACGGAGACACTCCATCAGGACCTGATGCCTTCTTAATCCTCTGTCTCTGAAATAGTTGGCGCACATCCTGTTCACAGATCGTCAGCGCAGGCAGGGGTTCAGGTATGGGGATGGTTTGGGGTGATGCTCGGCCTTTTGTGATGGAGATGGTGGGGGAGGTGGAAGGTGTGAAAGTTGTTTCAAACCTGGAGAAAAAGTCATTGAGGTCCTCAGCCAGGCGGGGGCTCCCCACTGGGTGGGGGGATGGTCTCCTGTAGTTGGTAATGGTCTGCAGGCCCTTCCAAACTGCAGAAGAGTCGTTGGCAGAAAAACGCACCTTCAGTTTTTCACTGTAGATCCTTTTTGCTGCCTTGATCTCCTTTGTCAGCTTGTTCCTGGCCTGCTTGTACAGGTCCCGATCCCCACTCCTGTAGGCCTCCTCCTTGTCCTGGCGTAGCCGTCTC
Source organism: Apricaphanius iberus (assembly GCA_028564705.1). Taxonomy (NCBI): domain Eukaryota; kingdom Metazoa; phylum Chordata; class Actinopteri; order Cyprinodontiformes; family Aphaniidae; genus Apricaphanius; species Apricaphanius iberus. Next base: position 11,611 of record JAPXFQ010001292.1, read on the forward strand.
AGTTCTGCAGTGAACCATGGTTTATTGTTGTTGAACGTGCAGAAGGTTTTGGTCTGCACACACACGTCCTCACAAAAGCTGATGTAAGATGTAACAGTGTCAGTCATATCATCCAGGTCTGAGGCTGCTGCTTCAAAGACGCTCCAATCAGTGCAGTCAAAGCAGGCCTGTAACTGCATCTTTGACTCATCTGTCCATCTCTTCACAGTTCTTACTACAGGCTTAGCAGATTTCAGCTTTTGCTTGTAAGATGGGATGAGGTGCACCAGGCAGTGGTAAGAAAGTCCCAAAGCAGCACGGGGGATAGAGCGATATGCATTCTTTATTGTGGTGTAGCAGTGGTCTAAAGTGTTCATGTCCCTGGTGGGACACGTCACGTGTTGTCTATATTTAGGCAGTTCAAGTTTGAGATTTGCTCTATTAAAATCCCCGAGAATGATTAGCAGAGAGTCCGGGTGAGTTTTCTCCACATATGTGATCTGGTCGGCGAGATGATGTAACGCCTCCGTTACACACGCCTGCGGTGGAATGTATACAGCGACCAGCACAAACGAGGCGAACTCCCACGGTGAATAAAATGGTTTACAGTTTATGAAGAAAGACTCTAGGTGAGGGCTGCATGTCTTCTTTAACACTGTGACATCTGTACACCAACCTTCGTTAATGTAGAAACACGTTCCTCCTCCCTTTGACTTCCCAGACAGTTCCGCGCAGCGGTCCGCTCGGAACAGCTGGAAGCGCGGCAGCTGTAGTGCGCTGTCCGGGATGTGTTCACTGGACCGGGTTTCAGTGAAGCAAAAGGCAGCAGAACGACGAAAGTCTGAGTTCTTGGATAGGAGAAGGAGCAATTCATCCATTTTGTTAGGCAGATAGCGAACGTTCCCCAGGTGTATGGATGGGAGAGCGGTGCGTAATCCCCGCTGTCGCAATTTAACGAGCACACCAGCTCGTTTCCCTCGTCGGCGTCTCCGTCTGAATCCAGAGAGCGCTGCTGCTCCTCCAGTCAGAATCTCCATAAAGTAGTCTGGTTGATTAAAAACCAGTGAAAAAAGTCCGGCACTGGATAGCCCTATTTGTAGGATTTCCTCTCTGCTCATTTTAATAGCAGAGGGAGTGCAGAAAACTACGCAAAAAAGTAAAATTGTATCAAGCACTAGGGAGCGAAGTACCGAGGCGTCCATCCGCGGCGCCATCTTAGATCTTCCGGTGACATCAGAGGATCTGTTCCTTTTCATCTTCTCGCTTCGCAGGTAGTATAATCGTGCTAGCTAAAGACTAGAATCTTACTAAAAGCTAAATATTTTTCAAATTATCGTTCGTTGCTGGTGGCCTTGTGACTTTGTGTCGGAGCTGCGAGCTGCTCGGACCCCACCGGGAGGTTTGTGACTCGTGCTTCGGCGCGTTTCCTGCGCTGGGTAAGTTTGTTTTGTTTCACATAGATGGTTGTTTGTATGATTGACGGTGTAGGCAGTGTGCTTGCTCCTTCTCCCGACATCGTGCAGCTGAATATTTTGTGTACGTCGATGCTTTTTGTGAGGGGTGACGGTTGTGGTTTCGCTCCCTCTCCCGGCATTGACAACCGCACTTACGGTTGATATTTTGTGTGGCCTAGGAAGGCAGTGCTCTCGCTCCTGCTCTCAGCATAAATGTGTCTTGATAACTAGTTTGTTTTGCAAAATTTCTTGGTGAAGGTTGTGCTTTCGCTCCCTCTCCCGCCATCTTTACTGCACTTACTTTTCATTTCGTTGGGATAGCTCCTGGCATAGGTACTTTGGGGCTAGTTTCTTGAAACATTTGCAGGTGAAGGTGTGTTTTCGCTCCCCCGGCATCTGTACGGCACTTACCACTTCGTTTGTGAGTTTAATAATTAGCCTTGAATGGGAGGACGGTGCTTGCTCTTCCAGTCTCTGTCACTCCTCCAATTAATGTTTTTATTTTATTTTTATTTTTTTGTCTTTTCTGAAACTTGTTGTCAGCATGGATGGCAACCACTCCTGCTCATCCTGTATGGCCCCTCTGCAGCTTGAGGATGGCCATGATTTATGTCCCTCATGCCTTGGCCTCGGGCATCTGGAAGAGGGTCTTTCTGACAATCCCTGCATGAACTGCAGTATCATGCCTTGGGCAGTGAGGGTTGCAAGACTGACTGAGGTGGGGCGATTGTTGAACCCCACGTCATCACCCGACCGGCTGGCCCCAGCCCAGCAACGGGCTCCAGCCCCGACTGGCCGATCGAGACGTCGGGCTGCTGAGACCCCAGGCCCCACCCCCGGGAAGAAGGCCAAGGGGTCTGGGCTTGCCTCCAGGGTGGACCAATTTACTAAGGAGCTTGATGCCATCAAGTCCCTCTTCCTGGCCTTCTAGTCAGGGACAGGCCAAGATCAGCCAGATGCTCTTGCTCCTCCGGCAGCTTCCTTGGGGTCGGAAGACGATGTACTTTCTATAGCGGGATCAGCCACCCAGTTTGGGGAGGTGATCCCACAGGAGGAGGCCAATCATCTGAGCTCCGCGGTCGGCTCCCATTCGTCAGCCAACAGCTCTACTAGTGTTGTTGAGTACTTTTCCATGGGAGCCACCATTCATATGGCTCTAGCCCGCCTGCAGTTGGACGTACCACAGGCTCAGTCAGCCCCGGCGAGTGCCTTCTTCAGGCGTGTCCCAGCCCCTGCCAACTTTGCTGTGCCTTCATCTGCAGAGTATCTGAGGGAGTTGCAGGCATGCTGGAGGGATTCTAGGGCCCTCTCTCATCCAACGTCTGACGGCCGGACCCTGGCAGCCATGCAGGATGCACATAGGTTTGGCCTGGACCACATGCCAGCGGTGGAGCCGACGATAGCTGCTCTAATTGTTTCACCTGATGAGGCTCTGAGACCGGACGCCAGGTGTCCTCGTCCCCAGTGCCGGGTTACAGATGACCTTCTTTCTAAGGCCTATGATGCAGAGGCACGCATGGGACGCATGGGTAACTCCATGTCCCACCTGATGCTTGCTCTGTCAGCATCCCTGCAGGAGGTTGAACTGGACGCATCTGTCTATAATTTCAGCTATGCTTCCCTACAGGCATTTGCACTGATGTCTAGAGAGTTGGAGCGGTTGTTTCTCCTCCAGGGTGTGCCCATGGGTTCCGTTGAATCCCGTCGGGAAACCATCACAACGGACGCCTCCCCCTCAGGGTGGGGTGCTGTATGGCAGAACTGGACAACTCAGGGGCTGTGGTCTGCGCAAGACCGCTCACAACATATCAATGTTCTGGAGATGTGGGCTGTGTACAGGGCGTTGCAGGTTTTTCTTCCCTTCCTGGGAGGCCGGCATGTCCTTGTAAGGTCAGACAATGTCTCGACGGTCTCTCACATAAACCATCAAGGGGGCACCAGGTCTGCACGGCTACTGCAGGCATCCCAGGACCTCCTGCTTTGGGCAGCACCACGCCTTGCCAGCTTGAGGGCGATGTACTTGCCTGGAGAACAGAATCAGGTGGCAGACTTACCTTCCCGTTGCAAGCCCCCACCGGGGGAGTGGCGGCTTCATCCAGAGGTGGTTCTCAACATCTGGGACATCTTCGGCAGGGCGGGGGTGGATCTCTTTGCCTCAGAGAAGTGGACCAATTGCCCCTTCTGGTTCTCCTGGGTGCAGGAGAGCAGTCCTCTGGGCCAGGATGCTCTCCCCCAAGATTGGCCAGAGGTTCTCCTCTATGCGTTTCCGCCAATCCCTCTGATTTTTCCAACGCTACAGAGGGTCTTCCAGCACGGTCACAGGCTGCTGTTGGTAGCCCCCTTCTGGCCGGGAAGAACATGGTTTCCACTGCTGTACAGGCTCTGCAGCAGTCCGCCGTGGCGTCTCCCAGACTGGAGGGATCTCCTGTTTCAGTTACAGGGCCAGATCTGCATCCTGACCCGCTCCGCCTGCAGCTGTGGGTCGGGCCACTGCAGGGCCCGACCCACTGCTGATTGAGTGTTCAGATGGTGTCTGCAATACCATATTGAATGCGAGGGCACCCCCCACCCGGGCACAGTATGTGCACTGTTCAGTTCCAAAGATTTAGGAATTCCTCCTGTCACTCCTGGATGGCGGCCGGTCCCCTGCAACTCTGAAGGTATACGTGGCAGCCATTTCCTCTCGACCTGCTCGGGTTGATAATACTACGGTGGGTTGTCACAGACTGGTGTCCCTTTTTCTGAAGGGCACGTGGCGGTTACGTTAGTGAGTTCCGCGCACCCCAGCATGGGATCTGCACCTGGTGCTTGGGGCTTTGTGTTTGCCCCCTTTTGAACCCCTGGTTCAGGCGGAGCTAAAGTGTATCTCTATTAAAATGGCCTTTCTCCTTGCCATCACGTCAGCAAAGAGTGTCGGGGAGCTTCATGCTCTGTCGGTGAGTGACTCGTGTCTGAGGTGGAACTCCGACGGCTCGGTGGTTACCCTATGGCTGAACACAGCCTTTATCCCGAAGGTTCTGTCGGCATCAACACTCAACCGACCTATCCACCTAGCACAATTTAATCCTCCCGGAGGGGAGGACAGATTACGTGTGCTGTGCCCTGTGCGGGCTCTGAGGGTCTATGTGGCTGCGACTGCTGGTATCAGACAGTCTGATCAGCTCTTCCTCTGCTATGGTGGTCCCAGGAGAGGCTGTGCGCTCTCCAAGCAACCGGTTGTCCCATTGGGTGGTGGATGTCATCACCCAGGCATATAACAGAAGTCATTCGGGATTCATAGAATCGTAGTTACATACGTAACTTTCGTTTCTGTTTAACTAGAGTTTTTTTTTTCTTCAGCTTGTGAACGCATTTCCCCCTTAAGGAGCAATAGACAACAGAAAGTAAGTTTTGTTTTCAGCTGTAAAGGTTTTTACTGGAAGTGCAGCTTATAAAATACTCTAAAAACACATGGAAACAAACACAGTTTTTTTCTGTTTTGTTGTTCTGTACACGTCCTTGTGTTCAAAATCACCAAAAGACCATATTAGATAAATCATCCTTTCAACATAAGGCATGTAGGGTCAGCCAAAAACAGCATTACAGTAACTACTGATTACAGCGACTATAGGTCACTGTTCTGGTGAAAAAATGTCCGGCTGTTGCTGAACTGAACAATCACAGGCTCTTTGTTGGTGGAGATGGATAGTTAAAAAAATGGACTCTACTCCATAACAATTCAAACTTTACAAATCCCATATTGATACGCAATTGCTCTTAAAAAAACAAAGTATCGGCACCCCTTTTAATGCAGATGAGACATTCCATTAAGGTTGGAGCATACATACAGAGTAATCTTTATTCATCAAAAAATGTTCTAGATTCTATCTGATCTTCTCTTTTTCTTCAGTTCTTCCCACAGCTTTTTTATAGGACGATCTTTTGTGACCTCAATGCTCATGTTTTCTTGCAATGCATCATGGTACTGGGTGGCAGGAAACAGTGTATTTTACTGTTATTTTGCACATTTGGAGGAGTATTTAGCAAAGCATATGATTCACTTCAGCTTTGTGGTCGACTGTACTGTTGGGTGCCTAATAATTGTATTTATTTATTCATTTTCAAAAAACGGAAGAGATTGCAGGCAATCGATCAGGAGATTAAACCTGGATGCTCAATGGTAAATCGTTGTGATCACCAGCGTGGGAATTATACCCAGGGCCGCCTTATCCAACGGGCTAGCATGGGCTCTCAATCCGGTGAGGAGGAGCTGCTGGAGGAGGAGGTGTCACTGCCTTCCCCGTATAGCCAGCCCCAGCCAAGCACCAGATATGCATATATGGTCATGGACCAGTTAGGAGCGAGAGAGAAAAAAGCGCCGCTGAAGCAGACACTTCTCCCGCTGACGGAGGCGGAGAGGAAGAGGACTCGAACGTGGAACCTTTTAACACAGACACTGCTCGATGGGGAGAGCCTGCCATTGTGTCAGAAAATGTACGTGCATATTGGGCCAAAATGGGGCCAGAACGCTGCCAAAACAAGGACGTTGATGTCTCTGCTTCAGAACGCCAATTCAAAAACCAGAAACGTTTTTTTTCCAAAAGGCATTTTATGCGCAAACTCATAAATGGTGACAAAGTACATGGAGAGTGGCTCTGCTATTCCCCACAAAGTGGAAATGCATTTTGTTTTGCCTGCAAAAATTTTTGAGGGTAAAACAGAGATAAGTCATCCTTTTGCAGTGTTGGATTCTCTGATTGGAAGCATGCACAAGTAAGAATAAGCGAACATGAAAACAGTCAGATTCATCGAATGTCAATGATATGTTATATAATGAGTCAGCAGAGCAAGGAGTGGTGGATTCGGATTTGAAAAGGCAATTCAACAAGGAATGCCAATATTGGACTGAAGTGCTTCAAAGAGTCGTCTCGGTTTTCAAATTTTTATCAGAGCGGGTACTGCCTTTCAGAGGGGGTAGCCACAGATTTGGTGACGTCCACAATGGCAATTACTTGGGCTGTCTTGAACTTTTAAGTCAATTCGACCCCTTTTTAAAGGCCCACATTGATAAATTTGGAAATGCTGGAATAGGAACCCCCTCATACTTATCATTGAATGTATGTGATGAGTTTATTAAATTAATGGGAGAGAAAGTCCTCGGCGAAATTATTGGTAAAGTCAAATTAGCAAAATATTTTTCCATCAGTATTGACTCTAGCCTGGACATTTCCCATGTCGACCAAAAGACATTTATATTAAGATATGTGTTACCAGAGGGATGCATTGAGGAGCACTTTTTAAAGTTTATCCCATCACAAGTCACACTGGAGAAAGCCTCTTTCATTCTGTGATTACAGTTTTGGAGGAGATGGGCATTGACATCAGCAACTGCAGGAGTCAATGCTATGACAATGCGAGAAACATGGCCGGAGCTTACAAAGGGGTTCAAGTATGCATTAGGGAAGTGAACCCTCTTGCTGAGTGGGTACCATGTGCAGCACACACCTTGTGGGTGTGGACACTGTTAACTGTTGTGAAGAAACTGAGAAGTTTTTTACTTTTGTTAAAACCCTGTTTAATTTTGCATCTAAAAGCACCTCCAGGTGGCAGACCATTAGGGCTGGATTGCAACCCATTGAAAGTAACCGTATAGACAGTTTAAAATCAGTGTCTGATACAAGATGGTCTGCACATGCAGACGCCACAAAAGCACTGTGCCAAAACAATGCAAACATTCAAAAGTCCTTGGAACAAATTGCAGATGATGAATCACTCAACATGAGCACCAGAGAGGAGACTAGGGCGTTGCAAAAAGAAAATGGACAGCCTGGAAATGTCAATTTTCTGCAATGCATGGAACACCATTTTACAGCATTTTAATTATGTGAGCGCTTCTCTCCAAGCTGTCAACTTAGACCTATGCAATGCAGTTGACTTAGTTAAATCTTTGCGGGACTATCTGTCAGGACTGAGAGATCACTTTGAGAAGTTTGAGTAAGCTGGAAAAAGTATGTCCCCCACTGTGTCCACTGAGTACAAAGCAGACATTCAGCGTAAAAGAAAAAGAAAGAGGAGAGATGATGAGACACAGGAACCAGATATTCAGCTTTCTGGACAACAAAGATACTGCACATTTGTGTACTTGACTATTATTGACCGCCTTGTGTCAGAGCTGAACCGAAGATATACCTCATATGATGGCCTACGTGAAACATTTGGGTTTTTATGCAACTTGGATTCCATTTCTTCTGAAGACCTTCATTCTGCAGCTAATTCTGCATAATTAAAGACTTCTCAACCAGAAAGTCAAGAAGAAGACCCTTTTAACACGCTTTAATATTTTTAAGCTTGCTTTTGGTTCTTGCATTAAAGATTGAGATTTTGATACACAATGTAAGGTGTCATTTAACATTTATTTTTGATACATGTAGTAGCCGGGTTAGGGTTTTTGTGGGATTTATGGTTGGGGGGGGGGGGGGCTACAATTATGTTTAAGCCCCGGGGCTATGGGTACATTAAGGCGGCCCTGATCATGCGGCGATGGCCGCCGTTGCCCTGCACTTTGGCCTTCATGCCCCATGAAAATAATGTTATTGTATGGCCATAGTGGCCTGTGTGCCCTAGCCATGGGCGTGGGGTACACGTGGGACATATCCCCACACTTTCCATGTCAATCCCCGGTGTCCCTGTGCACGTAAAAATAAACTATGTACGAATATGGCTGACACTTTTGTTTCATTCTCTCATCCAAGGCCTCTCAGACACCTAGATTTTCATGACACAGACCCTGTGCTCACAATTGTTATCCGCATAGTTGAGATAAATCATTACAAAGATCAGAATCAGGGAGGAGACATGAGGTCAACAGCTGCACCCGAGAGAATGATGCAGGATCTTCAGGTAAGGAGAGAAAGAGATAAATTGATATTTTAGAATTACTCAGTCACTCCAAAATACGTTTTTGTCTGTATTTTATTAGATAACACAGAATTGATGCACTAGTGAAACTTTAATAAATCGTTGTGCTATAGTTAATTTACTTAAGTAATTTAATGTAAAAGATTAAACATATATGATATAGACTCATTACATGCAAAACAAGATCTTTCAAGCCTTCATTGGATATCATTTAGATAACTATGGCTTATAGCTGATGGAAAGCCCAAATTCAAAATCTCATAAAAGTATAATATTACATGAAATCAATAGAAAAATGACTTTAAATAGGGAAATTTTGGAACTTTGAAAAGTCTAATCATGCATGAATACTCAGTAGTTGGTGAGGGCATCACTTTTGCATCACTTCCTGTCTCAATGCGGGGTGGCAGGGATGCCATCAACCTGTGGCTCTGCTGAGGTGTTATTATGCTGGTGTTTACTGGTGTTAGTTGATAAGAACGTGACACTTTGAGCCTAAAATATCGAACCTTTTTATTTTGATGTAAACACAATTTAAAAATTCCATTCGTGCACTGGAGTGGAGGAGAAGTTCCCTCAAAGAAACTGCGCAGAGATGAAGAGGGCCATGCATGGGATTAAAAAATGGACAGTCTCTGGTTTCTGAGTCATCGTAATGATACTATCTAATACTTTTAAGGTTTTCATAAACTGAGGTTTTCTAAGCATTTGTGGTGTTTCTAGATGCTTTTATTGGCATTTGTTGTTTCTGTTGTTGTGAGGGTGTACACCTTGAAATGTTTTTTTTATTTTTATTATCATTAAAAAAGTCATAAACCATCAAATTTCACTCAATGGCCTTGGTGCCACTGAAAAAAAAGGTGGAGGCCAAATGGGGTTGCCCCTAAAATTACATAATTTCGACCGTGGTGATCACCTATTTGTTATTTAGAGAATGTTAATTTGAAAAACATGAGGTTTGTGTATTTTCAAATCCTCTGCGTTATATTATTTTAGTGTTCTGATTCAGATGTCCCAAACCACTATCAGCATGCTGCTGTACATGCTGCATCTGTTAGTCCGATCCTTACAGCTGCTTTTAATTTAATCATTAAAACTGCTACATGACGGCATGTTTCTCCAAGAAAAAATTGTGATATTTGTTTTTTCACCAGAGACCAGAAGCTACTGAATTACTCACATTACAGTACAACTTATGCAACAGAGACTACATTTCCCTGAATAAATATATAGGGATGATGATCAATGAGGACTTACCAGCTTTGCAGTTGCGTTGATGATTCAGACACAGGTGGTGTAAATCACACTGTTTCTGCTTGACTAGGTCTGACCTCAGCTTTTTGCACAAACACAGCTTTCTGTTTCACAGAGATCGGCCCAACTCTCCTTGAAACATCATCATCTCAGGCCTCCAGACTTTTGGAAGCGGTAAACTTTTTTACAGGTGAAGGGTCGGCTTTAGGAATAGGAATACATATCTTTCCAGTAGATAAATGACTAGGACACCAGGGAAAGATTTTCAAATATCTTAAAGGAGCTTTAAAAAGCTTCTATTTTGCTTTCAATAGAGATGTTTATTAAGAAGAAGTTAAGAATTTTTTGGTTTTCTCTAAAGCGCTCCCTGTCTTCAGACGTTAAAGAGGTTATATATTCCGGATTTCACCCGCTAACTCTCTTGGAATTGTTTGCATCATTTCTATAGCCTTCATTTAGTTTGTTGTCTTGTCACCCAACCACTCGGATATGCACACAAAGATGTCAACAATCATCCTCCTATTCACTGCAGGTCTGGGCAATAGAATAGAATAGAATAGAATAATCCTTTATTGACCCACAGAGGGGAAATTCAGCTGTAATAGCAGCAAAGTGACAGATGACAGAAGTATTTAGGATCACACATGAAAGGTAAAATAAGTGTAAAACATAATTAAGACTACTATCTGTAAAATAAGGACACATTTACAAAATCCAAAGTACTCTGCACTTATTTGAATGTGCAACAGAGTATGATAATTGAAAAACACACAATATTTACAGAATGTGTATGTTTGGTTATGTTTAAAAAAAGTAAATGTATTGTTTAAAAGAACTTAACAGAACACAAACTGAAAAATACAGATGTGAAAATAACACCGTAGCACAGAAATGGTTATGAAGTCAGTCGGGAATTTTGCAAATTCCACCAGGGATGTAAACATTAATAGGTTTGTTGGGTGCAGGTCTGGTTGTACAGTCAAACAGCTCCTTCAGGCATCTGAGATCCATCAGGTAATTTTAAGTTTGGAGAACAATATCTGTGTTGTTTTGGCATATATATTGTGGATTGGATTATCTTCCTCAATCATTAAACATTTTTTTTCCGTTTACTTGTCCACTGCATTTTCCTGTAAAGTATGCTGCTATTTCAAAACGTCTGATGTTAGCTTAAAGGCATTAAAAACCAAAGGTGTACATGAAAACAAATCCCACCTTTGTTGATTGTGTTGGTTTTGAATAAAGTTGTAGCTCAGCATGATGTTAGTTTTGGGTGTAATTTTTGCCCTTGAACGAGCAGGATGCTTATGTAAAAGCTAAAGTCCCATCATGATTATTAAGGAAATCATCTATATTTCTTCTGAGCTCCAACAATGCTTTGTAAGCACTTGATGCAAACAGTTAAGAATAATACTTTATTGAATTGATATCTAGTACACACATAAGCACACAAACCCTGAGCTCCTTTCTTACACAGTTTGAGTCATTTTCTTTCTCCATAATGCCTTTCTCAATAAACGTTTTGGGAAAATCTCAAAAGAAAATTATAATTTCCCAAAGGACAATGGCAATGCCTTTACATGGCATAACAATGCATGCACTAAAATGTCTATAATTACATACTTGGCTTGTTTAAGTCAGATTAAGTAAATTGCTTCTGGTAATGTGTTTAACAGGAAAAAAGCACACCTTCGGTAATGCTGGTGGTGCACATTAATGAGTTAATGTGAAGAAAATGAGGCATGACTTTAGTCCCACTGCATGGCTGTCAGTGGTATGCTCGAAGTGATCAATGCACAGCTACAGCTGGTTGAAGGGGACCAAATCCATTGAACAGCTGATTTGGTTCCATTTTACCAGCTTTAGCAAAGCATTTTAGGTCCAAGGTAAAGAAGACGTCCAAGTAGAAAGAACCTGAAAGACACAAAAGCAAGAGTCCAAAAATAAGTTGAATCAAATATGCATGCATAATTTCTATACGTAATCACACTGCACATTAGACTGGCAAATTATCATTGATAACACTTGTTTTTAGTGCATAGAAATACAAAGAATTTGTGTTTTTGAAGCAGCGAAGAAGGGAAGATGGTGAACAAAACAAAGCTTAGCAGGAGAGATAGAGGAAGGAGAAAATTTTGGGTGATGAGAAAGCAATGAGTAAAACAGGGAGCAGGGCCCTCAGACAAAACAAAGGAGAGCATATAAATGATGGCCGCAGACAAACCAGAGAAAACAATGAATTCATTACCTAACTGTCAATACCGCTAATGGATAGAAAGACGGCTGGGAAATTGACTCTCATTGACCTCCAACACTATGCAGAACATCCCTCCTTCCTCTTACATTCTCACACACAACTGATGGTCAAACATTTTTTTGCCTCTTGGTTAGTAATCTCCGCTGTTTTGGGGATGTTTTTGCCTAGGAAATGGCCGTTTATGGCAGCTGCTGTAATGAGCGGGGTGCCACATATACAATGCAATCCAATATTTTATTATTATTATTATTATTATTATTATTATTATTATTATTATTATTATTAAGATCATAACCTGATATATCAGCTCTTGATAAATTTCTTTTTTCTTGTGTGTGTGTGGGGGGGGGGCGTGAAGTAGAAAATGATTGTTTACTCTGCAGATCTACGGTTAATTATATTGAGATATTCTCATAACCATCCTGGATTATCTCACATTACCCCCAGCGTCATCATGACAACCCTTTTTCATACCAGCTGCTTTGTTTCACCTGGCTGCTCAGCATTCTTTCTCAACCAGTTTCCAAAACCAACATTTCTGATCATCCATCTATGTTTGTGATGGATCAATACATCTGAAACTTGAAATCACATCCATTCCTATGAATGAACAGTGGTTATGCAACATCAACATCATGATGATTCAAGGCATGCTTTGTCTGATCTGTACTTGGAGTGAAACTGACCTAAATTTTACTGTAGGTTTTTCAGACATTTACTTACAAGTGGGTATCAATTCCTCTGCTGACAATATTATCTGAAACACATTGTTGCACTGGGTTATGTTCAATCACCAGCACACGCATACTTTTGGCTGAAACCTTGTTCTGCTGGCTAAAATCTTTGAAAAAGTGAAATGATGCTGTGTTTTCTCCAAAGTTAAGTAATCTTTGATAACCTTTCTGTTCAGCAGGAATTAGCTGTTCCAAACTACTATATGGCTCTGGTTCTTTCAAAGTGCGTGTGTGTGTGTGTATGTGTGTGTGATCAATTCTACTGTCAGCCCTGTACCAAAGCTGCCACTCCTTCTGACATAATAAACACATTAATCTCTCCTGCATACAAATTGTGTATAAGGTGAAATCTCATCCTTTCATGTTAAATTCCTCCCTCTTATGTTTAATAAAGTTGTCAGCTAAGAATTTGGCAAATTGATGACTATACCTCCATGAATTGGGTGTGAAACAAACTGCAATAAGGAGGAGTTACAATACTGGACATTACTACATGGATGGATGGATGGATGGAAAAAAATAGCTAAATAGACAATAAAATCTGGATATACACATCATTTTAATACCTTTTATTAATTTTTTATCTCTACTTTTATATGACATTCCACTTCCCCCAGATAGGAACCATAGTTCTGCTGGGATTCCTTACATAGAAAACTTTTCATTGACTGGAATGTTTGTATAATTGTATTGAAATGACTTTTCTTGTAAAGTGCGATTAGATGATATATGTTGTAAATCAGTGGTATATAAATAAACTGAATTGAATAGTACATTAGGAAGAGGCTGGAATGTTCTAACTGAGCACCAGAGTGACTGGTGTTCCACCTCTTCAACAGGTAGCAAGGCAGTGTGACTGCATGTGAATCCAGTGTCTCCATGCGTATGACCTGTACAGACTGCTCACATCTGCTTTTAGTGTCATGGGGGCCCGAAGTGTTTTTTTGTTTTTGGTTTGTTTTTTTTGGGCCAAGGTGGCCTTTATGTGACAGAGGACAGATTTTTGAAGGGGAGAGAATTGGGGGAAGACATTCGGCAAAAGTCTCCCGGGATGGGACTGTAAATGGGGACGGCCGTTTTGAGGACTCAGTCCTCTGCACATGGGGGGCCCGCTTTAACCACTACGTCATGCAACTCCCCGGGGGCCCCAGTTTTGAACCCTGCTTCTGTTCCATGATCTATGAGTGCCCGCATTAGACAGAGAGTGAGAGCGTAGACTGCTTTACCAGCTTCTGTGTGCAATCTAGCGTAAATATGTCATCTTAGGAGGAGAAAGCACTACACTCAGAATCCTTTTCACTGCAGGATTTTCTGTAGATTAGGGAGAGAATCCTTTTGTTGCACTTTCGGTTCTTCACTAAAATCTGGAGCCCACACATTCATCAAACATCCAACCCCCCTTCACCCTGCTCCCCTCCATTCAGATCCAACATCAAACTCAATCGTTACAACTGCCACGTTTTATCATCACCCTTTGCTTCACCGATGAGCCTTCTTTCAACACTAAAATCTTTCAGGTCAAACCCACAATAAGAAATGGTGTTGTCCATTCACAAGTTCAGTAACTTGGCAGCAAAGACTTTTGTATATGGGTTAACATGTTGCATATGTCTGCACTCTTAATGGAGGCTGCCTTGTAATCTAGGTGCCCTCTATCAGGCAGATTGCATGGTTGGAGATAGGGCTGCTACTTGTCTATTCTGGGACTGTGCTGTCCACTGCATTCCTGCCCTTATATTGGAGACATAGGGAGGAGGAGAAGATGGTTAGGGACAGCTGGACGCCGGTGGACCAAGGCAGTCAAGGAGTCATAAAGGGAAAGGTCAGGAGTGGGGAGTGAGTCCCTGGGGAGACTTATACCATGCAGGTGGTGTTACAGCAGCCAGCCCAGCACCATTTCAGTTGAGTGACACTCTGTAACTATTCCTGCAGTTGACTGTGTCAGTCTTACACATTTTGATATTTTCATCACAGATCTATGACCTAACACTCTTGGGGCTGCACTGATACAACCTGTCTGCAGCCTCACTCCTACCAGATTTACACAGTCTCTCTCTCTCTGTGACCGACTCACTGACTGCAAGGCCTCAGCTGCATCTAGAGCCACACTGTGTCTAACCATGACTTCTTGTATCTCAGTAACTTGTAATGAAACCTATAACACTCAGCATGTTTATATGCAGAAACAGAAATTCAAATTATTGCCTTAGTCCGACTGAAAATCAGACTTTTAAAATGCATGTATAAACCTTAGTCCGGCTGGAGTCAAACTGAAGCCTAACCCTAACTGGAGCTTGGCTTCTCTAGCTTGATAATACGATTCAAATCGGACTCCTCTGCAACCGGAAAAGGGGCCCAGCACTAACAACAGAAGTGTAATAAGAGGCATATGGGGTCTAAGACAAACGTTAGTGGCCAATCAGTGCATGTTTGGACTGACCAAGAGGCGATGCATTGTTACTGTGAATATCCTGCTTTAAGTCTGTCTGCTTCACTCCCACCAGCCTCGGTTTACTGCCTGTACACATCTGGAAGCTAACCACTATAAGGCTAACACGTAGGGGCGCATGTTGCCATCAATCGTGAGGGAGTGGAACGTACTTCATTTCATAATTCGATTTTCTCAGGGTCCTGATCCAGGAGCCACTGGTGAGGACGGACATATCTTGAGCTGATGTTATCTTCTTTAGTTAGTTGGTACCAGGAGCTCAACCAGCAACATTAGTGTTGTGTTCATAATCCATTTTTGTGTGTAGTGAATGTGTAATTCTTAGTTCATATTACTAGATCCGTTTTGTTAATGTTGTTTTGTTCTATTGGTTGTTTTTGTTTATTTCGTTTTACCACTTCTCTGCCATCCAACAGAGGTGGAGGAATGGGATGTTTTCTTGTGTTCTTTGTTTGCCTCCCTATCTTGTATCATCAGTTCACACTTCTACCGGTCCTGTTTCTCTTCTTCCTCTGCTTTCTTTCTTCCTTCTTATCTCAATTTTGTGTCCATAACTTCAACAAATTAAACCCACAGTAATCACTAATAAAGATTATTCATACATATATATCAAGTGGAGTATTATAGCATAGTCGTAATGCTCTGCTTGGGAAAGTAAATCTGTTGGACTTGTACTTGGTACTCAGACACAAAGTCTGAGCAAACTGCTAAAAAGGACACGTATAAAAAAATAAAATAACCTAATAACGGCGTTCCATACGTTATTAGGTGGGGGGAAACGAGAATCAAACTGACAACCTTCAGAAGACAACCCCACTGGCTTTCTTATAAGCTAAGTCTCCAGTAAGACAAACTGTAGGACAAAAGTTAAGGTATTTGCCCTAAAATTTGCTTTGAGAAAGCTGGGAAGACTTTTAACGTCTTTTACCTGAACTTGTAAAAGTTGCATTAAAATAAAATAAAATATATACTTTTCTGCCTTTTGATTGACTGGTTACCTGGACATTGTGTACCCTGCCTCTCTTTCACTGACTCCTGGAGAGAGGTACTCCTCCCTGGGCTGCCACCTTATTGTGGTGGAGGGGTTTGAGTGTCCCAATGATCCTAGTAGCTATGTTGTCGGGGGCTTTATGCCCCTGGTATGGTCACCAATGGCAAACTGGTCCTAGGTGAGGGATCATACAAAGTGCAGCCTGAAGACCCGTATGACGACCATCACTGGGGCCCCACTCTGGGGCGACTGTGGCTCAGTGGTAGAGTAGTTGGCTTGCAATCGGAGGGTCGTAGGTTCAATTCCAGCTTCTCACATGTCAATGTGCCCCTGGGCAAGGCACTTAACCCCCAAATTCTACATTGTCCTACCAAGCCATGTTGGGTGTCGGTGTATGAATGCGAGTGTGAATGGGGGAATGTGGCTTCAATGTAAAGCGCTTTGAGTGGTCAGTAAGACTAGAAAAGCACTATATAAGTTCAGTCCATTTACCATTTACTCTGGAGCCAGGCCTGGAGGTCGGGCACGTTGGTGAGCGCCTGTTGGCCGGGCCTTTACCCATGGGGGCTGGCCAGGCTTAGCCCGAAGAGGCAACATGGGACCCCCTTCCCATGAGCTCACCACCTGTGGGAGGGGCCATAGAGTTTGGGTGCAGTGCAAAATGGGCAGTAGCGGTCCGATCTTCGGCTGCAGAAGCTGGCTCTTGGGACGTGGAATGTCACCTCTCTGATGGGGAAGGAGCCGGAGCTGGTGTGTGAGGTTGAGAAGTTCCGACTGTCAGCCTTGACTCAATGCACGGCTCTGGCTCTGAAACCCGTCTCCTCTAGAGGTGTCGGTTTCTCTTCCACTCTGGAGTTTCCCCCGCTGAGAGGTGGGGGGACGAATCCTGACTGGTTGTGCTTATGCGCCAAACAGTGGATCAGATTACCCACCCTTCTTGGAGTCCTTGGAGGGGGTGCCGGAGAGTGCTCCTTCTGGGGACTCCCTCATTCTTCTGGGTGACTTCAATGCTCACATGGGTAATGACAGTTATACCTGAAGTATTGGTTGGGTGGAATGGCCCCCCCGATCTGAACCCATGCGGTGTTTTGTTGTGGGACTTTTGTGTCATGGCGTGGATTGTCCATAATGAACACCATGTTCAAACATAAGGGTGTTCATGTGTGCACTTGGCACCCGAACACCATAGGCCGCAGCTCGATGATCAACTTTGTTGTCGTTTCATCTGACCTGCGGCCGCATGTTTTGGACATTCAGGTGAAGAGAGGGGCGGAGCTATCCACCGACCACTATCTGGTGGTGAGTCAGCTCCGGTGGTGGGGGAGGATGCCGGACAGATCTTGCAGGCCCAAACGCGTTGTGAGGGTCTGCAGGGAACGTCTGGCAGAGTCCCCTATCAGAAGGAGTTTCAACTCTCACCTCCGGCAGAACTTCCAACACCTCCCGGGGGAGGTGGGGGACATTGAGTGCGAGTGGGCCATGTTCCGTGCCTCCATTGTCGAAGTGGCTGACCGTAGTTGTGGCCGCAAGGTAGTTGGTGCCTGTCACGGCGGTACCCCTCGAGCCCGCTAGTGGACACCGGGGGTGAGGGATGCGGTCAAGCTGAAGAAGGAGTCCTATCAGGCCTTCCTGGCCTGTGGGACCCTGAAATAGTGGTGCGACGTGAGCGTGGAGACGTATCGCGTTGGTAAGACGTATCGCGTCATTTCCTGTTTTGTGACTAACTCGTTTGTAGCAAGTCGGTGTTTCTCTCTCTCTTGAACTGATCTAACTTTCTCTGTCAATAAGTTTTTTCTGAGTTGCTTAACACACAAACACATTAAAACGTTAATTTTCTTCACGGTTTAGGACTCTTTAAGCGTTTTACTGGGTTAATTACTTTGTTCTTAGGTAAGGTAAGGTACCGCTTGGTTAGCTTAGCTTTACGGCTAGCATGGCTTCGGCAGCTTTCTCTCTTGTCCCTCCATCTCTCTCTACACCTCCTCCTCTTTCCTGCTCTCTCTGTCAGATGTTTAGTTACTCCTCCGCCTCATTTAGTGAAGTTGGTAGGTGTAATAAGTGCAGCATTTTTGTAGCTTTGGAGGCGAGGGTTTCTGAGCTAGAGGCCCGGCTCCGCGCTGTAGAACAGCCAGGCCCAGCAGTAGCTAGCGCGGAGTCAACTAGGACAGGACCTAGCCGTCCTTCAACAGCTCCCGTGCAGCCGGGACCTCAGGCGAGCTGGGTGACTGTTCGTAGGAAGACTAGCGCCAGACCCCAGTCCGCGGCCAACCTCCAGCCCCTTTCTCTGAACAATAGGTTCGCCCCGCTCAGCGACGCACCCGCCGAGCAGGAGAGGCCGATTCTTGTAATTGGCAGCTCCATAGTTAGGAATGTGGCTCCAGAGACACGAAAGACCACCGTCAAATGCCTTCCAGGGGCCAGGGCTGCGGACATTAGGTCCCATCTGAAGCTTTTGGCCAAGGACAAACGGCGGTATAGCAGGATCGTTATCCATGCTGGTGGCAACGACACCCGGCGACGGCAGTCGGAGGTCACTAAAATTAGCGTAGCTTCGGTGTGTAGGGCTGCCAAAAAGATGTCTGACTCTGTAATTTTTTCTGGTCCCCTGCCTGATCGTACTAGCGATGACATGTACAGCCGTATGCTTTCGTTCCACCTTTGGTTGTCAAGGTGGTGTCCAGAAAACGATGTGGGCTACATTGATAACTGGGGGGCCTTCTGGGGAAAACCTGGACTGTTACGTAGAGACGGCATCCATCCCACCGAGGACGGAGCTTCGCTTCTTTCCAGGAACATTGATAGGGTTATCTCTAGTTCCCCAAAGCCGTGACAACCCAGAGTCCAGCTCAGGGAACCCAGAGTCGAGCTCAGGGAAACCAGAGTCCAGATCAGGGAACCCAGAGTCCAGGTCAAGGAACAGGGACTGCCACCCACCCACTACCCTATAGAGATAGTTTCCCGTCCACTACCCAAAACTAATGAATTAAAAGTTAATGCTACTAGAGCAAAGTATAAAAATCTCATAAAGATAAATAAAACTCAGACTGAACATAAAAACAAATCAATTAAATGTGGTTTACTAAACATAAGATCTCTCCCCTCAAAAACACTCTTAGTAAATGACTTAATTTGTGAAAATAATATTGATTTGTTTTGTCTTGCAGAGACATGGTTGCAGGAAGAGGACCATGTCACAATAAATGAGTCAACTCCCCCTAGCTACTTAAACTTTAGTGTCCCTCGAAGTACTGGTCGAGGAGGTGGAGTAGCAACTATCTTTCATTCCGATTTACTAATTAATCTCCAAAAAAATAATAGTTACAGTTCCTTTGAGCATCTAGTTTTTAGCTTTCCTCATACACATAACAAAGCAGTAAAGCCACTTTTGTTTGTGGTCTTATATCGTCCACCAGGACCTTATTCTCAATTTTTAGATCAGATTTCAGATTTTCTATCTGACTTAGTTTTAAACACTGATAAAGTCATTATAGTCGGAGACTTCAATATTCATGTTGATAATGAAAGTGATAGTCTAAATACAGCTTTTAACACTATCCTAGACTCAATAGGCTTTACTCAAAATGTGCAGGGACCAACACATTCTTGTCACCACACTTTAGATCTTGTGCTGACTTATGGCATTGACTGTGAAGAAATAACAGTCTTTCCACATAACCCTATCCTGTCTGATCATTTCCTTATCACTTTTAAACTTACTCTAATGGATCATATCAAACCTGAAAGAAAACTTCATTATACCAGAACGTTATCAGACAACGCTGTAGCAAATTTTAAAGAAGCTCTTCCAACTTTAATTTCCTCAGTTTATAAATGCAGAACAGAAAACAGTGATTTAACTCGTGACCCCTCACAACTTGACATTTTAGTTCATAGCGTTAATTCCTCCCTGCGTCGGGCAATAGACAAAGTTGCCCCCTTGAAAAGGAAGGTGGCTAGCCATAGAAGATTAACTCCCTGGTTTAATTTAGAGCTACGTACCCTAAAGCAGAATGTTAGAAAACTAGAGAGAAAATGGCGCTCCACGCATTTACATGATTCCTTTTTAATATGGAAAAATAGTTTATTGCTATATAAAAAGAGCCTTCACACAGCTAGAACAGCATATTATTCATCTTTAATCGAGGAGAATAAAAATAATCCTAGGTTTCTTTTTAATACAGTTGCCAAACTCACACAGGATCATAGCTCTATCGAGCCAACCATTCCCCAAGCTCTAAGCAGTGACGACTTCATGCAATTCTTTATAAATAAAATAGACTCCATAAAGAATAAGATAATTGGGAACCTTCCCAATATGCTTGCTTCCTCCTTAGTTAATGAGGCAGCCTCAAAAATGGTGGAACCTAATATATGCTTAAACTGCTTTAATGCAGCCGAACTTTGTGATGTACTAAAATTATTAGCTTCATCTAAACCTTCAACTTGCGTTTTAGACCCAATCCCAACTAAACTCTTAAAAGAAGTTTTCCCTCTGATCGCTGCTCCAATTTTAAATATAATGAATCTATCCTTAGTCAATGGATATGTACCACAGGAGTTTAAGATTGCTGTAATTAAACCTCTACTTAAGAAACCCTCTCTTGATCAAAACGACTTAATTAACTATAGACCGATATCTAATCTTCCCTTCTTATCTAAAATTCTTGAGAAATTAGTTGCACACCAGATATGTGAGCATTTAAACAATAATGAGCTGTTTGAGAAGTTTCAGTCAGGCTTTAGAGCTCATCACAGCACTGAAACAGCTCTGGTGAAGGTTACTAATGATATTCTCATAGCCTCAGACAATGGACTGGTGACCATTCTGGTCCTGTTAGATCTCAGTGCTGCCTTTGACACTGTTGACCACAATATTCTCATAGAAAGGCTTCAAAGTGTTGGTATAATAGGAACAGCACTAGGTTGGTTTAAATCTTATTTGTCTAACAGATTTCAGTTTGTTCAGGTAAACAATAGATCTTCCTCAACCTCAATAGTTACTTGCGGAGTACCACAGGGTTCAGTGCTTGGGCCGATTCTCTTTACTATATATATGCTTCCTATTGGTAAAATAATTAGGCAGCATGGGATAAAATTCCATAGTTACGCAGATGATACACAGCTATATCTATCCATAAATCCTGATGAATCCAATCAGTTAGGTAGACTACAGGCATGTCTGGAAGACATAAAAACTTGGATGACTCTAAACTTCTTGCTTCTAAATTCTGATAAAACAGAAGTTGTCGTCTTTGGACCAGAAGCTCTGAAAAAGAAACTACTTAGTCAGCCCCTTCACCTGGACGGCATTAAATTAGCCTCCAGTAATAAAGCAAAAAACCTCGGTGTCATTTTTGACCAAGATATGTCATTTAGAACTCACATTAAAGAAGTCTGTAGGATTTCCTTTTTTCACCTTAGGAATATTGCAAAAATTAGAACCATCCTGTCCAGGAATGATGCTGAAAAACTAGTCCATGCCTTTGTTACTTCAAGGCTGGATTACTGTAACTGTCTATTATCAGGTAGTCCACAGAATACAATTAAAAGTCTTCAGTTAGTTCAAAATGCTGCTGCTAGGATTCTGATGAATATTAAAAGAAGAGATCACATTTCCCCTGTTTTAGCTTCTCTTCACTGGCTCCCAGTAAAATCTAGAATAGAATTCAAGATCCTCCTTCTGACATATAAAGCCCTTAATAATCTAGCTCCATCATACATAAGAGACCTGATTGTTCCATATGTTCCTAACAGAGACCTTCGCTCTCAGACTGCAGGTTTACTGGTAGTTCCTAGGATTTCTAAAAGTAGAATGGGTGGCAGATCTTTCAGCTATCAGGCTCCCCTCCTATGGAACCGGCTCCCAGGGTTGGTTCGTGAAGCAGACAATTTGTCTATCTTTAAAACTAGGCTAAAAACTTTCCTCTTTGACAAAGCTTACAGTTAGAGATATGTTTATAGGTAGTTAGAGTCAGGTCAGACAGGTAGATAGGAAGAGACAGGTTAATGTTAGTAGTCAGGCAGAGTGTCAAAAGTTAGGAAGAGATAGGAAGAGGTAGAGTAGCTAGGTAGAGATAGATTAATGTAAGCCAGGTAAAGATCCGGAGCCGGTCGCGGCTTACCGCCGCGGAAGAAATGCGCCCCACAGGGGCCAGCCAGCGCCGGAGAGAGGTCCCTCAAGGGGATCCTCCCGCACAGTGCGGCCGCCCATTACCTGCCGGGTTGAATCCCCCGGGCAGACTGTGCGGACCCCACCCGTTTATCTCTTAAACGTTTCTCGCCCTCTTCAACTCTGTCCTCTCAGTTCTGTCTATTTTTCCTTAAGATAGTTGTCGACTATCGGTCTCGTGCCGGTATTTAGCCTTAGATGGAGTTTACCACCCACTTTGGGCTGCATTCTCAAACAACCCGACTCCGAGAAGACCCCGGCATGACGGGGGCCGTTACCGGCCCTACACCGTCCACGGGTCAGGAGGACTCAGACAGAGTGTTGGTAGCCAGGTCTCCTAGTAGCTAGGAGACAGGTTAATGTTAGTAGCTATGCTGCTTTAGGCTAGGCTGTTGGAGGACATTATTAGGGTCTGTTCCTACTTTCTCTCCTACTTCTCCCCAACTGCATGATGTGCTGTCAATTCAAGCACTAACCTGTTTTCTATTATAGTAGGTGCTCCGGATTAGCCCTGCTTGACGACCCTGACTAAGATGGCATTGCAGTGACGGAAAATTCTCCACGTCCTGCAACAAACTTGTGCATCAGTTCTATTGCTCTTTCTGTGTCTCTGTTATGTATTCTCCAAGCCACAGACGGTCGCGGCAGATAACCGCTTGTGCTGAGCCTGGTTCTGCCGGAGGTTTCTTCCTGTTAAAAGGGAGTTTTTCCTTCCCACTGTCGCTGCATGCTTGCTCAGTATGAGGGATTGCTGAGAATTCCACGACGCAATCTTCTGTGGTTCTGTAATTTCTACACTAAACATTGTATTGTAATAACTCTTTTTGTAAAGTGCCTTGAGATGACATCTGTTGTGAAATGGCGCTATATAAATAAACTGAATTGAATTGAATTGAAAGCAGCTGATAGGTGCCAGCAGGAGAAGCGGAGTGCAGCTCGAATGGTCGCTGAGGCAAAAACTTGAATGTGGGAGGAGTTTGGAGAGACCATGGAGAACGGCTTCCGTATGGCTGTGTGGACTGTTTATTTAAATTATTACATAATGGCATGTTGAAAACGTCCAAAACTTTTAATTTGCAGTCGATGAAATCCTTGAGACATCTAGCACATGTTTATTATCCGCTTATAAGTGTTTATAGATAACCATGCACTAAATAGGGATAAATTAATGGATACTGTTGCGTTTAGTTTGCTGAGGATTGAGCAACACAAAATAAAGAATATGTAATGCGGATTTTATCTGCAGGATGTGTGTTTGCCAACTGCCATACAACAGCAGACCTCCTTTCTGTCTCCACCTTTCTTTCTCCCTATCTCCTCCATTCTCAGTCTGAGCACCCCCCCCCCCCCTTCTCTTCCTCTCTCCATCAACCCCTACCCCATGTTCCCTCCCTATCTCGCTCCCATAACAAAACACCTCTCAGCCATGCATTCATTACGGACTGCTGCAGGGCCACAAACACCACGCTTGATATATATTCCGTTGTGAAACAAAAATCCAATGCAGCTAAATTCACTGAGAGCACTTATGTGTAAAGCTAACCCCAGCTGTAAGGGAGTGGGACACAGTGGGGGTTTTAGTTGCAACTCTTCTGTTTAGACTTAGAAAGAGGTCCAAGCTAGCTGGAGTCACTCAGATAATAATTTTACGCAGATCAGCATTTTGGATAGTTATGGCAAATATGTATTGTAGGTTAAGTGCCTTGGTTTCTGAATATTGGGGGAAACATGATAAATAATGGGTAAACAAAGGTCCTTTTTCTACTAGGGTTGGTTCTACTGTATGTGGAAAAAGGTCGGGTCCGGCCCATTTTGCCATGTTTCCACAACCTTTTACTGGGCCAAACCGACCCCTTTTTTAGACTACAATCAATATTTAGCCTAGTCTTAATGTTTTTTTCTTAATTCTAAAATTGTTTTTTTCTGCTTTAAACAAACAATTTTTCCACAGTATTTCTAAAACTTTATTTGCTGCCTTTTTAACAACTTGTATGTTTTCCAACGTTTGTTTGGTAGCAACTGTGTTAAAAATTTCTCACAATTTGGAAACAGTTATTGACCCGTGACCCCTGGGCTTAGTAGATCCTGAATGGGTCTCTGGGCAGTTCCAGAGCCAACAAAACCTGATGTTATCGTTTAATCAATTTCTCTCTGTTTAATCTGCCACTCCTGTCTCTTCAAAATATTACTAAGAATATTATATTTTTCATTTTTCATTTTGCCTTTTTTGCACATTTTTTTAGAATGAAAATTAAAGTATACCTGAAGAAAAACTGCTGCATAGATGTAGGCAAAAACAAGAATGTCCAAAAAGAAATACATTGGCAGGGATTTAAACTCATGATCTATGTCCGGTCAAGCTGAAATGGAACAGTAAAAATGTCTTCAAATCTTTCCAGAGTTTTTATTTTTTTTATTTCCATGCCTTTCTTATCCATCTCATCATTTATAGACATCTTTTCAATGGCTTAGAAAATTCTTGTTTCCATTATAAACCTCCAGACAACTGAGGGTAGAGGCTCAGCATATATACAGTAACTCTGCTTCATGAAGCTCTGAGTAGCCCTCAGGTAACAGACTGACCACAAAAGGAACTCAAATCCAACACACTACAAGCACTGGTCATAATGAAACAGGAAGATTTTATTTACATCACATGACACATGACTTTCTGCTTAATGAAAGCATTTCCAAACATTTTTACCACAAATGATCAGTGTTGGGCAAGTTACAAAGAAATTGTAATGTATTCCACATTACTAGTTACAATGTCAAAAATGTAATATGTTTGCATTACATATTACTGTCGTAAAAATGTAACTGAGTTACACTGCTGTAAGTTACTTTTGGCTAAATATCTTAAATATCTAACATGACTTCTAACTACCGTAACTTATCAATTTACATTTTACACAAGTGTCACACCACAAATACTGTATTTTTAACACTATTTTATTGAAATTAAGTCTCAAGTTCCTTTGTATGCCTTCTATTTCATTGTAATGTTTGTTAAATCTAATCCAAAGAAGGTCCTGAAAGTGCTCATCACAAAAATGGTTGACAAAGATGAGACTTCGATGTCTGAAGTCTCACAACAGATGGTTAGGAAAACACTGTGAATAATGACGTTGTTTAAATGTACAGTCGATCTTTTCCTTAGCCGTATGGATTGTCTGATGTTTTAGTTTTGAACAACAGGAAGTGGATGGTGGAACTTGTTCTACCGTATCCAATATGATTTGGTCTGTTAGATTAGTTGGCCAGAAAAACAATTTAAAATGCATTTGTAACTGGAGTTACTGAAATTGTAACTAGTAATATATTGCTGTATATTTTGCAAGTAATGCATTACATTACTCAGTAACTGAAAAAAGTAATGTATTCCGGTAACTCATTACTTTTGTAATGCATTACTCCCAACACTGCAAATAATATAATCTATGAAATACTCTATAGTTCAGTTTTTCCGAACCATGGTTCTCAGGCCGGTCTCCTGTTTATATCCAGCCCAGGAGCTTGGCTTGGAGAGGGCTTTTATGACAATGCAAAGGATGCAAGTTGAACCATAATTTTAACAAAAACACTTGTATTGGTAATATAACCACATAATAATGTTGGTATACTACCAATAATATTGATAACATGTTTAAGGTAATAATAGACTAATAATACTTTTATTAGTAACTTGTTACATTTACTTGAGTACTTTTTTTGGGGTGGAAAAACACCAATAAAGCTCATGAAGTTTTACTGCATCACACCTTTTACTTTTACTTGAGTAAAATTACAATGAAATTACTATGAATTATTATACTCTGATGGACAGATGGACAGCTGCTCAGAAATGTAGTTGGTGTTTCGGCAGACGAAGCTTGGACCTTCACGGCACAAACTGGGCGAGCAGGTCACGTTCTCCAGGCGGCGAGGAGCCGGTGTTTATGAGAGGCTCGCTGGTGTTTATGGATCCCTCCGCCGTAGCTAGACTGTATCTGTAGCTCAACAAAACCTCCAGTGCAGCGGTCCCAGCTCTACCGGAGGCCAGGCCGAACACGTAATCCACTCTGTCCTCTGTCAGATCGGAGACCATAATGCATAATCCACCGGCAGATGCACTCTGGCCCCTGCTCCGCTGAAGCCCGGGCCGAACACGCAGTCTCTGTCAGCTCAGTCCACAATCCACTGGCAGATGCACTCTGGCCCTAGCTTCGCTGAACGCCAGTTTGCGCGTGAAAATACCATATTTTAAGCGCCGACCAGTTCGCTTTGTACACGCTTCAAGGTGTGAATGTGCACGCGAACAGCTAGGTGTGTATCGCGCTTTATAGTCGAGCCTATCGGGTTCCGTGTCGACTAAGCGTTAGACCAAGACAGTTCAGTATTTTACATTTTACTGTGATGTGATACTGTCCTCCTGTATGATCAATTCAAATCATATTAAAACCTCCAAACGTTTAAAGGGCTCTCTCTCATTTTTATTAAGAGTTCAAATCCGACTACACATGACACCGATATCACTTATTAATATGTTATTGTAAAATATTTGATATTTTTCTTCATTATAGCTTACAGTTTATCAACAATTCATTTGATATGTGATTGCACAGAATATTTTATATTAAGGTAGGTAGGTTCAATTCCAGCTTCCTCCAGTCACATGTCGATGTGCCCCTGGGCAAGGCACTTAACCCCCTTGTCCTACCGAGCCATGTTGGGTGTCGGTGTATGAATGCGAGTGTGAATGGGTGAATGTGGCTTCAATGTAAAGCGCTTTGAGTGGTCAGTAAGACTAGAAAAGCGCTATATGAGTTCAGTCCATTTACCATTTACAACCAGTTAGATATTGTTTACTGTACAGTATTGCAGATATATAGATTTGCACAACTTAATAGACATAGACGTTTCCTTTTACCGTCTGTCTTAGTTTTGGACTTTAATGAAAATTGTGTGATTATGTATTTCCAATATTTACTTTTTGTATATTTTTTGTTTTTCTGCATACTTCAATCTTATTGAGTCAAGTGAAAATACCAAATGTTTTAAAATACTGTCCATATGTTGGTTTATTATTCGTCATTTAATTTCATGAGTAACTAATTACTTTTACAGTGTAGTAACTGAATTACTAACTCAATTACTTGTGGGAAAACTTAATTTGTAACTATTACTAAATACTTTTTTACTGTAAGATCCCCAACACTGGTAATTTAGTACATGAGTAACCTTTTTACTCGAGTAAATTCTTGGATGGCTACTTTATAATTTTACAAAAGTGCAACTCTTATTTGAATTCAATTGTGGTTACGCTGAATTTGTGATGCAAGGACAGCGTAAACCTCTGAGCCCAGGGACTGTGGACCATATTTAGTGTTTTTTTACAGCAATAGTTGAAAATGAAATTAAAATAATTAATTGTAATGTTATATTCAGCACATTAGAGAATGTTCAGCTGAAGATAGATCACTTTAAAAAAAGTTTTGCCTTACTTTGAAAATATTTAACCCACATGAAGTATCAAATGGTGAATAATAATTAAAGATTTACAACATGAGTACACAATAAGCTGCTCTGTAGGCTAATGCATGGTAGAGATCAGCTAAGGTGTGCAGCAGCAAAGAGAGCAGCTCACAAAAATCTTATGTAAAGGATGTTGTCTCTTTCAGGCACACTAACGGACACACAGTAGCAATTCAGGAAAAGCAAACATGTTTTAGATGTTTCCCTGCTTCTATAGGCCTGATTCAGGTGACTGCAATTCAACAAAAGCCTTAACAACTGAAATCAGTTGCAGTGATACCGGAAAGCAAGGCAAGGCAAGTTTATTTGTAGAGCACAATTCATACACAAGGCAATTCAAAGTGGTTCACAGTTGAGTACATTAAGAAAACAGATCAACAGGAAAAAAAAACATCAACTTAAAAAAATAATTAATTACAATAAAAAAGAGTGCCGATAAAATACTTTTAATTGCAATTAAAACATGCAGGGCAGAAAAAAAAAACATGACTATAGATCATCTAAATCTTTATATCCTATTTTAGTTCCCTGAGTTTACAGGCTGTTTTATCACTGTTATCAGTTTAAAAAAGAGGGACCTCCAAATGAACAGAACCATTGTAGATTATCTGTTCAGAACTGTCAGCGTTTAAAAATGTCTGTGCAACTTTGCCTTTTACAGGAGGCAGAGGACTCCCTGAGAGAAAACACTGGAAGGATGATTAAAATACAAAACTAAACTGTGGACAACAATTAGATTAAATAGTAAAACATTGATCAAATTTAACACTGATAAAAAGTAAAACAATTTTTTGTAAAACACTGACAAAATATAATCAAGTGAAACATGCAGAACAATTAAACAGATATTAATAAATAATAATCAGTTAAAAGCTCAGCTAAAAAGGTGAATCTTAAAAACATGAACGTTCTCTGCGGCCCTGAGATCCTCTGGCAGCCTGTTCCAGAGGTGAGGGCCATAATAATGAAAAGACGCCTCACCGTGAGTCTTTGTCCTGACTTTGGGGATGATAAGGAGACGGCTGTTAGAGGAGTGCAGAAACCGCGAGGGTTCATATGGTAAAAGCATTTCTGACAGATAAGAAGAATGTAATGTCCTCCTTCTTCCTGGTCTTCATCAGGACACGAGCTACAGAATTTTGAAAGGTTGTAAACCTGACATATTATCTTTTGGGAAGACCAATAATCAATTCTACTGGTAATAAAAGGGGGCAAACTCTTAGTCCAGACCTTTGTGTGTCAGCAGCATCTGCCTACCCACTTCCGTACACTCCCACAGATCAAAAGTTATCTGCACTTCAGGTGCCTGTGAAAACTTTCACATTTTGCATATACAATAGCAACCACATCCAAGGTGAAAGTTTTTTATGATAATATACTTTTCCATTTTTATGTCTTATGTGCTTATTCTGTCAACGCTTTGACGCCAAGAGACCAGGTATGGTGCTTGCAAAAGCTCACTGTGATGCACAACCCACTGAACATCAACTACTGTGCAATGGAGCAGATCTGCCCCCTATCCACGCTCTTCCTGTCCTGGCCCCACCTGGACTGAACATCAACATGTCCAGTGCCAAGGGGCACTTAGACAGACCCAACAAGCCATCGAACATCAGATCCAGATGGTATCGCAACAACACAATTACCATAGAATTCTTTTTTTCTAATGTTTTTATTTTTATATTTTTAAACTTATTCGTTTATATAGATTTCTTCTACTTTTTCCATGTTTTAATTTTGTATGAATTTTAATTCCTACATTTATCTTATATATATATTTATTTATTTTTTACAATATTGTATTTTTACAATAACGAAATTTGATAAATTCTGCACTGTACATAGTACTTTCTGTCTATGGCATGGCGCAAAGTGAGAAATTTCAGGCCTTTATTTATTTTGGTTTTGAAGATTATGGCTTACAGCTTTATGTTAACCTTTTCACAATGTTCTAATTTTAAATTGAGTGTTTTATATAAGATCCAAGTCTATAAACAATAGGCTTGCTAGTGTACATTTATTTTGTTTTTTTTCTAGTTTAATTTGATTTATCTGCAAATTGTGTTGTATTACAGTTTTGCAAAATAAATATTCTCAAAAATACACCATTTCTTTATTTTCTTTTCTCTCAAAAGTAGTTGTCAGCAGGGTCTGTGTAGCCTGTTCTGAAGTTTGACAAGGGAATGACTTATGTAAATGAGAGCTATTGCCACTCCCAGCAGGAGAAAGAGGTAAATCCTTCAAATCTTTGGAGGCTCTGTTGAGCACCATCCTTCAAATGGCCAAAACTTCTTCAAATATTGTCAGATTTCCACATAATTCTACATCTTTGGAAAGCTTGGAGACTACACTTTCAGAATCTGTTAATAACTTAAAATGTCCTAGACCCTACTTTTATCCCTACTTTCTGTGGCTGGTCACATTTGTGAACAGCACCACTGAGAGGCCAATCTGTTTTAAACAGGTTAAGGAATGGTGTGGTCTACTGTATCTGAAGCAGTGCTTAGAACCAACACTATCACCCATTAAGCATCGTAGTTTAATCTAAGATCATTTAAAATCTTTAAAATTGTGCTGTGGTTCACCCTAAAACCAGACTGAAATTTCTCTCGTACATTATGAGCATTAATAAAACTATTGAGTTAAATTAAAACAAGCTTTTCTGAAGTTTTACTTAGAAGTGAGCTAGTTAAGTTAGTTAAGGGCCCAGTGTGTAACAAATTCAGCTTTCTATTAATAAAAATCAAGTACTGCTTTCATAAATACGTATTTAACCGAGGTCTAATCACAATGGCATTATCATGAAAGCATTCCCGTGTCTTAGAATACGTTGTTTATAGATACAGAGGGTGCACCGCCACTCATCTGAGGCTGCCATGTTGCATCGCCATCTTTGAATACGTTAGCTGTAAGGGGTTAAACTTTTTTGCTTCACGCGTTTTCGCCAGTGACGTCGGGGGGAGGTAAAGAGAAGAAACGAGCATAGAGGACCATGGATCATAGTTTTCAATTTCAATGGAAGACCATCTGTACTCTTTTCCCCATGAGAGGGAGGAAACCATACCACAGAAAAGAAAAATAAATAACATAGAGAAAACAATAATCTACATCGTTGGAACGTTTACCTGATGGAGACTATTTATGAGGGACACAAACTTGAAGACAGACGTGGAGGTTGTGGGCTTTCTGCTGGACAGGTAAGTTAATTACATGAAACAATGAAGTTTATGTTAGCGTTATGTTTGACACAGGACAGGTTAGTCCTGCAACTTATATACTATGTCTTCCGTTTAACTCGGACAATTTACTCCGCGGCTTCCGTAGCAGTAATGAAGTGTTATAACAGCGAGAAGCCAGAAAACACTGTTCAGTTGCTTGCATTCACTGAGCGCACCACTAGGTGGAGGTAATTCTTACACACGGGGGCTTTAAGTTAGATACTAGACGAAAATTGTTTAAATATTAAAATCTAAATTGCTCTTCTTCCACAGAGGCCTCACTACTGCCCCTTTAAAGGTGGCAGAAAAAAAAACCCATCTGAAGGGAGCAATTCATCATGGATAAAATCTCGTCTCTAAAAGATCCATAAAATTGCTTACAAAACAAAGTGGCAATCAGGTCATTGTGGTTTTACTCACTGAGGAGAACACTTTATTAAGAATTGCATCTTCTACCAGGACAAAACTGTCCAGTGGTTCCTCTAGTAAAGACACACACTCAGATTAGTCTGAAACCATGTTATTTTAAGAAGATAAAACATTACATTGCATGCTGTCTACCTTCCCTCTAAAGTCATTTGCTAATTCCTGGGGGGGGGGGGGGGTTCTGAAATGCAGTAGTATTATGGTTAAAAATGTGTAAGATCATCATCTGAGATGATTTTGGAAATGTATGCATTTCTTGAGTTTGTTACTGCGTTATTGTAGGATTTGAGAAGTTCTATGAATATTTGATGGTCTTATCATGGTTTATTTTTTTCTCCATATTCTCTCTGCCTCCATATGATTTATCTTTAGTTTTTTGAGTTTTCAATTTCTCCACAGCGATGCATTTTATAGCATAAACGTTAAACTTCAAATGGAGCCTACAGGTCAAGAGCAGATTGAAGCCCATTGTTAAAAAAATTGACGATAAAATCACAGGGGGCAGGTAAATTATATGAGGTATCTTAGAAAAAATTCAAGTAAATTGCGGACACGTCAGTGGTTAGATGACATTTCCTGACACTTCACTCCGTAACCTCAAGTCAGATAAAAATGGTAATATTAAAAAAACACACACAGTAGTGGTCAGAGACTGCTAAGGCCACGTCCACACTAAGCCGGATAATGCCTTAAACGTATAATTATTTAGTCTACACCCCCCTATCGTCCACACTAACCCGGCGTCGTTTAAGGTCTGTGGCCGGATAACTATTAGCCGGGTAAGAGAGCGGTGTAAATCTTAATTCAATGGCTTAACGAGCTAGTGTGGACAGCTTCCCCGGATAATGAAAGGAAGTGGCGTCAATGAATGCTGCGTCAATAACAATACAACACTACAGACAAAGAAAACAGCGAAGAGTAATAAATCGATCTCGTCGTCTGTCCACACCAAAAACTCTCTCTTCTTCTGAGCAACTATTGTTCTCTTCGGTTAACGGGACAAGCAGATATGTACTGTGCTGTAGAGCTTGTTGTATATATTATGTAGGCGCTGGCATCATGTAGATTATACGCGTTTTTCGTGCGTCTTTTCGCGCATGCCCAGTATTTGCACAGGTTGGTATGGGATTGCGCAATAATGGGACCTTAAACGGGCCGTAAATGCTCGTGTTGAGTGGATAACATTAGGCGTCTAACTCCCCGTATAAACTTATCGGCTTAGTGTGGACGTAGCCTAAGTAAACAACAGAGGACACAGTGGTGGACAGGCCATAAGTGATGATCACAGTCCAGGTTGTGTCCTATGTTGTGAGTTGGCTGCATGACATGCTGGATAAAGTCCAAAGCAAACAATAGATATTCACAATTACCAATGGCTCTTTTGAGTCTCTTCACATCAGGGTTATAGTAGTTTAGTTTTAATTTTTATTTAGTTTTGACTTAAGATTTTAAATAATTTTTTTGTTTTAATTAGTTCATACAATTTGGTAGGTAGTTTAGTTTTAGATTTTTGAAAATGTTTGGTTTCAGTTTAGTTTTGTATTAGTTTGAGTTTGAGTTTTAATCTTTTCATTAAACAAGAAATGTATAACAACATTTCAGAAAATGATTGTTTTAAAAAAAATGTATTGACATGGGTCAGATTAACAACCATGCAAATCAAATAAGTATAAGCACAAAGACAACCTGACGGATATGTTGGGATAACGCAGTACAGCCAGTAAAAACCACCAACAACCAGAAACTAGAGAGGGATTATTTATCTATCAACAATATACACACACAACCTACACCAGCTACACAACTCTGCTTCCCATTAACCCTATGTTAGCTTGTTTGTTAGCTGCCATAGCTCACCTGATATGACGTTTTTTCTGCAGACTGTTTAATCATCGTTTCAATCGCTTCTTCTTATAGTAATCCACAGACGTCTTTTATTTGCCTTAAAAGTAGGCGAGTCGATGAGATTGTATCCAACTTTCCCGTTCTGTTTTTATCGTGGCAATTTGTGCAACTGAAAAGGCACAATACAGATGATTGCATCAGTTTCTGGTGAAAGCGTGCAGACAGAGAGTGACATAGAAATAATTATTGCAGATTTTATGAGACGCTATGAAACAGAAACTAAGCACATTTTCTCAATAAATTCAGTTCGTTTCAGTTAGTTTTGTGAACACTAATTAGTTTCAGTTTGTTTTTGTTTTGTTTCAAATTCTTGTTTTTATTTTATTTCAGTTAACAAATATTATTTTTACTTCTAGTTTTCATTATTTTGTTCTTTTTCATTAATGTTAAGAACCCTGCTTGACTTACTAACAAAAAGAAGACACCATTCAGATAATGTGACCTCACTGAATCGCTAGAGAAAAAATATTTAAATCCAACAAGTGAAACGATTCCAATAGCTCCGAGCTCAGAGTTCACTAAAGCTACATCTTCCAGAGGTCCTGCTGCTGAAACAGCACTACTTCTGCAGAGTGGAGCTCATGCTTACAGATGGTAATCCAACTATCATACACTGTAATAGTCTCTCTGCAACAAATTGAAAGCAATTATCTCAAAGCACACAGCGATCGGTGGAAGAGATCACAATGCATAACTCTTTATGGCAGATTTACTTTCGGCCACCAACTCATTGCTGGTGTAATTCATGCTCTTTATGATCCTGTTATTTTTTTCTCTTTTTGTTTCTCTTTTTTCAACTGATTATTTGTTCACAGCCTCTTGTTTGCCACAACAGACACCCTCCATGCATTCCTGGGGACTTAAAGTATGAGCCATCTACTTATCTGTCATCTACGTTGTTCTCTCTTTTCGTCCTCAGTAAATTTTGTCCAGTGAGGGTGATGAAAGATGAATGCTAACAAGCTTTGTCCTGACTGCACTCTGCTCTTCTCTGATACACATGTGCACTTACAGGAAGGTCTAGCTCTGGCACTCCACTGACAGTGAGTCTGACTGACATGATCATTTTACCAGCTGGCAGGCCAAGACTCACTGCATTTCCTGTCTTGCAGGATTCTGCACCAATATTCCTCCTCCATCATGTTATAACACCAGCTGCAGCAGAGAGGCTTGGCTGGTTTCTGAAACCTGCACTCATGTCTGCTGATCCTGAGATCTATCTTCTGACAGACAGAAGACAGTGGGAGACCAATGAGAAAATGAGCATGATAATAAGAAATCTGATGCAATCCAGGGGATGATCAAACATGCTGAAATAGGTGAATATCTTGCAAGGTACCTCTTGCTTCAAATTTAGAGTTCAGTCGTCTTTGGTACAGGTCTTTCAGCATCCCACATCTAGCAATATTTGCCCATTCTACATTCATTTCAATTCAGCTTATTTATATAGCGTCAGTTCACAACAGATGTAATCTCAAAACACTTTACTGTGACTGTGAAAATCATTTGTTGTATGCCCGGTGTAAGAAGCTCAGGTTACAGCTGGACAGTGTTGGGTAAGTTACTTCAAAACTGTAATGCGTTATTTATTACTTGTTACTGTAATTTCAAAGTAATTCACTACATTACAATATTACTGTATTTATAATGTAAGGCATTACACTACTGTTGCATTACTTTTAAATTACTCTCACCAAAATAATTGCAAATATGGATTTGGCAATCTGAATGTAGTCTTAACTCCAACCAGAAAAAAAACTCAGCCATACAGGACAAAAACTTAAACAGAATGTCACTACTAAATATACAAACTGAGGCAGCATATTGTCAAACAAGGCCTGTAAAACTGACTTATATATTGTGTATGTGTGTGGAAGGCTAACCTGAAATATATGTTAAAGCGCATCAGAAGAAGGCGCTGAAAGCGTTTTGGGGTGAGAAAAAGACTGCCAAGACTGAAAAGTCTTTCTACTGGTGCACTGGATGGTGTTAGTGCATTGTAACGGAGTGCGATTGTTTTTTATTCTTGGAAACAGATGAAGACTTTTCGTCACAGGGACAGAATCCAAGTAAGATCTTACCGCTGTTTCTACTGACATGAGTGCATCAGCTGAGACATTCACCTGTTCATCAAAAGAGAAAAAGTCCTCCTCACTTAGGGCAACAGTAGTAGGTTCAGTGGGATTGGGCATCAGGGCCGCAGGTTCCTCTGTTGTTACGGTGCGACACTCCGTTGTAAGGAGGAGAGTGATGTGGTCTAACTGGTTTCCTCTTTTACCCAGAACAGCTTAAACTTGGAAAGTGAGACAGAAGCCAGTTGTGCAGCCTTGTAATCAATTATTGCAGCAAATCTAGTTTTGATTGCTCCAACAATAACCTCAGGTAGGCCAGTGGTCATTGGTGATGGACCATTTTTCATTGCCATGGTTTTGGCCATAAGAACCTCTAGTGTTGGTTGAAGTATGCCATAAAAACAAGTCTGCTCTCCCTGTAGGATGTCCAGCACAACAGTAAAAGGCTTTGTTTAATCGCTACTATCATCCTCTGCTAGCATCCTTTTTGCTAACTTCAAATGACTGTGGGACCTCTGTAAATGTTTGGTTAAATTACATGTGCTGTTTCGGGAAGTGGACAATTTTTTAGGTGTAACAAACAAAGTGCATACGATGTCCTTAATATCCCTATTTTTCACAAATTTAAAGTAATGGGCATATGCTCATCTGGAGAATGTACACTGCAATGTTAGATTAGCTGCAGACTCACTCATCTCCGGGGTCTATTCTGTCTACTGACTATAGGAAGTTTACATTTTGCGCGGACGTTTCTGCTCTGCTGGGGATTTTAGTAGATTTGTTTGAAGAAAAAGAAAACCCACCACTTCATCCTGGGTTAAAAATGCATTGTAACGTGTGGTGCTAACATTTTATACAGAGTACAATATTACCATTTTTTCCCCTGTAATGCCTTACATTACCGCGTTACAGCAAAAAGCAATGCATTACAGAAATTAATTACTTGTGTAACGTGTTACTCCCAACACTGCAGCTGGAGATCATTTATCTGAAACTCAGAATTTCATAATAATTTATGAGTTAAGACTGTTATCGTGAAATTGATCAAAAGAATTAAAATGTTCCAAATTCCAATTTGTTTTTTATAAAGAACGGTTTGTATAGGGAAAAAATATAACATAAAAATCAACCTGGTTGCTCACATACATGGGGAAAAACAGACACTTATTCATCTCCATGTTTTATGCTCTTGAAGCGCCTTGAATGACCTTGTTGAAAGTGTGCTATACAAATAAAATTGCCTTGCCTTGCCTTGCCTCCTGCTTTATGGCATTCAAATGCTCCCTTCTTCTCCCAACAAATGAGCAGTTGCTCCAGCAGTCACATTCATTCATCGCTAAGGGTTATTATTTACTTCACTTAGAAATGACCACGTATTTCCTACAAACTACAAATTATTTTTCATTGTGCCACCATTGTGTTTTCAGCCAAAAAACACAATTTGGGTAGAACATGGTAATAACTGATAGTATAGAGCAGGGGTACTCAAATAAATTTTAAAGAGGTCCAAAAAGAGAAATTTCCCTAAACCCAAGGTCCGGAAGATCGTATTTTCTTAAAATTCAGTGTGATACATATTTAAGTAACATATTACTTTTACTCATTGAGTTGCCTGTCAAATCAATTAAATTCTGTCTAATTCAGACTTTTTGACATTTATTGTTACTTGAAGTGCTGAACGTATGATTTATTGTATACGTAATATTCTCTCATTTAATAAATAAAAGTAGGACAATGTCAATAAGAAAATAAATAACACTTGGCAACAGTCAATTTTCACAATTTATTCTCTTCAGAAAATCATAAAAGGAGGAAAGACTTAATTTAGATTTTTTCAAATGTGCACTCTACCATCTATTTCAAAGAATTTAAACCTCAACACATTTAAAATCTGAATATTTTTAATTACTCAGAGAGAAAAGTGAATTACTGTACTTTAGCACAACATTAAACCCAGGCTTAGATGGAGTCAGAGCTCTTCTAGTACATGTGTGGAAGAACTCATTGGTTGGAAAGGTATTTGGTTTTCAATTCGATTCACTTTTATTTATATAGCACCGATGCACAACAAATGTCATCTCAAGGCACTTTACAACAAAAGTAATTTCAAAACAATTATACAAACATTCCAATCAGTTAAAAGTTTTCTATGTAAGGAATCCCAGCAGGTTGTGCTGAGTCATTGATGTGAGATTGTGTCCTGATCATGCAGACTCCAACCACAGCAATTCCTCAGCAATCTCTCATACTGAGCAAGCATGTAGCAACAGCGGAGAGGACATTCATAGTGGAGAAAGTTCCTTAAATGGTAAGATCAGGAGATGGAAGATGGACTGGTCATGCTGGGCTTTATGGTTACATATTTAGTCTGATTTCACTTCTGATTTGAGTGAGTATGTTTGTTCAAAACTATTATGATTTGTCTCATCATGGCATTTTACATTGCCACTTTTAATAAATGCCAGAAATGGGTTTATTGACATCAGAGAGGATAAAAAAGCAGAAAGAAAACTAGTATTGACTCTCCATCCGTTTTATAAACGCCGCCAGTATATCTCCTTCTTTCGGCACATAATCCTCCTGCTACGTTGGTATGTGTTACCCCATCGAGATGTGTTTCAGCTCCACCTACAGTACTACAATTTTATCTGGTTTGGAGCAAGGTCCCATCCTTTTTGTGTCTGATTGGCTGACAGGTTGATTTCTTACTAATCATAACATTCAAGAACAATTGTCTAACCCTAAATCATTTTCTAATCCTAACATTGGAGGAGCACAACATAACCATAACTTGATGATTTTCCTAATCCCTTCTGTTTATGAGCCACTGCCTAAACCTAACATCCTTCATCTGTTTAACACTTACAAGCAGTGGCCGCCTCATGTGTGGGTGGAGCAGGAACACATATACACCCCATCTCCACCTGTTTTGTCTCCTACTCTGTCTCTACTATCAGGTTTTTTTCCCTTTTCAGGCTCACACCACAGATTTTCCCCTTTTTGCTGTGTCGCTCCCTTTATCCATCTCACCAGTCAGTATCTCTCCATTTATTTTTCCAATTTGTTGCTCTACTATTTTTAACTTTTCTCACACTCCTGTCTATGTTTCAGTGTTTTAAAGTTTTCCGGATCGGCTGGAATGCAGGGTGCTTATTGGCTTGTTGGTACCAAACAGCAGCCAAACTGGCAAGCGATTGGTCAGTGGGTTTGCATGGATGCTTGAACACAACCGTAAAGAATGGAAAGGCTGTGCTGGTAAACCAGAAGCGATCAGTAAGGTTTTAAATGGGGAACTTTGTTTTAGCATTAGGTCCAGGTCTGCATGAAACAGAAGTTGGGTCTGGACCCAGACCGACTATTAGTGACCTTTGTGGTAGAGGAACAACGACAGATACAAATAAAAACCAGACTTCTGAAGCAACATTTAACTTGGTTCTGTTTATTTTAAATTGTTTTTAATTACACTGTATCTGTACTATCTGTAGTATCTGATTATTGGAAAGAAGTGACAGCATCAGCCCTGTAGCAGCTCAAAACATATTATGGTAAAACATTATTTCCACACAGCAAGGACAGAAGAACATCAGCTTAAATCACATGAAAGATTGTTGACGAAGAGGAGGGTGTAGTCTGGCTGTTAGAGCAATAACGGCTCATAATTACCATATTGTTCATTACTACAACAAATCTGTCCTCAAAAAGAGTTTTCAGCACAGGTAGAAGATTATAACATACTGTAGCTCTGCTGTTGATTGGCTGCTTTTCTAGCTAAGATCTGCTTTATTTGGCTGTATGAAAAGCACAGATGTTATTTCTATGAATCACTTTTATATTGTTTATGTATATTTAAATGTTTACTGTTAAGGACAAAAAGGAAGCTATTTTTTTAGTTTTTTTTAACTTGAGCATATTCCTAATGTTTTTTTGTGAACTTAGGAATTGTTTGAAATAATTGTTACTTCAGATAACAATGAGAGATTCTGTTTTTACAGCTTACATTAAAAACATTCAGCATTTGCAGAATAACTTGAAATTTTTATTTTGCACATGTAAATATTTTCGTCTGAATCTAATGAGCACAGGATCATTTCAACAGATCAAGCCTTAAATTATATTAGGGGTACAAAGCACCCGTATCTTGTGCATACATTTTTATAAAATTATATTTAAATTAAAAAAGGACTCTTATTTTTTTAAGCCAAACACTAAGCATGATCCCAGACATGAATTGTTGTTCAGAGAATATGAATAAATATTGAATATGCTTTACAATTATTGTTTTGGTTTCTCCTCTTCTGCTCCACAAGACGTCTTACAAAATAATCTATAGTATAGAAAATCCCCAGTGTTCATTGGCTATTCTTGTTACCTGCAATGGAAGTAAGGATGTAGTCAGGAATGTGTTAGGTTCCAGCATATTCCTTTATGAGATACATCAATGAAACTCCCTGATATCCTTCCACAGCTGGTGTGTTTCTGAATATTTTGGTAGGAAATTGATGCACAGGCCTGAACAGGCTGCATTCTAACAAAATGTTGCAAATATATTTCGTATTCATTATGAATTCACTGATTCATTCATTGTTTATTTTGTGTTAAGTAACGACTTTCAGTATGTGTTATCATCAGAAGAACAGCAGGAGACAGAAAATGCATTTTTCTAATTTTTTGGTCAACTGACAATTACTGTGTCGTAAAATTACGAGTCATGACGTTATAAACACCCACAGAGTATAATTAGAATATTAGGATGAAAGTAAAACCTGGCAACAGTTACAGTGGTGTGTGTGTGTATGTATGTGTTTTAATATCATCAGGGGAACAAAAATCTGGATTTACTATCCTCGTGGGGACCGACAGTTGTTGTGGTGACCAAAATCCCGGGCCCCACAACTTTGACGGCATTTTTGAGGCTCAAAATGTGTTTTTAGTGTCAGGGTTACAATTAGGTTAGGGTTAGGCATTCATTTTTGATGGTTAGGGTTAGGGTAACGGGCTACGGCAAGCATTATGTCAATGATAAGTCCCCACAAAGATAGTAAAACATACATGTGTGTGAATGTGTGTGTGTGTGTGTGTGTTTGTGTGTGTGTGTAAAAAGGCACCCTGCCTTTGTAAAGAAGTGTGGGATTGTGTTTGTAATCTGCAGCTAGCAGGGGAGAAACAGAGAACGGGACACATAGGAGAGAGGGGGTTGTGTCCCACCAACAGCGCCACCACACTGCCCTTGTTTCTTTAATTACTTCCCTGTGCTTCACAGCTACACTGCAGAACAATGATCCTGCATGCAGATGTGCAGGGAGCAGTCCCTCTCTCCTGGTATAGACAGGCTCCCGCGGCAGCAGCATCACATCATATAGAAGTGGGAGCAACACAATTACACTGAACCATGAAAGCACCACAAACTGCCTGCAGAAATCCAGGTTTATCTTACATCCCAATATTGGATCTCAGAAGTAAAATGTGCATTTTGGAGACAAAAAATTAAGAGGAAACAATCATTGAATGGAATGCAAAGCAACGCAGCAAGGAACAAATTAAACTGATGTCCTTCATTACACAACTTGGTTAGAAACTTCTGTTTCTCTTTTATCTTTTATGTCCAATAAAAACAACAAATAAAAGCATCCTATTCCATTGTAGCAAAAAATGACGGCTATGGAATGTTCAGTGTTACCTCGGCATGGTCCTGATGAATCACAGAAAGGCAAAAAAATTTGGACCCAATTCTTACAGACAGAATAAGGAGGGATAACTGTCTCTGAATTACATGATCTCATATATTTCTGTATGTTTGTATATTATTGTAGTTTGAGTGGCCCAGATTGGAGCGACAGTGTTTCACACATATCTTCCTCCTGCCCCAGTCTGCCACTGATTGGTTTAGATGCATTTTAATGACTATATATAGATATATTGATGGTCTTGGATCTGTAACAGGTTGAAAACAGCATGTAGCTGTCCATTTTTATCCTTAATAAATCTCAGACAGTCATGCTCCTGTCTTGTTCTTATGCTCTTATTTCAAACAAGATCAACTTCATTACGAACTGAAGCCAGAAAACCAATTGGCCTGACACTGAAAGGGAACCTTACCCACCCCACACGTTATTGAAAGAGAGCCTTGTCTGCTTGATTTCATCGTTCTCACACACCAGTTTAAGCCTGTTAGAGACTAATACAGGCAGATTCTGTTTAATTGATTGAAACAAATTACCTCAACATTGATCCCTGTCCTGGAGTACAGAGGGATTCTGGGAGTCATACAGCTTGTGTGTGTGTGTGTGTGGGTGTGTTCCCATGTGTGTGTGTGTGAGTGTGTGTGTGAAGCTCTGTTATTTTGATCTATTCACCCAGAACGTATGACTCAACCACTAAAGGATGAATCGTATTTTTTTTCTGATTACAGTGCGTGTTTTCTTGATCGATTGAGAGGTTCCGCTCAAACCGATCATTCTCACTTTACAACACTCAGCCAATTAACTAATTGAATTTTAATTCCCATGATTGTCACTAATTCATCAGAAATCTAAAGTTGCTTCATTCTCAAGGCCTCACTGAGTTTGTGTTCTCTTAATTTGTCCTCCCTTGTTCTCATTGGCTCTTTTTGTGCAGAGCAGATTTCCTTTGTGATAAACAATTCTTTCTGTTTCAACATATCGCCGTGGTGACAGGTTCAAAGAGTGGATTCCAGATCTACACTAAAAAGTACACAATTACCTTTGCTCAAGTCTATATCTATCTATCTATCTATCTATATATATATATATATATATATCCATCCATCCATCTTCTTAACCGCTTATCCAATTCAGGGTCACGGGGCAGCTGGAGCCTATCCCAGCAATTATCAGGCGTTAGGCAGGGTACACTCTGAACAGGACCCAGCTGTTGCAGGCCAACACAGAGAGACAACAACCATTCACACTCACATTCATCCTGGGACAATTTAGAGTGATCAATTCACCTATCATGATGTTTTTGGACTGTGGGAGGAACCGGAGTACCCGGAACCCAGAACACGGGGAGAACTGAAACTCCATGCAGAAAGACGGGCCGGGATACGAACCACGACTTCTGCTCAAGCAACACCTAACCACTGCGCCACGTGCAGCCCTATATATATAATATACATGACATATATATGTATATATATTATATATATATATAAATATATATATATATTATATATATATATTTATATATATATAATAATTATATATATATATATAAGTATATATTATATATACATATATATTGTTTTGGTGGTTGAATGAGGACCCAGGCACAGAGCAGTCATTAGAGCACTTATGACTCATCTTTATTAATGTCCAAACAGGCCTGAGACAACACGGGAGGAGCACAAGAGAGACTCAGGAAGACAAAGCATGATGCAGGAAGACAACACGTTGACTCAAGTGATGCGGCGAACCAGCGGAGACGTAAGGGGACCTGGAATCAGGAAACGTGTGCAGAGTCCAAGAAAACCCACGAACAGTTCAAAAACACAAAACCCTCTATGAGAGGAGCTCGGGGGGGTTGGGCGATCTTGGGGCCCTAGTAACCAGGTGGAGAGTTCAGGTGGAAGGCCGTGGGGCTGAAGCAACCCGAGGGTTAGCAGCTTGTCAGATGGCCGCCTGCGTGATGTTGCAGCACGAGCCTTGGGCTGAATCAGCCCAAGGCTCGTGTTGTACAGCCTGCTCCTCAGGCTGTACAACAGCTCAGGGATGCTCTCACACAGATCTGGGAGGAAATGCTACAAGACACCATCGATCGTCTCATTGGGAGCATGCCCCAATGTTGTCAAGCACGCATACACGCTCGTGGGGGCCACACAAGATAGTGAAAAGCATTTTGAGTTGCAGAAATTAAGTTTTTGAAAAAATCGACTAGCCTGCCACATCTTCATTTCACTCTGATTTTAGAGTGTCTACACAATTGAGCCCTCTGTAGGCTGAA
Organism: Apricaphanius iberus; assembly: GCA_028564705.1. NCBI lineage: Eukaryota > Metazoa > Chordata > Actinopteri > Cyprinodontiformes > Aphaniidae > Apricaphanius > Apricaphanius iberus. Next base: position 54,889 of record JAPXFQ010001292.1, read on the forward strand.
AACCTTTATTTCCATAAAAGACTTGGTATCCTTTTGTTCCTAAGCCAAACGGTTCCTGTTGTTATGTATATAGATATCCAACTTCATATTGAGATCTGAGGTTCCTTTAATTTTTGTAAGCAGTATGTATATATATATATATACATGGGCGCCGTCAGGGGGGGGGGTTAGGACGATTCTGAGGGCCCGGCACAGACAGGGGGCCCTTTGAGGGCTATCAATATGTATTGTCTTGTGTCAGTTTTTTAAATGAAATATTTCATTTGATCTGTTAAAATAAGCAAAGTATATATGGTTGGGATGCGATATAAAAAAAATCCTCGAATTATGTATGATATTATCATTTCATCCCTCTCCCTTACTGAATGGTATCGTCTGACACTGGCAGCGGCACATGCAGAATGTGTACAGCACGCATCGCCTACGTGAACAATTCCTTCCCTTCACTGCTGTGGAAGATCTTTTCTGTCAAACTGTTTCTTAATTTAGGTCAAAGTAGGATTAGCTTCTAAAACCCAGTGTTACAACTTTTCAGTTTTGTGTGTCAGACGCTGTGAGATACAGGAGGATGTATGGATGCTGAACTAGCCATGTTGCTACTGGATTGGTAAGTAATAAATGCTTGCTCCTGGGTTATTTGGGCATGATGATACGATACAGTGGCAGGAAAAATTGATTGATGGTTTACCAACTGACACGCTGTCATGTTTTGTTCTTTTGACTGTACTTGTAAACTTGTTCAGAGGCGCTCCATGGTCTACGGCGGTCAGTTAGACAGAACTACTGCAGACAACAACATAGTTAATATTTGTGTGTTCCCATATTGCACTAATGAATGACCAACTGGACTAAGTTCAGCTTCTACAGTCTCCCTTTCTGCTATCTACACAGACTACAGCTGGGATGGTGGACGGCTGATACATATCTGAAATCCCAGGTTAGTGTGAGTTGGAATCGGTTACATTAAAAGCCTGTAAAAACCCTGGAAGCTAATAGCTTAGCACCTCTGAGATGTTCTGAACTCACAGTGAAATATCAGTAACTGTTCATAACAAAACCTGGTTAAATAAAGGCGTTATGGGGCAGATAATGCCTTATTACAGGAAGCAAATCTCCTGCCTTGATTGACTCCCATTATATAGATATACACTGATAACAACTCAATATAAACTCCTGCTGAAGGACTCCAAGTGGGTCCAAACTTGTTTGGGTGAGTAAATTAACTTAATGCACTCAACCCCCCTGACTGCCCACTCTTTCCATATTGCATGTCCTCTCATTGTCTCTGTCCCTTCTTCTTTGGCTTACCCTTTCCACCCGTTAAACTACAGCAGCGTTACCCTTCCATGTGGAGCTAAAGGTTTGATTTTATTCTTCATCAATGTGTGTTCAACAACCAGTCTGCTCAGACATGTTAAAACAAAAATACCCATAGAACAAAAAAAGCAGCCTCAAAAGGTCAAGAAAAGATGGCAGAAACGATGGGGAAAAAGACCTTCTAAACAGAAGGACACTTAACCCTACGTTTCCGACTAATTTCTGTACTGGTGTATGAATGTGTGAGCGTGAGTGTGAATGGGTGAATGTAGCTCCAGTTTAAAGATCTTTGAGTGGTCAGGATGACTGGAAAACTGCTACACAAGTTGACTCCATTTACCATGGATGGAAGGATGGATGGATGGAGTGCCAGTGAGCCACATCCCCCCCGCTCCCGCCCCCCTGCCCTCCCTTCGTCCAGCTTTGGCTGTCTCAGCACGATACCACAGTCAGCATTGTTGCATATTTAATGTCCTGATGAGAGCTTCCACCTGCTGACACAGGCAAAGTGACAGAACAATACCCGCCCAGCCCCTCTTTACATCCCCCCAACAGACACACACACTCAACCATACACACATACACACACACAGGGGACCTTAACACTATCATCAATCCAGGCTCCCTTTTCTGCCTTTTTCGCCTCGCCTCATCTCACACGCTCACTCGCCACAACTCCCTCCGCTCCGATCCCACTTCAGTCCACACTGCTCTCTCGTTTCCTTTTCGTCACCCCTCCCTTACTGTTCCACCCCCCCCCCCCCCCCCCCTTCACCACTGTGCCCTTCTATCTTTGAATTCCCCCACAGAACGACCTTTCGCCGTGGTTCTTACAAAGCACTGCAATAAATTCTAACAGCACAAGAACACACTCATGCCTGGACTTGCTCAGAAACACACACTTTATGTTTTTTTTAATACGGATGGGTGGAGGCGTTATGTTTTTCACTGATGTGAATGTCATGGACTTCTGGACACAGATTACCCTTCTTCATCTTCAGATGCTAACATTCAAACTTTTCCTTCTGCTAAAGCTCGGTTTTACGAGTACGTGATCATGATTTTTTAATTCATCATTCCCTGTGAAAAATTTTCACATTGTAAAATCCAGCTGCATATCCCTGCAGGGCAGCTACACATAACCCCCAGCTGGACGCCTGATCAGGCTAAATTTCTGCCTCCAAACTAGTGGGTTCCTGTGTCTTGAGAAGTATGGAAAAGGAAAATACTTTGAGTTAATCATCTCTCCCATTGTCTAAACATATTCTTTATTTCATCATTTTCATCACTTAAGTCTTCATCCCTCATGACCTTCTTAAAACCTTTATTTTATTTACTTTTTTCATGGTTTGTTAAATCTTTACTTTTATCATATGTTCCTTCTCTCCTTCCTTCCTCTTGTCCTTCAGTTTCTCTTCCTTTTTTGTTTTTATTCTGTATCCCAACTCTGATCTTTTCTTGTGTCTTTTCTCCTTTCCTTCCTTGTCTCCTACCTTACGTCCCACCAAGTTTCCTTCCTTCCTTTCCTGCCACCTTCCGATCCTTCCTATAGTAATTTCTTCTCGTGCTCTTATTTCCTTGTGTTCTATCCTCTCCCACATGCCCTTTCTTCATTTCCTTGCCTATTTAAATGCCTGTGTCTGTGTTTCCTGCACAGTTCATGTTTGAACCCTGAAAGCTTTAGAAATGGCTGCCTTAAATTCTTAATGAACTCTTGTATCTTGAATTTAGATTAAGAACTCATGATACTGTGTCTGGAAAAGTTAGGAAATATCTAATGAAAAATGTGCAGAAGCCTTGGAACTGACCTGAATAGCACCTTAACAGGGACAGGTAAACCCTAACTAGGTCACATACAGTATTCCTGCACAAAGTAGGCCAAAACGCATACACTAAAAGTCTAATATGACTGTTATACCCATTCCCCAACCACACCCAGATAAGTTCATGTTACATGCGCACGCTAACACATGCTCACACATCAATACTGTAACACATATACATAATCTGAGCTAAAGATTATTGTCAGCCCTGCTCCACTGCATTCTGCTAGCTCAGCAGAATTAGGCAGAAATCATGAAGGCTGACCTTGCTGGCTTTGACTCGTCATGAGTTACATTTTTCCCTGATGTTTCTGCTTTTCCCTAGAACAGTGGTTTTCAACCCTGCTTCTCAAGGAACTATGCCCTGCATGTTTCCATGCTTCAGCACACCTGATGTCAATTAATGGCTGATTATCAGGCTTTTGCTGAAATGCAATCATCTGAATCTAAAACATGCAGGACAGTGTGCTTTGAAGACCAGGGTTGGGGAACACTGGTCTACAGGACATGGGAAAGTTTTGTTATTTTTCTAAATAACCCTGCCTGATCGAGACATTGCTTAGATTGTATTGTGAAATTTTGAAAAGGTCTACAAAACCAAAAAACATCCTCTGACTGACTCCTCTCTTCTTAGTAGGCCCAGAAGTAGAAGTCTGATTCAGATAGTGTAGAGGATGCAGGCGTTTGAGCATAGAGATGTCTGAGAAGGGCAAGTAGCCAGTCTCTGCTCCTTCCTCGTCCTGGCCATTCCCTCATAGCCATGCTATCCATTAGGGAAGCATTTAATCACTGGCACCACTTTACTGGAAGCTGCTGTCTGCCTATGGTGCGTCCTCCATATGTGATTTGGTTGTATTAGTGAATTCACTCAAACACACAAAACAAAAAGACAGAATGAAGAAAATGTATTGTTTAAATTGCAAGCAACAAAGTGGAAGGAACAAAATCCTCCGGCTTTCCACAAATAAAAGAGATATCTGAAAATCTATTGGGGGGGAGTGGAAACTGCTGAGCAGAGCTACAAGCTGCATCTTTTCTGCTGCATGCATCGCTCTGCAGCAGCAAGCAGGCTGGACTCAACTGGGCCACATCAAGGCGGAAAAAACACAGACAGAAAGACAGATAGATAGATAGATAGATAGATAGATAGATAGATAGATAGATAGATAGATAGATAGATAGATAGATAGATAGATAGATAGATAGATAGATATTGTGGACTCATTAATTTTGCTTTGCGAAGTTTTAGTTTTCTGGGATGTGACGTCGGATCGTCTCCCAACCTGGGATACATACTTCTTTACATTCCATAGTTGCTCTTGTTCATATGGGCATATAAAGAAGTATGTCCCCCAAGCAGGCCACTGTCCTTGGTGGCGCATCCGGCCGTCCCTCCTTTCCCCTCTCCACCAGCACCACCCATGTGTCTCATCCTCATACTTCTCTCAGCTCAGTCAGTGTGGAGAGAGAAATGTTAACTCAGGACCAAACTGTACCAGCTCTCAGGAGACAGAAACTTAAACACAAATGAGCAACTTTTCTCCACAGCATCTTCTCTAAACACTGATCTAAAGGAGTTGTTCCTGTTGGTAGCCTCAGTTGACTGCTTTACCACACTCGTTTCCCACAAAACATCTAAAGCTGACACGCACTGTCCTCGTCACACAAAAAACAGGAAGCGGTTCACCTTGAACATCACACAGAAGAGTTCAGCTGCAGCAGAATGAAGTAGGGAGGAGAGGGGGAGGTAAATAATGAAGGGAAATGAGGAAGATGTTGAACTTACCCACAGGCAGATGTTTGCCAGCAGCACCACAACCCCACCTCCCCACCCCCTCCTCAGCACTGTCAATGCAGAGAAGAAGCGGTAAAACGAACAGCAGCAGAACGAACCGAAGACTGGGAAGAAGTGTCTTTATTCTCCCTGTGTCCCAGGTGCTGCCTCTGCAGTCTCTCTCTCTCTCTCTCTCTCTCTCTCTCTCTCTCTCTCTCTCTCTCTCTCTCTCTCTCTCTCTCTCTCTCTCTTTCTAAACTTTAAGTCCAGTGTTCAGGTGCCTGTCCCATCGCTCCTCTACCTCTCAGATCTGCTCTTCTCCTCATACGCATCCCCCTCATACACATTCTGCCCTGTGCACTCTATAGGCTACCCATGCAATACACTCATCCCCCCTGACTGCCCACTCTTTCCATATAGCATGTGCTCTCATTGCCTCCGTCCCTTCTTCTTTGGCTTACCCTTTCCACCCGTTAAACTACAGCAGCGTTACCCTTCCATGTGGAGCTAAAGGTTTGATTTTATTCTTCATAAATGTGTTCCACAGTTTGTTCTTGTGCTGATGCCCTTTTAGATCCAGTGACTCCCATTCACCTGAGAGCCTCTCCCATTAGCCTCAACCACACAGCCTTACACATGCACCTCCTCCACCGCAACACTCCACCCCCCCGACCACCACCACCTCCCTGTCCGTATCTGAGATCAATACCAATTTATAGGCAAATGCACAAAGGCTGAGTTGTGCTTTTAATGAATTGAACCATTGCTAACGTCAGGCATCTAATAAAGGCTCTGAGAGAGGTGTTAAGAAAACCTACAGCAGCATAAAGCATGCAGTGTAATGCTCCCTCAGAGAGCTGAGCTGCATTCTTATATATATATCCCCTAATTAGTTCCATCCCAATTTTTGAGGACTAACACGCTGAGATCATCCTTCAGGTTTTCTTGTAGACATCATAGTTTCGATTCCAATTAGAATTAAAGAAATTAAAGGATTTCCATTCATGCATATTCAAATTTTATTATTGTTACAGTTTTATAAAACTCATAAAAGCGCTTCAACTACATATGGTGTTGGATGGTACATTTCTACACCAAAAATGGCCAAAGCTGGTCTTGAATACAAAATGGATAAGAATGTACAGGGTGTTACTTCAACACACTGGGGAATGTGAAGCCAAACTGCTATATCAGGAAGTCTGTTGCTGCCTTTGGTCACACGATCACCTTGAATGACAATTACAGCTAATCAAATCACCATCAAAGCTCACATATGCTGCTGACATGGCAGTCTTCTCTCCATAACCGACTCAGGTATTGCTTGTACTTTTGAGGTGGGGGTCTGGCAGGACAAATCACATCATTTAGATGCTGAAACAGGATTTGGTAGGATTTTTTACAAACATATTTCCTAATGTGAGATGTGTAATAATCTGAAATCAAAATGTAACAACTTCTATGAATTTATTGAGAATTGCAAAATGTTTACACTTATTTAATTATGTTTAATAAACAGCAACATTTATTCATACTGGTGCAAAAATAATCCAACATATTGAATATGGTTGGAATACTGAACCGATTTATTTTATTTTAATAGACAGATTTAAATTAAAATAAAAAAAACACATCTATTCAGCAGGGTGTTAAGACCTTTAGCCAATCCACTGTTCACTGAGTAACACATGTTTAGCAAGCTGATCGCAGAAGGTTAGTCAGGCTGTCTGCTCAGTTAGGGCCTGTAGTCAGCTACTTAAAATACATGCCCCACGTAGCTTAAAAAAGCATTACCGAAGAGGAAAGTTTGTTTCCACTGTGAAACTTTTGTGGGTTTTGAAACTGGGAATGTTTCACGAAAGTCAACTGTGATGTTTTCAGGTGAGGAAAAAGCCTAGCAGTCTGCTTTAAACCAGCTGGCTAGCAGTGTGAAGCAAGATGTGCTCTTCAATGAGTGCTCTAGACCAGGGATGCCCAAAGTTGGTTTGCAAGGGCCAGTATCTTGCATGTTTTACTTCTTTCCCTGGTTCATCACACCAGAATCAAATGAGGGCTTATTAGGAGGCCTCCGCAGAACTTTGTCATGCTGAGGAGGAAGTTGGAACATTTGAATCAGCTGTGTTGGAGCAGAGACACATCTAAAACAGGCAAGACAGCTGTCCCTGAGGACTGGAGCCGGACACGCCTGCTTTCGACAGTAGGAAAATGTGTGGAGATCATTCTCATGTGTTCTCTGACATCTTAATAAGAAACTTACTAGAAGACTGAATAGCATTACATTGGCTTCTGCTAACAACATAAATAAACTGTGTCATTTTTGACCAAGACATGACATTTAAATCCCATGTTAAAAAGGTTTCTAAGATTTCTTTCTTCCACCTCTGGAATATTGCTAAAATTAGAAACATCCTGTCCAGGAGTGATGCAGAGAAACTAGTCCATGCATTTGTTACTTAAAGGCTGGACTACTGTAATTCCTTATTATCAGGAAGTCCACAAAATACAATCAAAAGCCTTCAGTTGATCCAAAATGCTGCAACAAGAGTTCTGATGAATATTTAAAAGAGAGATCACATTTCTCCTGTTTTGGCTTCTCTCCATTGGCTCCCTGTTAAATCCAGAATAGAGTTTAAGATCCTCCTCCTTACGTATAAAGCCCTTAATAATCAGCTCCATCGTACATCAGAGATCTGATTGTTCCATATGTTCCTAACAGAGAACTTTGTTCTCAGAATGCAGGTCTACTGGTAGTTCCTAGGATTTCTGAAAGTAGAATAGGAGGCAGATCTTTTAGTTATCAGGCTCCTCTCCTGTGGAACCAGCTCCCAGTTTTAGTCCATGAGGCAGATACTCTGTCTGTTTTTAAGACTAGGCTTAAAACCTTCCTTTTTGAAAAAGCTATCTCTGTGTCTCTTGTGTCTCTTTTCTGTCTTCTCAGACTCCCAGACAGTCGTGATTGGAATGTTTGTACAATTGTACTGAAATTACTTTTCTTGTAAAGTGCCATGAGATGACATCATGCTTTAAAAACAAACTGCCATATTAGTTCATAGTGCTGTCACTTCATGACTACTGTACTTACTACTGTTTGGCCTTCCTCAAAATAACCCTTTAAGAACTAAAGCATGTAAAGAACTCGGCAGCCCAGATCATTACCAGATCCCCATCTACCTGTCACATCACACCCATCCTCCAGAACCTTCATTGGTTCTGCATCACTTGGTGAATCAAATATAAATTCAGTTCATATAGCGCCAATTCACAACAGATCTCATCCCAAGGCACTTTATAAGAAAAGTTATTTCACTACAATTATACAAATATTCCAATCAGTTAAAAGTTTTAGTTTTTTTATGTAAGGAATCACAGCAGATTCCTTACATAAGGAAGACCATCCACAAGCTGGTCTTCCATACCATCGAGCTCATCTGCATCTCCATACCGGCATGTACCCTCAGATGTTCGTCTTCACTTCATCTTACTGTGTCCATCTTACTTCCATGGGAGGGAGAGCTTTCAGCCACTCTGCCTCTCCAGTTATGGAACTCACTACCTCCAATTCTTCTGTAACTCTCTTTCAGACTTTAGATCTCAACTGAAAAAAACCCATCTGTTTAGTTTGATTTCCTGTTTAGTTGGTATACCTGGTTTGCTCCATCCTTTTTGTTTGTCTGTATATTTGTGATGCAGTTTTTATAAATTGTGTTTTTTATTGTTTTCGTACGGTGACCTTGAGTGCCAAGAAAGATGCCTGGATTAAAAATGTATTCAAATGTATTAAAGTGAATCGAATTGAATTAAAATGACTGATTAAGTGTACAAACAGTATGACGTATGAGATGGGTTTGTGCTTTTCTTTGCAAAACAGTTTGACAACTTTAGCAACTTGAATACACTAATTACCTGAGTATATCAAGAACAGTAACATGCTATGTGAATATGTCACCTCCTATAACCCCCCAATATTCCCTTTGTGTGTTCCTACTACTGTGTAACCATTGCCATGGGGGCTACACACATCGGCCCTACCCGCCCAGTAATTAAACTAAAAGTCTCTTCCATAAATCATGCTTGTCCTCTCCCAGTGACGGAACAAGGGTTTTGTAAATCACAGACAAGTGTGGCTAAATGTGGGGGTTGGGGGGGCCCTGAGCGCAACAGCACTTTAAACACAGACACATTGTAAAGAATTAAGCTGCTTCAACCCTCTATGCAAATGCCATCACAATATTCCAGGCCGCATTCTCCAGGGAGGAATTGCCAAGCGCTACAAATTGCAGGCTAAGGCGTGTGCACCAGAATCACGTGCACAGTGATGCATTGTTGGGGTGATGTGGTACTCCCTAACATCTGTTAGGACTCATGTTATCCTTACCACTGAATGTAAAGTTGTAAAGCATTTCTACATATATTTAAAATAATAAATAAATAAAAAACGCAGGAAAACCCACATAAAACCTGACAGAAAACAAAGTTCCACACCTAACTGGTGATCAATTGTTAGACAAAAAGATTCCCTTATGACAGCTATGTTCTCTAACAGCCACAGCAGCACAGGCAGCCCCCTACTGGGCCTGGAGCAGCACACCCGACACTCTATCAGGGCTGCGGATGCTTGACAGACAGCTGACTGCGGCTGATCTCACTGGTATCTGCTAACTGGGTAAAATTAGCCAGGACAGCAGGGGACAGAGACAAGAAGGGGTGGTGAGGAGGAGGAGGACAGATAGCAGCATATGAAAGACACTTTTAGAACCTGGTTTCTACTTTAAACGTCCCTGTGGAGAGTGACACCTGCAAGTGTGCTGTCTATAGATAGAGCAGAGGCCTCGTTTGGACAAACTGCTCCAGAACTAAGGTTAGAGCACAGCTTCCTGATAAAAGCTGTCTGCTCTGCAGGGTGATGCAGAGACATGACCATTCAAGCAGTTCTGCACATAATTCTGCTGCTGCAGCCCTACAGAATGATTCTCAGGATCATTCTCAGATCTGAACAAGGTGAAATGCTCAAGTGGACAGATTCAAAAATCAGCAGTTGTACTGAGTTGAGCTTCTCTGTAATATTGCAACATTTGTATCCTTCCTAAATATAAATATAATTGGTCTTTCAATAAAAACATATACAGAATATGCCACTCCAGGAGAGTGGTGGTTCTCAGTTTAATGGCGACTTGGTTGAGTTCCTCCTTCCTCTCCTCCTTACTTGACTACCAACAGTTATTTTACACACTCATGCCTCCCATGGGACCATGGCGCCCTGGGGGGTGAGCAAAATAACACACACACGCGCGCGTCCACACACACATATATATATGAACAGAACGTTTTTATTAGAGTTTCAGAACTGTGAAAGCTTTTTTTGAGGTTATGGACTGAAAACACTCAACAGTGCAAATCCTGCTTCTTGTCAGCATACTACTGTTTTGCTGCTTTCTCCACCTGCACAGTTCACACAAAGTTTAAAATAAATCATTTTACCCTTTAATTCAGTATAAATCCCCTTATTTTCAAACCAATAACACAGAATCTGCTTGTGAAGGTAGCCAGGATGAATCAACCCAGAACAACACTTTAAAAATATGTGCAGTGTGTAAAAACTGAGTTTACAAATATCTAACCAGACACACACTTCTGTACCTACCGTTGCAAAGGTGAACCAGAAAGGGATGCTGGCCCATGCGGAGTGAGGCAATCGCTGCAGGCGGAGTCTCTCCTCCCTGAGAGCTGAATCAGCGATGGAGAGTTTAAGGATGCAGAGATAAAAGGAGGAGTGAAAAGAGAGGAGGAGAGAAAATAAGAGGGTCACTGGAATTTCTCTCTTACAGGATAAAAAAGAAAGAACATCAGAGCAAAAAAGAACTAAAAAACATAGGATCCCACAGAAAACAAAAATTCATATCACATAAAGAACAAGTAAAAAGATGAAAGGTTTGTGTGAGATGTGATGACTGGACAGTGAAGTGTGTCAGCCAGCAGCTGTCTGTCCCTTTGCATCACTACCAGGCCATGTAAAGTTAGAAGGAAAGACAGCTGATCGGACTGCCAGGGAAGGAGATGGAGCAAGATAGTGAGTGCTGACAGTGTTGAAGGACAAATCGGGAAGACAGACGGTGGGAGGGGAGGGGTCGAGTGAGGGATAGAGTGGGGGAACAGAAGGCGAGAAACTGTTTGAATTAAAGAAATACATCAATCAGAAGAAAAAGGAAGGAAAGCTGTGGACCAAGGAAAAGAAAGTAATTGAACAATTGGGAGAAAAAATATGTAAAGAAGGAAAGGAGGAAACAGTTCTGATATGCAAGAAATTATAAAGGATGGGCACGAAGAAAACATACAAGAAAACAGGAAGGAGGGTAAAGAAGAACACTGAAAAGAAAAATGCTGCTTGTTTGCTTGAGTTAAAGTAGAGAATAAATATAACAAGAAAAACCTTAAGACAAAGACATAAGTTAGTAATCTCTTACTCTGTTCTCTCCTCCTTGTCCGTTTTGATCCCATATTCCCGACATAGGCTGTCCAGGGATCGGTGAATCGTTTAAATATTCGACCAAACAACTAAAAATGTTGCTCTAAAAGAAACAATTGTTTAGGAATGAGATGCCATCTGATATTGCTCACAGGCACTGTTCGTACTTCATTTTTTTCTTCTGTTTTTTTTTTTATCTTTCAATTTCAGAATTCAAATTCGGCAAAAAGCGATCATAATAAGAACGCATATGAGGGAGGTAGAGTAATGGAGAGGAAGCCCCCTCTGTCCCAGCACTTTTATACCAAGGTAAGGACCAGACCCCTCACCCCTCTACCGGTACTCTGGCAGAGCTCTGCTCCAGAGCCTTATTTAGGGAAGGGTGGCAAAAAATAGACTCCCAAGGTCTTGGTTGAGCTGGGTGGGTAGGAACGTTACATGTGCAGGGTGGGGAAAGCAGGGCAGTGACAAAGGGGTGGTGTTAAGGCAAATTAGGTGACAATGATGGGGTCACTTCTAATTACTGAGAATGGCAATTCAAATACTTTTATTTGGTACTTTTGTTGATTATTTCAGTTTGAGTCGTAATTCACAGCATAAAAAACTGCATCAAGCCTAAAATGTCAAATAATTAATTTACATTTTGATGTGTTCACTGACAAAAGAGTGGTGATGCTGACTCCTTTAGTAATGTATTTATCACCATAGCAACTAAGGTCTCAACATTTTCTGATTCTGCATTGCTCCCCATAATTATGATTGGAAATGCATTATAGTACATTAACAAGAACTGATTAATTAAATAAGATAGTTTTTCTTAAAAGTAAAAATTCTCATGTTTTTGTTTCACAAAATTGTTTTAAATATAAAGTGTGTTTTAAAGAATCAGTAATTAGGGTAGCATTTTTAAGTCTTGGTTCAAACTGGTTGTTTTATTGTTTTTTTCTTCTTAGTCATCCTAATGATAAAAAAAAAGTTTAAGTAGTGTATAATTGGAACTAGAGGTTGTAATGTTTGAGTTCAGGTCTGTCATCCACATACAGAAGACCACAAGGAAGATAAAACAGTTTATTGAACAACTAAAGTAGATAGATTGCTGGAACCAGGAAGACTGCATAGTGGAATAGGGATGAGGAAAACTGCAGGATAGGAAGATAACATGTTAAAAGTTGTCTTTGATTAACAGGAATTGTTTGATACTACTCATATCAAAATAAATAAATTCAAGATTACTATCTTACTAAACTAAAAATTATTATTTAGTTTTAGCTTTGATATATAGTGCATCTGGAAAGTATTCACAGCAATTAATTTTTTTATGTTACAGCCTCATTCCAAAATGGATTAAATTCATTTTTCCCCATAAAATTCTAAACACAACACCCCATAATGATAATGTAAAAAAGGGTCATTTAAATTGTTGTAAATTTATTACAAATAAAAAAAGCGTGAGAAATCACATCTACATAAGTATTCACAGCCTTTGGTGTGAAGCTCAGAATTGAGCTGAGGTGCATTCTATTTCCACTGATCATCCTTAAAGTGTTTCAGCAGATTAATTTGTGTCCACCTGTGGTAAATTAAGTTGATTGGACATGATTTTGAAAGGCACACACCTGTCTATATAAGGCCCCTGGTTTGACAGTGCATGTCAAAGCACAAACCAAGCATGAAGACAAAGGAATGAAGTATAGACCTCTGACACAGGATTGTCTTGAGGCGCAAGGCTGGGGAAGGTTCCAGAAACATTTCTGCTGCTTTGAAGGTTCCAATGAGCACAGTGGCCTCCATCATCAATAAGTGGAAGAAGTTTGGAACCACCAAGACTCTTCCTAGAGCTGGCCGGCCTTCTAAGCTGACTGAACGTGGGAGAAGGGCCTTGGTCATGGAGGTGACCAATTACCCGATGGTCACTTTGTCAGAGTTCCAGCATTCCTATGTGGAGAGAGGAGAACCTTCCAGAAGGACAACCATCTCTGCACCAATCCACCAATCAGGCCTGTATGGTAGATTGGCCAGACGGAAGCCACTCCTTAGTAAAAGGCATATGGCAGCCCGCCTGGAGTTTGCTAAACGGCACCTTAGGGACTCTCAGACCATGAGAAAAAAAATCACCCGGTCTGATGAGACAAAAATTGAACTCTTTGGAGTGAATGCCAACCGTTACGTTTGGAGAAAATGAGGCACCGTTCATCACCAGGCCAATACCATCCCTACAGTGAAGCATGGTGGTGGCAGTATCATGTTGTGGGGATGTTTTTCAGCGACAGGAAGTGGAAGACTAGTCAGGATAGAGGGAAAGATGAATGCAGCAATGTACATAGACATCCTGGATGAAAACCTGCTCCAAAGCGCTCTTGACCTCAGACTGGGGTGACGGTTCACCTTTCAGCAGGACAATGACCGTATAAGCACACAGCCAGAATATCCAAGGAGTGGCTACAGAACAACCCGGTGAATGTCCTTGAGTGCCAGAACCCAGACCTAAACCCAATTGAACACCTCTGGAGAGATCTGAAAATGGCTGTGCACCGACGCTTTCCATCCAACCTGATGGAGCTCGAGAGGTTCTTCAAAGAGGAATGGATAAAACTACCCAAAGATAGGTGTGCCAAGCTTGTGGCATCATATTCAAAACGACTTGAGGCTGTAATTGCTGCTAAACGTGCATCAACAAAGTACTGAGCAAAGGCTATGAATACTTATGTACATTTAATTTCTCATGGTTTCTTTTGTTGTTTTTTTTAAATTGCATTTTTTTTACATTGTCATTATGGGTTGTTGTGTGTTGAATTTTAAGTAAAAAAATGAATTTAATACATTTTGGTATAAGGCTATAACATTAAAAAATGTGGAAAAAGTGAAGCGCTGTGAATACTTTCAGGATGCACTGTACAGCAGTGAAGACAGATGCTGTTTTTTGTAGCTTCTCAATTTGAAAATATTTGTGACAGTGAGTTATAATACTGTGCTAGTGGGTATTAGCTGTCCAAAAGCCTCTGTTGTTATACTTGGTGCTGTTTTGTGCCATCTAACGACAACCACGTTTTTTGTGATGTTGCATTAGTTGATCCTGCCAGCTTTATCACTCCACAGATCAGCTGTGCCTTTTCATCCCTCTTCTCTTCCACGAAGAGAAGAACATTTTTTTGCATCAGTTCTGCAGCAGCATTTTCAGTATGTGTCTGTCTTTGGTTTTCATAATGAGTTTTTTTCCTTTTTCAGTCAACTCAAAATTAGGTTATCAGCAAAATCTCCTGATCTTGAGGATTGACAGAACCAACAGACTTTGTTCAGCTAAAAGATAAGCACCAAATGTGACATGTGTTGTAGACAGTCAGTATCTGCTAACATAACTCCAGTGATATTAATATTTTCTTTTTCAGCTGTTTAAAGGACACTACATTTGAGTTGCTCCTCATATAGCTTCCACCAATATGAGGACTTATTTGATATCTGTCCACTACTGAGAAGGGAACTATAAGCAATGATAACTTTACAGAACCTTCAAACTAACTCTAACCTATCTGGGCAGACTAAAAGTAAACTTTAGTCAGACTTACTTAACATATTTTTCACCTTGATGTCAAGTTTGGGTTTCAAGACTCAAATGCAACGCAAATTCAGACATGGAAACTATGGGTTTTGGTAAGAAAATAATTTTATTTAAACAAAGGTTGGATCTAGAGGTACTTTGCATGGGACGGCAGCAGGAACTAAATAGGACAGGGAAGGCGTTAGAGCAGGTAAGTGATAAATGGAAAATACTGAGAGGTTCAGGTGCTTACAGGTGGTCCGGAAGGTAGAGGATTCGGGGAAGATAAGTGGATGTCTGACGTCTGCCATTGGCTGGAGGTGTAAAGATCCTTGTTTTTCTCCTCTAGGTGGAGTAGGGGGAAGGGCAGGCGAGCAGGATGATGGAAGCGGGTGAGTGTTGATCGGATGAACCAGATGGGAGTGGTGCACAGGCTGACCACGAGGGAGTACAGGTGAGCTTGTAGTTTTGAAGTTCTTGTAGTTCCTGAGGAACCAGTACTCGAGGAGGAACCAGATCAATGAGGATGATGGTAGTCCAGGTCGAGAGCTGAATGATAGAACATAGAACTGGATGAAACAGGTTTGACTTGAGAGACATAGAAAACAGGATGGATGCGATGATGAGACAGGATCTTGAGTTTGAAAGCAGACAGACTGATGACCTTCTTGAGGGGAAATGGACCTAGAAATCAGGGAGCAGGTTTTCTGCGCTGGGATTTGAGAGGGAAATCTTTTGATGAAAGTCATACTAGTTGAACAACTAGTCCGGTAGAATATGTAGGTGCTGGTCTCCTCTTATCTGCAAGTTGTTTGTTTTGGGATGAGGTTCTTAGCAGAGCAGAGTGAGTATGATCCCTTATCTGTCTGATGGCACAGAGACAAGCATGGACCGAGGGAACAACTGGGTCTGGAAAGAAAGCTGGGAGACGTGGAGGTTGATAACCGAGAAAGACTTCGAAGAGTGATTGACCGGTAGCTGAGGAGGTATGTGCACTGTGGGAACACTCAATCCAAGGTAAATGAACTGACCAGGTGAGGGGATTTTGACTGCACAGATAGTGGAGTGGAGTGTTTTGTATTTCCTGATTAAGGTGCTAACACTGACCATTAGTTTGACGGTGAAAACCAGTGTCATGGAAATCTGGGTGTCTGAGAGGCCTTGGATGAGAGAATAAAACAAAAGTGTCAGCCATATACGTACATAGTTTATTTTACGTGCACGGGAGGGTCTCCTAGTGAGAACCCCCAAAGCTTCAGACAGATGTATGAGTTTATATACCGTTAGCCACACCCTAAGAATCAGTGTCTGTCCGATCATTACATCATACAGTTATGATAGGATAACCACAAGACCAATCACAGAACAACATGGAATAGGAAAACACAGGATGTGGATGTCTCACGTCAGCCGTCAGCAATAAACAATCAGGAGATAGATAACAAAGGGACACTTGTATAATGCAAAGGGACACTTGTATAATGCTGAGAAAGACATTCACAGGAGCTGTCATAAGTGTAACACCAGATAATAACAAGATATGTCATAAGTCAAGGCTGCAGGGTGGTGCAGTGGTTAGCACTGTTGCCTTGCAGCAAAAATGTTGTGGGTTCGTATCCCAGCCCAGGGTCTTTCTGCATGGAGTTTGCATGTTCTCCCCGTGCATGCGTGGGTTCCCTCCAGGTACTCCGGCTTCCACCCACAGTCCAAAAACATGACGTTCAGGTTAATTGATCTCTCCAAATTGTCCTTAGGTGTGAGTGTGTGCATGGTTGTTTGTCCTGTCTGTCTCTATGTGGCCCTGTGATGGACTGGCGACCTGTCCAGGGTGTACCCTGCCTCTCACCCGTTGACAGCTGGAGATAGGCACGAGCCCCCCCCGCGACCCATTAAGGATTAAGCAGTTAAGAAAATGGATGGATGGATGTCATAAGTCAAGATGAGATGTTTACATACAATTGGTTCTTGTTTGTACCTTAGAATCAGAACAGCTGGGTAAGAGGATTGAACCTTTCTAATGTAGCATAATAAAATTTTCTGTCACAACCAGAAGACAGACAGCACTTTGCACCAAGGGGTGAACAGAACTGTTTCCAAACGGCTGAGGTGAATTGTGGTTCGCAGTCTGAAGCAATTTTTGTGGGAATTCCATGAAGGCGGAAGACATGGTTAGTAAGTAGACAGGCTGTTTCTGCAGAAGAGGGCAACTTGGAGAGAGCAACTAGGTAGCAGTCTTTGGAAAATCTATCAATATTGACTAAATGACGGTTTTACCTTTTGATGCAGGGAGACCAGTGATGAAATCCAGGGCTATGTGAGACCAAGGACGGGTGGGTATGGAGAGAGGGTATAGTTGACTGGCTTGTGGTTGATGTGATGACTTGTTCTAGTAAAAGATGTGACAGGCCGAAACATATTCTGCAAACTCTTTAGTGAGGGATTGCCACCAGAAGTACCTTCGGAGAAGGAGAATAGTATGGCTGATTTCTGGATAACACGAGAATGTGGAAGTATGACCCCAGTGGATGGTCCGTGCTTAGAGGGAAGTTGGAACATACAGTTGACCTTGGGGTCCCCCACCTGCGTTGGATTCGGTTTGCTGAGCATTCTGGATGGATTTCTCGATATCCCGGGTGAGAGACCCGATAAAGCATTGGTTTGATGAATTCTGGAGAGGGTATCGGGCTTCTTTTATTTTTTTATCTTGGACAGTAAGATATGTTGAGATTGAAGCGGGAAAAGAAGAGGGACCAGCGAAACTGTTGTGGATTAAGTCTTTCGGCGGACTGTAGATAGGACAGGTTCTTGTGATCGGTCCAGACAATTACTGGAGGTTCAGTACCCTTCAGCCAGTGCCTCCACTCTTCAGGGGGCAAGTTTTATAACAAGCAGTTCTCGATCGCCAATGTCATAGTTTCTCTCTGTGGGGGAAAAAGTCTTGGAGATGTGTAGGGGTGTAGTTTGTGATCTTCTGGGGACCTCTGCGAAAGGACAGCTCCGAAAGCTGAATCTGATAAACTGCAAGGATGGATATGGCTGGGACAGGATAGGTACTTGAATAAATTGTTCTTTAAGTTTCTGGAATGCGTGGGCAGCTTCTTCGGCTCTCTGGAATGATTTCATGGTTGAAGTGAGGTAATTTAATGGCTCTGCGATCTTGCTGAAGTTGCGTCTGAATCTTCTGAAAAGTTGCAAAACCGATGAACCCTTTTAGCTGTTTCCGTGTTTCTGGAGGTGGCCAGTCGTTGATTGTTTGGATCTTGACTGGGTCAGCTCTAACCTACCCATCCTCAAGGACGTATTCAAGGAAAGTTATGAATGTCACATTAAACTCCTAATGTTTCTGCATTGACAAAAAGACGGTTTTATATGAGTCGTTTGAAGACCTGTCGGACGTGGATCTTGTGTTGATCTATGGCGGATGTGGATCTTGTGTTGATCTATGGTCTTGGATTAGGATGAGGATGTCGTCCAGGTAAACAAAGACAAATCTGTAAATGAAATCTTGTAGACCATTGTTGACTAGGTTCTGAAAAACAGCAGGAACATTAGTGAGAGTGAATGGCATAACCAAATACTCGAAGTGACCAATGTGAGTTTTTAAAGCTGTTTTCCATTCATCTCCTTCTTTCATTCCAACGAGGTGGTAAGCATTGCGTAAGTCAAGTTTAGAGAAAATAGTGGTTTGACTAACTGGTTCTAAAGCAGATGACAACAATGTAAGTGAGTATTTGTTTTTGATTGTTATTTGGTTCAGTCCTCTTATTCAATACATGGTGGGAGGGACCCATCCTTTTTTGTAACAAAGAAGAATCCTGCTCTGAGAGATGATAAAGAGGGACGATTATGCCTGCGTCTAGAGAATCTTTAATGTATTTTTCCATGGCATTGCATTCTTTAAATGACAGGCTGAAAATTCTAGCACCATATTTCACTGCTCTCTGGTATGAAAGAATGCCATCTGAGTCGTTTTCTGTCAAAAAAAAAAATAATTCCCAGTATATTTCAGTTTATGCCAGTTCAGTGTGGGAGTGGAGACTCAACCAGATGTGGGGGCTTGCTCATTAAGATTAATGACATGCAAGTTTCTGTCCTCTGATTGGCTAACTGCAACACTACTCTTACACTGTCTCTGTTTACTAAATCATTAACAGGAGACAACAATGGTGCCGGTATTTAGGTTTAGATGGAGTTTAATTTCAATTTTCAATTCACTTTTATTTATATAGCGCCAATTCACAACAAATGTCATCTCAAGGCACTTTACAACAAAAGTTGTTTAAATACAATTACACAAACATTCCAATCAGTTAAAAGTTTTCTATGTAAGGAATCCCAGTAGATTGCGTTGAGTCATCGACGTGAGGTTGTGCCCGGATCATGCAGACTCCAATCTCAGCTATTCCTCAGCAATTCCTCATACTGAGCAAGCATGTAGCGACAGCGGAGAGGACATTCATAGTGGAGAAAGTTCCTAAAATGGTAAGATCAGGAGATGGAAGATGGACTGGTCATACTGGGCTTTATGGTGACATATTTAGTCTGATTTCACTTCTGATTTGAGTGAGAAAAACTCCCCTTTAACAGGAATTAACCTCTGGCAGAACCTGGCTATGTACAAGCGGTCATCCACCACGACTGTCTGGGGGTCTGAGAAGACAGAGAAGAAACAGCATGGAGGATGCTCGGTGACTTTGAGCATCATCTGGACCGATATTCTCCATTCAGCAGGGGGCATTATGGTTGAGCAGAATACCAGTCCATGTGGAGCTTCTATGGGGAGAAAAATGCTGAGAGAAAACTGGATTAACAATCACAATAACAGCAGAAAAAATATCTCTGGAGAGTGGTAGAACAAAAAAGTAGGAGAGACTGTCCTCCAACAGTCTTAGCCTATAGCAGCATAACTACAAAAATAGCTCAGGATAATCTAAGCCACTAACCATAAGCTTTATCAAAAAGGAAGGTTTTAAGCCTAGTCTTAAAAACAGAGAGAGTATCTGCCTCACGGACTAAAACTGGGAGCTGGTTCCACAGGAGTGGAGCCTGATAACTAAAAGATCTACCTCCCATTCTACTTTTAGAAATCCTAGGAACTACCAGTAGACCTGCATTCTGAGAATAAAGTGCTCTGTTAGGAACATATGGAACAATCAGATCTCTGATGTACGATGGAGCTGATTATTAAGGGCTTTATAAGTAAGGAGGAGGACCTTAAACTTTATTCTGGATTTAACAGGGAGCCAATGGAGAGAAGCCAAAACAGGATAAATGGGATCTCTCTTTTTAATATTCATCAGAACTCTTGCTGCAACATTTTGGATCAACTGAAGGCGTTTGATTGTATTTTGTGGACTTCCTGATAATAAGGAATTACAGTAGTCCAGCCTTGAAGTAACAAATGCATGGACTAGTTTCTCTGCATCACTCCTGGACAGGATGTTTCTGATTTTAGCAATATACCGGAGGTGAAATAAAGAAACCTGTTTAATATGGGATTTAAATGTCATGTCTTGGTCAAACATTACACCAAGGTTCTTTACATTATTACCAGAGGCTAGTTTAATGCTATCCAGAAAAAGTGATTGACTTAGCAGTTTCCTTTTTAAAGGTTCTGGTCCAAAGACAACAACTTCTGTCTTGTCTGAATTTTAAAGTAGAAAATTCAGAGTTTATATCCCAGTTTAAGCAACAGTACCAAACAAGACCAGACTGACGTGTGACTAGCGGCAGGAGGACTCCAACACCAGAGCTACAGCCTTTGCTAAGCCACATGCCCACAGCTAGTCAGGTATTCGGTGCCACATTCTTCACTCTTTGCTACTGAGTTAATCCTTTAAAATGTATTCTCCTCTGCTTAGCAACACATTAAATCCAGCAAGTTGTCTCATCTGATTTGAGCTAATAGTCTGTTCAGAATGAGCACCACTTCCTACTTGCAGCCTGGGAGCTGTTGTTCCACCGTTGTGACAGTACAGGTCTTTTAAGTTCAACCTCGAGGCAAAGCCTGAGCTGTAAAGTCCATAGCCTCTAGCAGCTGCAAGACGCTCGGCTTTAACCATGCCAAAAACATCATTCCCATGGGCGGTCCAAAGCTAGGTAGTTGAGGCCATGAATGCTAAGTTAGCATTATGACATGTGGTTAACAGGCTTTTTCAAACTCAGGCGTTTTCTGGTCTCTTTCTTCATGTAACTGTTTCAGGAGATTGTAGTTTGTATACAATGCTCATATACAGCATGCTTTTACAGCACAGAGTGACTGATTGTAATGAAAAAAACAACTCATTTTTTTAAAGATTTTCAGTGATTGAGACCTTTAAATAATAAAGAAACAGCCACACTACTCTTGTGAATTTGAATGGTTTTTCAAGGGCCTGGAATAACGGATGAATGATGTTGTAAATGTGGTTAATGCTCTAGCACTCTAACATCTAGCACACATAATACATTTATGGATGCTACAAATTTAATCTTAGAATTATTTGAAATCTTTTTCAGAATGGGAACTCTGTGAACTCTGTGACTGGGAGATAGTTCTTTAGAATAATGGCCATTACTCTTGACAGAGGTTTCCTGTGCGTACCTCTGGTTTTGTACTCCATGATGCACACAAAGCTGGGGTACGACGGTTAAACTAAAAGGAAAAGAGCCGTTAGACAGAACCAAAAGACTGGAATACTTGTATCAGCCTGAAGGCATTAAAAGGCAACATAAGTGTGAAGGGGTGTAACTGTTCTATGGTATATACCAAAAACATCCAGTACAGCTCTATCAGTTCAGTTTTGCTCCTTTTCCACAAGGGTCAGTACGGTACGGAACAGATAGCTTCAGAACCGTTCTGGTGTGTTTCCATTACCTGTGTCAGGGTTGAGCCGACTCTTTTTTTGGACTACCTCTGCCTTCGTC
Organism: Apricaphanius iberus; assembly: GCA_028564705.1. Taxonomy (NCBI): domain Eukaryota; kingdom Metazoa; phylum Chordata; class Actinopteri; order Cyprinodontiformes; family Aphaniidae; genus Apricaphanius; species Apricaphanius iberus. Next base: position 76,704 of record JAPXFQ010001292.1, read on the forward strand.
CAAAGTGTGCCGAAACGACCCAACTCGACCATCTATGGGCTGATTGGTCCAGTAATGTGATATCCCTCTCACTCCAACATAGCTGCTGATTGCCTAGTGTTGTTTGTTTGAGGTGTCTCAAGGAAATTTCAATCGAACGCAACTGGACTTGGTAATTTTGTCTTGGAAGACGTTTCACCTCTTATCCAAGAGGCTTCATCAGTTCATGCTCGCTGCTGACCAGGCTGGGACTGGTCCAACTAACTGGTGTGGAGACTCAGCTATTTAACCTCTTGGAGGGCTTTTACAAGACTGATTATGACATTGGATCCTTTTTGCTCCATGTCTTAACAACGGTCGTTGGCGTGTCACCTATTGGTGGGAGTTAGGTTTCGGCTTCATTAGTGCCCTATTGTGTTATAACGACAGTCGTTGGAGTCACAGTTGTTTTTCTTATTAGATGTTAAGTTGTTGAGTCTCTGGGGAGGGATGAAAGGGCAGCATTGTAAATTGGAGATAGGTGATGTCTCAGGCCTCCTCCTCTGTTGAGAGATGGTTTCTCTACTTTTACATAGATGGCTTCTTCTACTCCTGTTTCAAACCATCTGTCCTCTCTGTCTAATATCTGGACATTGCTGTCCTCAAAGGAGAGGGCTTTATCCTTGAGATGTAAATGAACAGCCGAGTCAATGCCTGAGTTCTTCCCCTTGGGCCTATGAGCTGGTGGGTATGTTATCAGCTCTGTGTTGCAGGGTCCTGATAACACTAAGCTTGTATTCCAGTGGGTGGTGTGAGTCAAAAAGTAGGTATTGGTCTGTGTGTGTGGGTTTTCTGTATACCCCAATGTTGAGCCTTCTGTCCTTTCTCCTCTGGACGACACAATGTGTGTGTCATCTACGTATCTGAGACCAGTAGCTAGGTGTTATTCCTTCAAAGGAGTTCAAAGCCCTGCACTCTACCTCCTCCATGTATAGATTTGCCACAATTGGAGAAACTGGTGAGCCCATGGCACAGCCGTGTTTCTGTCTATAAAACTTGCCATTGAACTGGAAATATGTGGTGTTCAGGCACAATTCCAGAAGTTGGCAAATGTGTTCTGGTTTGAGTTTTGTTCTGTTTCGGAGGGAGTTGTCCTGTGTAAGTCGTTCTCTTTCTGTGGCCAAGGCCTCCATAGTAGGAATACAGGTGAACAGTGAAGTCATGTAATAGGAAACCATTGTCTCATCTGGATCCATTTTTAGGTTCCGGACTTTGTTCACAAAGTCTATGGAGATTTGGATGTGGTGTGGGGTGTTGCCCACCAGAGGTGCCAGGATATTGGCTATGTGTTTGGCTATATTGTAAGTAACAGAGTTTATGCTGCTGACAACGGGCCTGAGTTGGGCCCCTTCTTTTTGGATCTTGGGGAGTCCATATAGGCAAGGAATTGAGTCCTGGGGGTAAAGTCGGTAGTATTGTGGTTTGTTAATCATGCCTTCTTTTTGTACTTGTTGTAAACATTCTATCACCTTCTTTTTTTACCCACTCGTGGGGTCTCGTTTCAGAGTTTCATACGTGATAGAGTCATTCAGTAGTGCAAAGATCTTGGTGAGGTAATCAGTTGTACTGAGCACAACTGTGCATCTACCTTTGTCTGCTGGAAGGACTGTGATGTTGTGCTCCTTGCTCAGTGCTGATACTGCTTTCCTCTCCTCAACAGTGACGTTAGGGGGGAGGACCTTAGCTCCAGACAAAGCTGCCGTGGATTAGAGGTGAAACGTCTTCCAAGACAAATTACCAAGTCCAGTTGCGCTCGATAGAAATTTCCTTGAGATAACCATGACCTGGATGAATGAGAATATTCACAGGCTTTTTGTTTGAGGTGATGTCTCAAAATGTAATAACAGTAAAAACACCTAAATCAGAAATGTTTTCCATAAAATTGGAAATATTGAAAGTCGCATAGAAGGTTTCTTTTTTCTTTAAATAGCTCCGTATAAAAAAAAAACTGAGTTATAAATCGTTTTGGCAGGTTGAGGTTTAATAAGGACCCAGAGCGATGTTTAGAGCCTTTTCAACAAGTTATCTGACGTATTACCTTGTCAAAATACAAGACAATGAACCAGCAGGGACATGAGGGTAAAGGGGAGCATATATACTGGGAAGGGGGATGGAGAACAATAAACAGCTGAGGACAGGAGACAAAGAGCACCTGCCCTTAATTAAACAAATGAGGACACTCAGACTGACTGTCAGGTTTAGGTTAAAGGAGGACCCAGATGCGGAGCAGCGTTTGTGGCTCTTACGGCCCATGTTTATTAATAGTCCAAAAAGCAGACGAGAAGCACAGAGAACACAAGCACTAGGGGAGGTAACGACAACAACGACCCGACGAGGACAGACAGACACAGAAGGGCATATATACTGTGGGGAGGGTAATCAGGAAACGTAGAACACCTGGGAGCAGAGGCAGAAAACACAGGGAGGACTAATAGGACAACAGGTGAAACAAACTAGGACTAAGTAACTCAAACAGACTGGGAGGAAACAGGGAGGAATAAACAACACAGACAGGGATGGAATATGACAGTACCCCCCCCTAAGGTGCGCCTCCTGGCGCACCAAGCAGGAACCACAAGCCAGGGCGGGAGGAGGGGGTACAGGACGGAGGGATGAAACCAAGTCTGAAACCGGAGTCGAGGCGGCCGACGACGAGGAACCATCAGGCGAGGAGGCCGACGATGAGGGTGCCGGAGTCGAGGAGGCCGGCGGCGTGGAACCTTGAGCCTTGGAGGCCGGCGGCGTGGAACCTTGAGCCTTGGAGGCCGGCGCCGTGGAACCTTGAGCCTTGGAGGCCGGCGCCGTGGAACCTTGAGCCTTGGAGGCCGGCGCCGTGGAACCTTGCGGTGTGGAGTATGGCAGAGCAGAACCGTGCGATGTGGAGTATGGCGGGGCTTTACCCTGAGATCCGGAGAGTGCTGAAACAGGCCGAAGTGCTGCTGAAGCTGAACGGAGTGCTGCTGAAGCAGGCTGGAGTGATGCTGAGAAGGAGGCTGGTTGCTGGACTGCTGAGTTTGAAGGAGCTTACCCTTGCGACGGGGAATGCGACGAAGCGGAAACCTGAGCTTAGGTGCAGGCGTCTTCGGCTGGACACCCTCGGCGGAGTCGGGAACCGGAGACGTGTTTGCCTGAACACCCTCGGCGGAGTCGGGAACCAGAGGCGTGTTCTCCTGAACATCCTCGGAAGAGGCGGGAACCGGAGGGTTCGCCTGAACACCCTCGGCGGAGGCGAGAACCGGAGGCGTGTTCTCCTGAACACCCTCGGCGGAGTCGGGAACCAGAGGCGTGTTCTCCTGAACACCCTCGGCGGAGTCGGGAACCAGAGGCGTGTTCCCCTGAACACCCTCGGCGGATTCGGGAACCAGAGGCGTGTTCCCCTGAACACCCTCGGCGGAGTCGGGAACCAGAGGCGTGTTCCCCTGAACACCCTCGGTGGAATCAGGAACCAGAGGCGTGTTCCCCTGAACACCCTCGGTGGAATCAGGAACCAGAGGAGTGTTCGCCTGAACACCCTCGGAAGAGTCAGGAACCAGAGGCGTGTTCGCCTGAACACCCTCGGAAGAGTCAGGAACCGGAGGCGTGTTCGCCTGAACACCCTCGGAAGAGTCAGGAACCGGAGGCGTGTTCGCCTGAACACCCTCGGAAGAGTCAGGAACCGGAGGCGTGTTCGCCTGAACACCCTCGGAAGAGTCAGGAACCGGAGGTGTGTTCGCCTGAATCCCTCGGAAGAGTCAGGAACCGGAGGCGTGTTCGCCTGAACACCCTCGGAAGAGTCAGGAACCGGAGGCGTGTTCGCCTGAACACCCTCGGCGGAATCTCGGAGCAGAGGCGCATCCGTCTGGATGCCCTCGGAGGGAACTCGGAACCGAGGCGCATCCGTCTGGACGCCCTCGGCAGAGACTTGGACTGCGGCCTGCTGCTGGCAGCCGCGGAGAGGAGCTGACTCAGGAACCGACTCTGGAACGTCAGGGGTCTCAGGAACCGTCTCTGGAACGTCAGGGGTCTCAGGAACCGTCTCTGGAGCAGGAGAGACCTCGGGAACCGTCTCTGCAGCAGGAGAGACCTCAGGAACCGAGTCAGAGGACCCGAACTCCAGATCATACTCAGGAGAACTGGGTTCTGGATCACACTCTGTCCGGGGTTCCAGGTGAGCCTCTGAAGAACGCTCAAAAATAATCTCCTTGGAGCTTTCTGGCTCAAAAACAGTCTATATAGGGAACTTGGGCTCTATATTCCCTATGGAACTCTTTCCTTTGTTCAGAACGAACTCATCATAGAGTTCAAAAATGCTTTCAAGCCTCCTAGAGTCATTCTTGAATTCCTTAAATAACATTTCAAAGTCTGCTTCAGTCTTAGGCCGCCAGATGGCGCCACCTCCACCGGTGCCAGTGTGAAGCTTCGTGGCTGGATGCGTCGAGCAAGTGACTGCGGAAGAGGACTGCAGCGGCTGAGAGTTCGAAACAGAAGGCTGGACGCTGGGGAAAGCATCCGCCACAGAAATGCCACTAGGGGCGGCCCGTTCCAGAGAGAGGAGAGAGGAAGTTGCGCTCTCCTGTGGCGGAGGACAGTGAGCTGAGACCGGCAGAGGTGGATGAGGATAAGCTGGCTGGGAACAAACTGATACTTGGTGGTGCCGAAGGGATTGAGGAGGCAGACCCGAAACTGGCTGCTGGCGGCAGGAGGAAGCGGAGCTCCCCTGAAGCGAAGATGGAGCAGCTCGGCGACGCCTCCTCCCTCGACGCCGAGAAGCAGGACGAAGACCAGCCTCAGAGGGACCGGAGACAGGCGGAGGACCAGTGGAAGGAGCCATGGAGGACGACCGGCCGGACCAGGAGGCGGAAAGCCGTGGAGAAACCGGCGCACCCTGGCCGCCGCTGCAGAAATCCAGCTCGTCATCCAGGGAGTCCGAGAAGAAATCCGGGAAACAGTCATCCTCCTCCTCCGAATCGTCGTACATGGAGGCAAGGAGGAATGCTGGGGAAACAGCAGTCGTGTTCCCAGGAGGGCGCTTAGGAGCGACACGATGGCCCAAAACCCAAGGAGCGGGGAAGCCGCCCCCCTCACGACGACGGGGCCCAACACCGGGCGGACAGAGGGCCAGCCGCGATCCACAAAAAGGTGAGTCTGAATAGAGTCCTTGACTTACGCTCCAATTTATCAGTCTCCTCCATTCATCGTCAGAGTGGTGGTACTCCGCTGGGTCCAGTGGGTGGTCGGGTCGTACTGTCAGGTTTAGGTTAAAGGAGGACCCAGATGCGGAGCGGCGTTTGTGGCTCTTATGGCCCATGTTTATTAATAGTCCAAAAAGCAGACGAGAAGCACAGAGAACACAAGCACTAGGGGAGGTAACGACAACAACGACCCGACGAGGACAGACAGACACAGAAGGGCATATATACTGTGGGGAGGGTAATCAGGAAACGTAGAACACCCGGGAGCAGAGGCAGAAAACACAGGGAGGACTAATAGGACAACAGGTGAAACAAACTAGGACTAAGTAACTCAAACAGACTGGGAGGAAACAGGGAGGAATAAACAACACAGACATGGATGGAATATGACACTGACACAGACGAGGAGAATTAAGGAGACACAAAAAGGGAGGGAGGAGTGACGTGGACCACGGCAAAGTAACAACAAAACAGTTTTAAAGTGTTTAGGTAGGGTTAAGGTTTCGATACAGCTGAAGTTAAAAGGTGATGTGAAGGAACTACATTGAGATCGGTTGCAGCTTCTGCATCTGGGACATTGGAAAACTGAATGATGGCAGATTTCTGTTAGATTGCCAAGAGGAATGGAGCCGAGATCAGGGCTGTTATCGCATTACACATGGAGGTTGGGGCAGCGAAGTGAAGAGAAGTTGTGGCGAGCCTGCAATGTCGGGGAGGAAGAAGGCTGGTAGCCAGTATAGCAGCAGAGAAGCAGGACGTCTGCAGTGATCAGACAGCTGGAGAAGAGTCAGCTAGCTTGAGCTGGAATGCTGTGGAATTGGACGAGAAGCTACTGAAAGAGTGGGGGAGAGGGAGGACGAGATGCCAGTCGCAGCTGCAGCTAAGTAATTTGTTGGGACATCAGAATATTTGTGAGGGATGGAGCTAGGATTGACGCTGTTATCTCCTTCCATATGCCGTTTGGAGCAGGCTTCCGTCTGGTAGCGATTCATTTCAGTTTACATATATCACACCAATTCACAACAGATGTAATTTTACTTCTACCAAAAAAAAATGCAATAAATTGGAAGACAGGTTTTATTTTCCTCTCTGCTTGTTACAACAAATGATGGTGAATTAGAAAATAATATATACTTTATGTTAATAAAAAAAATTAAAGGAAAAGCAAAAATTCAAGTAAAAAATACTTTTATGTGAAATTATTGCAGATTTCACATTTTAAATATCAGTTCATGGTATTAATTAACTTTAACTAATACGATACAGTACACAAGAACAGTATCGACACCGATACCCAATACCAGTGCATTGGACTCAAAATCTGTGCCTTGATCACTGTGTAGCTGCTTATGGAAACCATAATGCATTAAAAAGTTATCCCATAAGAACTTGGCTACAGAAGTGGTTTTCTCGTGAAGTGATCAGTTATAACAAGGATGTCCTTTCTGTGCCCATCTGTCTCCACTGATAGGAAGTCCATGCACAGGAGTTCTAACGGCCTGGATGTCCAAATATTGACAAGAGGGGCAGTATGATCTGGTGGGGACTTCTGCCGCACACACCTCTCACATGTCCTGATCTTCTGGATTACGTCAGATATCATTCTGGGCCATCTGATGAGGTGTAGGGTCCGGACCACGTCTAGGTGACCCATGCTCTCATGGAGTTGATGGAGGACATCTGCCCGACACTCCTCATGTAGCACCAGCTGGAATGTGTGCTCACCTTTGACTCGTCTTCTCTGAAATATAAGGTCGTTGCGGAGCTCCAGTCTTTTTACTTCTCTCAATAGAAAGGGCAAGTCTGGAAGATGTTTTCTCAATCTGGGTGGTGGTGAATCTCCACCATCTAGCTGTCTTATGACATGCTGAATGGTGGGGTCCGCCTGCTACTTAATGGCAATATCTATGGCTGAGAGCTGAGTAAGTACAGCAGATGTGAATTGTTCATCATTCACAAAACTCAATCAAAAAAGCTCTCTCCATCAACTGACAGTGACATTAACAAAGCATGGCTAGGATCTTGGACCTTAGGGTCATACAGCAATCGTCGCGCCAAAATGGCCTTGACCACTGGCACATCTTGGAGGACAAAAGCTGGATCCAGCTGTTGTTGTGTGGACCTGTCACTTCTTTCCTGCGTGGTCGTTCATGAACTCTCCCTGTGGTCTGCGGGAGGGGCCATCTGCATCTCTGTTCTGCTTGCCGGCTCTGTAGATAATCCCTAAAATCAAATGCAGACAAAGCAGATGACCACTGGTATCTGGTGGCATCCAGCTTGGCAGATGTCAGGAGGTATGTCAAAGAGTTACTATCCTTAATGACAGTAAACTTGGCCCCAAACAGGTAGTCAATAAACGTTTCTGTAACTGCCCATTTTAAAGCTAGAACTGCAGTAGAAGTAAGTAGATTTATGAGGTTTTGAAGGCTCTGTCATACTCCACTGACCACCTTCCTCCAAATGGCTCCTTGGGGTTGAGATAGACTCCGAATTTGTCCTTTGTCTTCCGCCGTTTCTGGAGTGGGGGCAACGGGAGGTGAGGTCATTCAGTGGTCTGGCGAACGATGCATACCCTTGGACGAACCTTCGGTAGTAGCCTGCAAAGCCAAGGAAATATTTTTATTTTTTCAGGTTGTGTGGAACTGACTATGAAGTGAGAATGCTTATTTTATCTGGGTCTGTCTCAATGCCATTTGGGGATACTATATCTGACAGATGTTTGAAAGAACATATATTTATCAACAGACAGTTTTAACCTAAAGTCTCTCTACCTGTTCAAAACCTTCATTAATCATTGCTCATGTTCTTCTAATGTCGGAACAAAGACAATGAGGTTGTCGACGAAGACCAAAACTTCATGTAAGTGCATCTCACCCATAAACTTCTCCATCAAGCACTGGAAGTTACCCAGCGCATTTGTCACCCCCTGTGGCATCCTGTTGAATTTATAGAATCCTAGGGGACACACAAATGCCATCTTGATCTTCTCAGCTTCATCAATCTCTATCTGGTAGTACCTGACTTCAAGTCCGGAACAGAGAACCACTTGGACCCAGACAGAGTGGAGAAGGTGTCCTTCAACTTGGGCAGGGGAAAAATATCTTTGATGGTTTGCAGATCGCCCGGACGCGGGTCACCGGGGCCCCACTCTGGAGCCAGGCCTGGAGGTGGGGCACGTTGGCGAGCGCCTGGTGGCCGGGCCTTTTTCCATGGGGCCCGGCCGGGCTTAGCCCGAAGAGGAAACATGGGCCCCCCTTCCCATGAGCTCACCACCTGTGGGAGGGGCCATAGGGGTCGGGTGCCGTGCAAGACGGGCGGTGGCCGAAGGCGGGGACCTTGGCGGTCCGATCCTCGGCTGCAGAAGCTGGCTCTTGGGACGTGGAACGTCACCTCTCTGGTGGGGAAGGAGCCGGAGCTGGTGTGCGAGGCTGAGAGGTTCCGACTGGACATCGTCGGCCTTGCCTCGACGCATGGCTCTGGCTCTGGAACCCGTCTCCTCGAGAGGGGTTGGACTCTCTTCCACTCTGGAGTTGCTCCCGGTGAGAGGCGCCGAGCTGGGGTGGGCATACTTGTTGCCCCCCATCTCGGCGCCTGTACGTTGGGGTTTACCCCGGTGAGTGAGAGGGTAGCCTCCCTCCGCCTACGGGTGGGGGGACGGGTGCTGACTATTGTTTGTGCTTATGCACCGAACAGTAGATCAGACTACCCACCCTTCTTGGAGTCCTTGGAGGGGGTGCTGGAGAGTGCTCCTTCTGGAGACTCCCTCATTCTCCTGGGAGACTTCAACGCTCACGTTGGCAATGACAGTGAGACCTGGAGAGGCGTGGTTGGGCGGTATGGCCCCCCCGATCTGAACCCGAGCGGTGTTTTGTTGTTGGACTTCTGTGCTCGTCATGGATTGTCCATAACGAACACCATGTTCAAGCATAAGGGTGTTCATGTGTGCACTTGGCACCAGGACACCCTAGGCCGCGGCTCGATGATCGACCTGGTTGTCGTTTCATCTGACCTGCGGCCGCATGTTTTGGACACTCGGGTGAAGAGAGGGGCGGAGCTATCCACCGACCACTACCTGGTGGTGAGTTGGCTCCGGTGGTGGGGGAAGACGCCGGACAGACCTGGTAGGCCCAAACGTGTTGTGAGGGTCTGCTGGGAACGTCTGGCGGAGTCTCCTGTCAGAAGGGGTTTCAACTCTCACCTCCGACAGGACTTCAAACACGTCCCGGGGGAGGCGGGGGACATTGAGTCCGAATGGGCCATGTTCCGTGCCTCCATTGTCGAAGCGGCTGACCGTAGTTGTGGCCGCAAGGTAGTTGGTGCCTGTCGTGGCGGCAACCCTCGAACCCGCTGGTGGACACCGGCGGTGAGGGATGCTGTCAAGCTGAAGAAGGAGTCCTATCGGGCCTTCTTGGCCTGTGGGACTCCGGAAGCAGCTGATAGGTACCGGCAGGCCAAGCGGAGTGCGGCTCGGATGGTCGCTGAGGCAAAAACTCGGGCGTGGGAGGAGTTTGGAGAGACCATGGAGAACGACTTCCGTATGGCTTCGAAGCGATTCTGGTCCACCATCCGGCGTCTCAGGGGGGGGAAGCGGTCTGCCGCCAACACTGTTTACAGTGGGGGCGGTGTGCTGCTGACCTCAACGCGGGACGTTTTGGGTCGGTGGATGGAATACTTCGAAGACCTCCTCAATCCCACCGACACGCCTTCCTGTTTGGAAGCAGAGTCTGGGGACTCTGGGACGGACTCTCCAATCTCTGGGGCTGAAGTCGCCGAGGTTGTTAAAAAGCTCCTCGGTGGTAAGGCTCCGGGGGTGGATGAGATTCGGCCGGAGTTCCTCAAGGCTCTGGATGTTGTAGGGCTGTGTTGGTTGACGCGGCTCTGCAATATTGCGTGGACATCGGGGGCAGTTCCCTTGGATTGGCAGACCGGGGTGGTGGTCCCCCTCTTTAAAAAGGGGGACCACAGAGTGTGTTCCAACTACAGGGGGATCACACTTCTGAGCCTCCCTGGTAAGGTCTATTCAGGGGTTCTGGAGAGGAGGGTACGACGGATAGTCGAACCTCGGATCCAGGAGGAACAATGCGGTTTTCGTCCTGGCCGTGGAACACTGGACCAGCTCTACACCCTCGGCAGGGTCCTGGAGGGTGCGTGGGAGTTCGCCCAACCAGTCTACATGTGCTTTGTGGACTTGGAGAAGGCGTTCGACCGTGTCCCTCGGGGTGTCCTGTGGGGGGTACTCCGGGAGTATGGGGTACCAGGCCCTCTGATACGGGCTGTTAGGTCCCTATATGACCGGTGTCAGAGTCTGGTTCGCATTGCCGGCAGTAAGTCGGACTCGTTTCCAGTGAGAGTTGGACTCCGCCAAGGTTGCCCTTTATCACCGATCCTGTTCATAACGTTTATGGACAGGATTTCTAGGTGCAGCCAAGGTGTTGAGGGGATCCGTTTTGGTGACCTCAGGATCGGGTCTCTGCTTTTCGCAGATGATGTGGTCTTGTTGGCTTCGTCTGAACGTGATCTACAGCTCTCGTTGGAGCGGTTCGCAGCCGAGTGTGAAGCGGCTGGGATGAGGATCAGCACCTCCAAATCCGAGACCATGGTCTTGAGTCGGAAAAGGGTAGGGTGCTCTCTTCGGGTTGGGGATGAGGTCCTTCCTCAAGTGGAGGAGTTTAGGTATCTGGGGGTCTTGTTCACGAATGAGGGAAAAATGGAGCGGGAGATCGATGGACGGATTGGTAGGGCGTCTGCAGTCATGCGGGCGCTGTACCGGTCTGTCGTGGTGAAGAGAGAGCTGAGTCGAAAGGCGAAGCTCTCGATTTACCGGTCGATCTACGTTCCTACCCTCATCTATGGTCACGAACGCTGGGTGGTGACCGAAAGTTTCCTCCGTAGGGTGGCTGGGCTCTCCCTTAGAGATAGGGTGAGAAGCTCGGTCATCCGGAGGGAGCTCAGAGTAGAGCCGCTGCTCCTCCACATCGAGAGGAGCCAGTTGAGGTGGCTCGGGCATCTAGTCAGGATGCCTCCTGGACGCCTCCCTGGTGAGGTGTTCCGGGCATGTCCCACCGGGAGGAGACCCAGGGGAAGACCCAGGACCCGTTGGAGAGATTATGTCTCCCAGCTGGCCTGGGAACGCCTCGGGATTCCTCCCGAGGAGCTGGCCCAAGTGGCCGGGGAGAGGCAAGTCTGGGTCTCCTTGCTTAGGCTACTGCCCCCGCGACCCGACCCCGGATAAGCGGAGGAAGATGGATGGATGGATGGATGGTTTGCAGATTCAGTTTTCTGTAGTCGATGCACAGTCGAACTTTTCCGTTCTTTTTCCTTACAACAACTATTGGAGATGCGAATGGAGACTCAGACTGCTGTATGACACCAGCCTCTAACAGTTCCTGTAGATGTTGCCGGACTGCATCGATGTCTTGAGGATGTGTTAGCCTGGGTCTCTGCTTGAACGGGGTTGGATCAGACAATTTAATGTGATGCTTCACCTTGTTTGTCCGCCCAAAATCCAAGTAATGTCTCGCATAGACCTCAGAGATGCTTTTGAGTCCGTTAATCACACGGTCCTTTCAATGCGGTAATATGGGGGAATCTCCAAAGTTGTAATTGAATAGGAAACTGATTCTGCAGGCTTGTCTTGACAGATGCTGTTTGCCTGAGACTGGACACTGTCAAAACCACTAACTTCACCAACCACAGTTCGAGCTGGTATGGTTACACTATGGTTAGATTCATTAGTGATAATGACAGATAAGTGTCAAGGCTGTTCTGATGGTAAATCAACAATACAAGAGTTCAAAAGAAGACCACCAGGCAGGAAGTAGGATGTGGGATGTTCTACCATCATTGTCCTTGCCCCTCACAGTACTCTAGTGGCCATCCTTCCCTTGAGGACAACCGTCTGACCGGCTAGGATGGCACATGATTGTTATATTTGTAGTGTGACTTGGGCATCTTCACTCTTCTGTTGGTGATGGTATTTGAGGGTCTTAATTACAGCAGAGTATCCAGAGACAGAGGGTTGATGGAGCTGGTCAGGGTGCATGTCATGATGTAAAATACCAGAAACAGAGTGACTTGTTTTCATGTTTGGGACCACCAGGGCTAGGATATCTACAGTAACAGGACACCCTAACTAATCCAGTGGAAATGTCACCCTCAGCTCAATGTGCCCCATGTAGGGCACCACCTGTGGATTTGGTCCCTTCACTTCTAACAGATCATTCAAGGGCTTGATGTTGTGGTCTGCTAAATACAGTCTGTATATGGGTATGGTGATAACTTGGGAGCCGGTATCATAAAGACAGTTCACAGGGGTGTCATTTAAAAAAAACTTGACTAGTGCTCTTGGTTCCAATTAGCCCTTTTGGTAAGGAGAGCAACTGGCATTATCCTTTGGGACCTACACTAGCGGCAACTCCTAAGCGTCCCTCCTCAGAAGCTGCTGCTTGTTTGAGGACCCCCTGGTGCTGATCGTCGTTTGTTGTTTCCGCCGAAGTTGTTTCCTCTTCCTCTCAACCAGCCTGGGATTGGGCTCACTGGTACAGGAAGAAGATACATGTCCATCCTCACCACACCTGAAACAATACCAGGGCTGTGTTTTTGCAAGAGGTTGGGAAGAACAGACACTCGGCTGACAGGATGCAATTGTGGGCTCTGCTGGTGTCTTCTGGGTGGAGAGGAAGGTGGAGAGCTGCTGGTGAACACGTTGCATCCATTTCTTCAGTTCTTTCATCTCCAGGCCCGAGGTACCTGCGCAGCCACAGTTTTCAGCTCCCTGGGAATGGACACCGACCTTTGATCTGTAGGAGCCAGAAGCAAGGTGCTTCTGCATTAAGCTGTCTTTCACTCTTTGTCCTCTTTGTACTGTTTGTACTGACAGCAGGAGCTCAGAGAACACTGGTGGGGCTGTCTTGCGTTGCTCCAGCTACAACCTGTCTATCACGGTGTTGTCCCAACAACCTCTCACAAACTGCTTCAGCAGATGCTTGTCAGTTTCTGCTGCCATGATTCCTCCTCTCTTCACCACTATGTTCAGCTTACATTGCAGCCACTGGAGATAGTCAGAGGATTGTTCACCGGGGTTCTGGAAGACACTCAGGAACTGGGCGAACAACTCCTCTCCGTCCTGCACCGTGCCGAACGCTGCGTCCATCACTCTCAGCAGGATAGCTGGCAGTGTGTGGGTGTATCCCCTTAATCAGGTCGGCTGCAGGTGTCAGCAAACTGTCCGCAATTTTTCTGCTTATATAGAAACAGACAGATTTTTTTTACTCACTAAGGAGGAAACTTAAGAGACTGCTACTCATTGAATGTTAAAAATGAAAATTCTTGTTTATTGTACAACTGAAAGCCCAGCTGATACTCCCAACACTATGTTTTATGTAATCTGATCATCTGTATTATGTTACCTGTGTTACACCTGTAAAGGAGATTCTCTTGACCTGCTGCCCTTTTTCGGGCCTGCAACATGCTTTGCTCTATTTTTAATTACATTTTTTTTCTCTATCTGAAAATCAGTGCATACAACGGACTCAAGCAAGATCAGTAGAAGAGAATCTGTGCCCCTACTGCGACACGTCACATGCCAAGTTACCAACACATCTCGCCATGGAGAGAAACCATCCCTGATGTCCATCAGAATGATAAATGGATCTCAACTCCTGTTCCAATCTCCATGCCATCACCCCCCCCCCCCCCCACCCTTGCCATGTGCTACATCCTTGTGTGAGGAGAAACAAGGAACTGATGTTACGATATGTCTCAGAGAAGGATCACCTTCGACCCGTGCTACAAATGACAACTACAAAAACATCCTTGATCCACAAAATTAACCTCATCAAAGCCAACATAAGACCTGATTACGGATTACCGGACAATGCCTGCGCAAACTTCATACTGAATGCATCTTCAGTGGAAATAATTAAAAACTGGTGACATTACACTTTGTCAGAAACAAAGCAATACTACGTTTTGCTCCTGAGACAGATCTACGATCTCAATCCGAGAGCGTCAGAACTACTCATGAACTTACTAAACGGCTATTGAACTTTCGGGAGACACTAAAAACTGGCTGCTTATGGTACAACAAACTAATGAAACTGTGGGTGGGAACTGTGTTGTTTGTTTAGGTCAATGTCCACTGTTGGCACAGTTATGAGTTATACCTGTCTTAGTTCTCTGTTAACCAGCCCTAATACACAACATGACTGCTCTTTTTGGGAAAATCCTTTTTCTGTAACAGATAAAATTGCTCCTCCTTACTTCAATTCTGATGTGGCCTTATAGTGAGAGTGTGTAGTTTTTGCAGTACATCTTTGAAAATAGCCATCGAAATATTATGTAATTATAATTACATAAAGCACATTAATTGTAAAATATTGGCGATACTGTAAAATATGACTTTAAAAAATAGTTTTAAAATACATAGGCGCGAGTCCTCTTTTCAGGGGGGAGCCATATTAGATGACGTCTTTACTTCTACAAGAGCCCGGACGGACAATGCGCACGTAACACGCCCGGTAGTAAAACATTGATTTCACCTAAAAAGGCAAAAAAGTTTCGGAAATACATTTTTACATCTTCGCTAGTTCCAAGCGATGAAAGAGAGACTGATGTGCTGCAAATAGATAATTCTCAGGGAATTGAGCGTTTGAAAACAAACAGTTGGACCTCCGTAGTTGAGCTCCTTACTCGAAGACACAGATGACGCATGCTTGTGATAATTTAAGTATGCAATGCCCCCTACTGGCCGAAAATTCCACACTGTGCCTTTAAATTATTTAACCTGTTTTACTAACGCAAGTAAAGGTAAAATATTTGTAAGCTCTCTTAATGCCTTTACTGCAGGTTTATGTACTCCTGTAAACTTAATTATGACTGTAACTATGTTTACTGATTTTGACACTACAGACCAGGAAAGTAATCATCACAGAGCTTAAAGATCAATAGTCCCTGAAGAAACTGTCCCAATTTAAATTGATGATGGGAATCATCAATTTGCTGGTGGCATATTATTAAAAAAAAGTTGATAGAATAAATTACATCCATTATAATATCCATAAATTAATACACATGATGGTTTTGAAGCAGTTCATAAACAATGTCAGGCTTCTTCTCTTATGTCTTTCCAAAACAGAATTGCAGTAGACATGTTATTAGCTGAAAAATTGGGTGTTTGTTCTATTTTTGATGATCAATGCTGTTCATTGATTCCAAACGACAAAAATGTGTTTTCATGTGTTCTTATTCTATATGGTTGCTGTTGCATACCTTGTATTAAAGCCCTTATTGATTGTTTGATTGGCATTGCCTGTTAAACCTTTTTTTTATTGCCTGCTCTGAATGTAACACTTTATAAATTGCTATCTTAAATTGTGAAAAGGATGTATCTCCTCTCAAGAACACTGTTAAACCTTTTAGGGTTTTTTTGGGATCAAAATGTAATGCTTTGTCTTAAAACCCTGACCAATGGGTAACCTTTATTTTGATCTTATTGTTTATTTATGTGGTTATATTCTAACCAGAAGAAGCGGATGTAATGGGAAACCATTCTTTTCTCACAGTTCTTAAAATATGTTTTTCTTATGTGAATTAGTGCTGATGCCTTTTAAGTATGATTTTGGTACTTATGTCTAGATAAAATGTTTAGTTATACTGATGTGATAAAGTGCAAGAAAGGACCTATTGTCTTTAAACTTCTCATATTCCCTTGTGACAATGTTGAGGACTCGCGAATTTTCGGTGATTCTCTTCTTGACAGATAATACAAAGTGTTCCTTGTTTCAAACTATCTCCTGATTGTAAGATCACATTTTGCTTACTGCCGACTACTGAAGTACCACTGCTTCTGTTTGATTATGTATGAAGTAATCTTTTCCCCCAAAGTAAGAAATGAATTGATCAGCAAAAGATATGTTAGGGTGTGGTTAAATCAACCTATAAATACTTGTGAATTTCTGAAGAACCTCAGACTCCTCTTTGGAGGCTCTCCGTGCATATAAAATAAACTATGCACAAATATAGCTGACACTTTGTTTTATTCTCTCATCCGAGGCCTCTCAGACACCCAGATTTCTAACACAGAGAGAGATTAGGATCCTTTAACAGCAGGTCGATTTGTTCTCTCGAAGTATCATAATCCGCCTCATATCCTGGTCGAGGCACACGGCCAAAAAATGAGCGAATTTGAGATGGAGTCTGAAAAGAGAGATTTTTCCTGCAAACTACATGTTCTCTCTGGATTTCTGGAGGGTCACTGCCAGACACAGGAATCCTTGGTATGGCTCTAGTCTCTGCCATCTTGCTGCTTTTATTAGTTCATCAACTCTTTCCGCCAAACCTGTTTTATTTAATAATTTGTTTGAATACACTGCCTCTGTTTTTTGCACTCCTCAGATTTTATGTGTCACAGTTTATAGGCCTCCGTAAAGGAATCCACTTTTTATTCCAGAATTTTCGGAGTTTTTATCAATTTTACACTACTCTTATGAGAGTGTAATTTTAGCTGGTGATTTTAATCTACATATAGATAACCTTTTAGATCCTTTATCAACAGATTTTTTAAATAATTTAAATTATATGGATTTTAGCCAACATGTCATGCAGCCGACTCACAACAGAGGACACACTCTGGAATTGGTCATCACGTATGGCCTGTCCACCAGTGTGTCCTCTGTTGTTGACTTGGCCGTCTCTGACCACTACTGTGTGTTTTTTAATATCACCAGTTTTATCCAATCATAGACCTCTGTGAGAACTGTCAGGAAGCATAATCTAACCCCTGAAGTGGCTGCAGGCTTTCTTGAAGTTTTTAAAAGATTTCCTCCTATGCCTTTACCTGCCCCCTGTGATTTTATCGTTAATGATTTTAACAGTAAGCTTAAATCTGCTCTCGACCTGCTGGCTCCAATTAAAGTTGTAAACCCTCATTCAAAACGTACAGTACCGTGGAGAAATGCAGCTATTAGAAAATCAAAGAGGCGCTGCAGGGTGGCAGAAAGGAAATGGAGGAAAAATAAAATCACAATAAATCATCCGATATACATTGTCGGGGTTGAAAACTTTTACTCTTTACTACTTTTGCTGGATAAACTCCTTCGTCAATCAGAAACTGTTATCTGTATGTCTTAGAGGACCCGACGCTCCTCAGCGGAACCTTTTCAAAATAAAACTCAGAGACAGAGAGAAACAACACAATCACACAACAGAATTCTGTTTCATTGCGCACCTGAGTTCAGATGGAGCCAGACCAAAGTCTGACTCCCTACCAAACCGAACAGGAGGTTTTTATTTGCAAACACCCGCTTTTATGGGGGTCCTAAACTATCTTTCTTCCTGTTTCTACACAACTGGGTAATTTCCTAAACCCAACTTGGTATTTATGACTGTTGTAAAAGCCTGGTACAAATGTAAATGGACTGAACTTATATAGCGCTTTTCTAGTCTTACTGACCACTCAAAGCGCTTTACATTGAAGCCACATTCACCCATTCACACTCGCATTCAATTCAATTCAATTCAGTTTATTTATATAGCGCCATTTCACAACAGATGTCATCTCAAGGCACTTTACAAAAAGAGTTATTACAATACAATGTTTAGTGTAGAAATTACAGAACCACAGAAGATTGCGTCGTGGAATTCTCAGCAATCCCTCATACTGAGCAAGCATGCAGCGACAGTGGGAAGGAAAAACTCCCTTTTAACAGGAAGAAACCTCCGGCAGAACCAGGCTCAGCACAAGCGGTTATCTGCCGCGACCGTCTGTGGCTTGGAGAATACATAACAGAGACACAGAAAGAGCAATAGAACTGATGCAGAAGTTTGTTGCAGGACGTGGAGAATTTTCCGTCACTGCAATGCCATCTTAGTCAGGGTCGTCAAGCAGGGCTAATCCGGAGCACCTACTATAATAGAAAACAGGTTAGTGCTTGAATTGACAGCACATCATGCAGTTGGGGAGAAGTAGGAGAGAAAGTAGGAACAGACCCTAATAATGTCCTCCAACAGCTTAGCCTAAAGCAGCATAGCTACTAACATTAACCTGTCTCCTAGCTACTAGGAGACCTGGCTACCAACACTCTGTCTGAGTCCTCCTGACCCGTGGACGGTGTAGGGCCGGTAACGGCCCCCGTCATGCCGGGGTCTTCTCGGAGTCGGGTTGTTTGAGAATGCAGCCCAAAGTGGGTGGTAAACTCCATCTAAGGCTAAATACCGGCACGAGACCGATAGTCGACAACTATCTTAAGGAAAAATAGACAGAACTATCTTAAGGAAAAATAGACAGAACTGAGAGGACAGAGTTGAAGAGGGTGAGAAACGTTTAAGAGATAAACGGGTGGGGTCCGCACAGTCTGCCCGGGGGATTCAACCCGGCAGGTAATGGGCGGCCGCACTGTGCGGGAGGATCCCCTTGAGGGACCTCTCTCCGGCGCTGGCTGGCCCCTGTGGGGCGCATTTCTTCCGCGGCGGTAAGCCGCGACCGGCTCCGGATCTTTACCTGGCTTACATTAATCTATCTCTACCTAGCTACTCTACCTCTTCCTATCTCTTCCTAACTTTTGACACTCTGCCTGACTACTAACATTAACCTGTCTCTTCCTATCTACCTGTCTGACCTGACTCTAACTACCTATAAACATATCTCTAACTGTAAGCTTTGTCAAAGAGGAAAGTTTTTAGCCTAGTTTTAAAGATAGACAAATTGTCTGCTTCACGAACCAACCCTGGGAGCCGGTTCCATAGGAGGGGAGGAATTAACGCTATGAACTAAAATGTCAAGTTGTGAGGGGTCATGAGTTAAATCACTGTTTTCTGTTCTGCATTTATAAACTGAGGAAATTAAAGTTAAAAAATCAAAGCATTCATACACCGACACCCAACATGGCTCGGTAGGACAATGTAGAATTTGGGGGTTAAGTGCCTTGCCCAGGGGCACATTGACATGTGACTGGAGGAAGATGGAATTGAACCTACAACCCTCCGATTGCAAGCCAACTACTCTACCATTGAGCCACAGTCGCCCGATGTAAGATTGTTTTTACTTCAAACCCTGTTCTGGTACAATACGTCTCTGTGAAAACAAGTTGTCCTTCACTGTGAAACCAGCTTTGTTCCTTTCTGAAATAATAAGGCAGGTTATATGAAACTACATATAAAAATGTTTACCAACATATACGTAAAGCAGATTATTGAAGAATGTAAATAAAAGTGTTCACAAATATATGGTATTCCTCAATTCCCTCTTTTCATTCGTTCTAACACGAATGAACCATTTTCTCTGAATGTCTTCTCCAGCGTTATCTTACATTTAAAACTAAAAATATAAATTCTGTAACTCATTTGAGAATGCAGAAAAAGTACCCTTCAAAAACTTTCAATTTAGTTACCTTAAAATATGAACCCTTGCATATGACACACTTAAAATCTAAATTCAAAAGTCGAACTTTAGGCTAAAAATTCAACATGTCAATAGCAAATACACTTGTAACCTTAAAATTATAATAAGAGAAAATGTAAATCCCTCAATTGTTGATATACCCTCTTTTAACCTAATCTAAGTCCCTTATTTTAACTTACTCCATTAACTGGTAGCTGTAGCAATCCCCAGAAATAAACACACAGAATTAAAACCCAAAATGTAAATGGTAAGAATACGAATGTCTAAATGTGAAGACATAACTAAGTCTAACTTTTAATGTATGTTAATACTGTGGAGGAGGCCCCAGAGAAATACAATACAAATTAATACCCACAAGATAATGAGAAAACACAATTGACTATCTGTTCTGAAACGGATCAAACTTAGAGTGTTAAGAAACCTGTGAAATAGAAGGTATTAAGAAACCTTTAAAAATGTAATCCTCGAGTCTATTTAGTCTTTCCTTTCCCTAATTCTGGCTGGTGGAATATTTGTACTGGGGATCAATGGGACAGCCCAGGCCCCCAGGGGAACTTTTGACCTTGAACTACAGCTCAGCTATTCTATCTTTCTATCTAGTAGACCCTCTTTGTTTATTAATGCAAACCTTAATACAACTTTAAAAACAACTGGAAATTAAGAAATACTGAAAATTAACTGATTAAAAATTCTTTAAGAAACCCTCTTAGGCAGTGTTAACAATCTGCACTTGTGAATAAAAATAGTTAAACAACCTGTAAAATGCAAGAAAATGGTTAAAAAGTCTATTCAGCCCATTTTGATATATTTGTATCTTCTGTTCTTCTTTCTTCACTCTCGTTGTAGCCCACAACGGCACCTGGCAGCTGCGAGAGCGATGTACAGAGCTGATCAGTGTTCCAGTTTTACTCCCATATATGCAGATAACCACTCTCTGAAATGCCAATTACTTCATTAATTGAGCATTTCCCCCAATAAACACAAATGCACAGCTGGCCCCTCTTCCAATAGCTTACCCCACCGATGTGGAGTGGTCAAAACCTGCTGTGAAGCTGATTGATGAGTTGTGATCCTCTTCTGTATATCCCTCTTTGAGATGGCAATTTCAATTGCCCATCTCCCTCATTGGCACATAGATCACACTGGATGATTAATATCAACACCCAAACAAATCTTCTGGGTGAGTTAGGCCCCGCCGCCTGTGGCTTCAGCTTCCGTTTCAGCTTGGTCAAAACCTTCTTGACCCTCTTTAGGTAGATTCCTGCTGATCCTCAACCAGGTTCGTCGTTGCCGTGGAGCTGCACTTCGTGTGTGTTCCCAGCTGTCATCTGGAACTGGCTGAACCACTTGGACTCCTCACGCCTTCGTCCCAAAGGGTCGTGGAGCTGTACCTTGGACCCCTTCAGCAGCTGTAGTCAGCTGCCGCACCTCTGAGACCAGAGGAGACTGTGTGCTCCTCACGTGTTGTTGAATCCTGGGGGCATAAGCTTGTAAACATCTAAAAAATGACAGTTTTTGATCCGGTCTTGTGATCACTCTTGATGATCATCAAAACAATTTAGAGGGCCTTTCGACAATAAGCCCCGACTGTTATGTCATGTTAGCCAATTTTGATCTTAAATTAAGATGCAGACGTACAAGTGAATAACAAAAGAAATCCGCAACCCTGACCGAAGTCATCATGTATGTAATCAATCATCCCCTATCCGCTTAACCCAGACAGATCTAAAAAAAAATTTCCATCATAGTACTGACAGTAGGTAAAAATTGTCCTCAAACCTGGCCTCATAAAATTTAATTCGAACTGCAATTTATTAAAAATTAGTCAACCTACTTATAATTTTGCATAATCACGTTAAATCCCAAATATGTTTAAAGCCTGCAACCATACATTATCAATTTGCTAAAAATTAAGTCCTAAATTGTGTATTGCCCTGAACCAATCTGCTACACAGACTTGGTTTGCCTGTCATAGTCATCCCCTTTATATAAGTCACATTTATTTTTGATTAAAAGATTTTGCTTTATATCCGGTGGGTCATTAAATTAAAAAGAGTCATAATCTGAAACAAACATTAGCCTAGAATGTTGGTAACTGTATTAAATCTTTGCTATATCATATTCCCCTATTAATAATACTTTGACATTGTACTATAATGTTTGTTTTTCTCCTTTCTGAGTCCTGAGTACCCCTGCAGAATGTGTTGTCCAATTAGAGATTAGTTTCTGCCAGTTACCTCAGCCTTCCTTCTTATGTAGCATCCATGTTGATAGAAGCAGTATATACCAACATGACCAAGTATGTCATTTTAATAACATAACAATACAAATGCACCATCTAAAATGCAAAAAATAAACTATTATCTAACATTGAAATATAAGGTAAAAGTTAGTTCCCGATTCCTTGTTCTTTCATTGGACATCCACTCCTTTTCAATCTAATCCAACTGTATTGTGCAGAGAAATTATTTCACCCATCTAATTAAAAAATAATCCCTGGGGAAAGAACAAATCCATCTTATTTTGGTGCAACACCGTTGTTATTCCTGAAAACTAAACAAAAACACCTCCCTCATTGATGGATTTAAAAGCAAGAGCAGGCTCAAGAGCTTACTTTTTGTCTACAGTTCAACTGATTACTATCCATTTGCTTGTTCACCTAAATTGATTCTTTTATTCACTTATTTTATTTATCAAGTTTAAGACACTTATGTCTGTTATACTATGTCTCTTTTAAATGTTATCAATTATTCTATTATCCATTTCAGCTTTTTAATTATCTTAAACCGTTAAGCACTTTGATTCATTCTTTCTGTTAGAAATCAAATAAAATTCTGACTTACTTTTGATTTAGCTGTTCCATTACAATATATCCTATCTTAAATTTAGTACATCCCTGTGGATGAAACGTAAAAATAAGGATTTCATTTAAGTAACTGTCTGTTACAGTTGTGTATTAATAAGGAATGTATCCTTTGGATTCCTTAGGTGTTGAATTTGCTATGTAAATAAAAAAAAAAAAATTTCTCTCTCACCAGCCAGCAACCCCATGCTATAGGCCCAGTTCTTCCTTTCACCCAACTTTCCAAATTTTGTTCCCGGTAAATGGTGGTATTTTACCTGGAGATAATTCTGGGGAAGGCACGGGGGTTTCAGAGTTCAAGCAACCAGGGCCACCTTCGATCAGAAAAACAGAAACTCTTGTGGTTAGTTCAGCAACATTGGCATTGAATCAGCAGCCTTTGATCAACACTTCTTCAGCAGAAATTGTCCATATTACACCAGCCAAGTGGATTCACACATATTGTCCTTGAAAGTTCAGTTCAGCATGAGGAAATGTGCTCTTTTTTGAGGGTGCCCCCTGCTTCACCCCTGAAAATATTCAGTCACTGGTGCCCCCCTGGTTTGGGAGCAGAGCACAAGACAGAACAACTTCTGCGCTGGTTGTATAGATTTTTCTTTCTTTGGCAGTTATGGCGGGCGCCTGGCACTGTCCGTCATCAGCCCACACACCCCCTCCCATCACATCTCCCCAGGAACATAAATTACATCTCAAGACTGTTATCTGAGGGGTTCTCTGTTGGCGAGATGGGAAAGAGAGAAAGAGAGAAAAAATATATAATTAGAGGAAGAAAAAGACAGACAGACAGTCGATCCTCTCAGCCTATTCAAATCAACTTTTATTTAAACTTTTTATTTTCATATTCATTAGTCTCCTTCCTCGAATGCTGAATTTAAATATCTTTCCCACTCAGACTGCCTATGTGGGCTCTATTTTAATTTTATTTTAATCAGTTATACTAGTAATAATTTCTTCAGTATTAGTTATGGTAAAAATATACGAATTAATAGGTTTGCTCTCTCCAACAGGAATGATCATTAATCCTTATATGTCTAATTAAACTGTTGTTCTAATTCTTCCCCTGCTTATTTTAATTAATGCGTCCTTCATTTTTTCATCCAATTTATA
>JAPXFQ010001294.1:0-102466 GCA_028564705.1 Apricaphanius iberus
AGAGACAGTTTTATAGTTGGACACAGAGAGACAGTTTTATAGTTGGACACAGAGAGACAGATTTATAGTTGGACACGGTGAGACAGATTTATAGTTGGACACAGTGAGACAGTTTTATAGTTGGACACAGTGAGACAGATTTATAGTTGGACACAGTGAGACAGTTTTATAGTTGGACATGGAGAGACAGTTTTATAGTTGGACATGGAGAGACAGTTTTATAGTTGGACACATAAAGACAGATTTATAGTTGGACACAGTGAGACAGTTTTATAGTTGGACACAGAGAGACAGATTTATAGTTGGACACAGTGAGACAGTTTTATAGTTGGACACATAAAGACAGATTTATAGTTGGACACGGTGAGACAGATTTATAGTTGGACACAGTGAGACAGATTTATAGTTGGACACAGTGAGACAGTTTTATAGTTGGACACAGTGAGACAGATTTATAGTTGGACACAGTGAGACAGTTTTATAGTTGGACACAGAGAGACAGTTTTATAGTTGACATAAGACAGATTATAGTTGACCGGTGAGACAGATTTATAGTTGGACACAGTGAGACAGTTTTATAGTTGGACACAGTGAGACAGATTTATAGTTGGACACAGTGAGACAGTTTTATAGTTGGACACAGAGAGACAGTTTTATAGTTGGACACAGAGAGACAGTTTTATAGTTGGACACAGTGAGACAGTTTTATAGTTGGACACAGAGAGACAGTTTTATAGTTGGACACAGAGAGACAGTTTTATAGTTGGACACAGAGAGACAGTTTTATAGTTGGACACAGACAGTTTTATAGTTGGACACAGTGAGACAGTTTTATAGTTGGACATGGAGAGACAGTTTTATAGTTGGACACACAGAGACAGTTTTATAGTTGGACACAGAGAGACAGTTTTATAGTTGGACACAGACAGTTTTATAGTTGGACACGGAGAGACAGTTTTATAGTTGGACACAGTGAGACAGTTTTATAGTTGGACATGGAGAGACAGTTTTATAGTTGGACACAGAGAGACAGTTTTATAGTTGGACACAGAGAGACAGTTTTATAGTTGGACACAGGACAGTTTTATAGTTGGACACAGTGAGACAGTTTTATAGTTGGACACAGTGAGACAGTTTTATAGTTGGACACATAAAGACAGATTTATAGTTGGACACAGTGAGACAGTTTTATAGTTGGACACAGAGAGACAGTTTTATAGTTGAACACATAAAGACAGATTCATAGTTGGACACGGTGAGACAGATTTATAGTTGGACACAGTGAGACAGTTTTATAGTTGGACACAGTGAGACAGATTTATAGTTGGACACAGTGAGACAGTTTTATAGTTGGACACAGAGAGACAGTTTTATAGTTGGACACAGTGAGACAGATTTATAGTTGAACACATAAAGACAGATTTATAGTTGGACACAGAGAGACAGATTTATAGTTGAACACATAAAGACAGATTTATAGTTGGACACAGAGAGACAGTTTTATAGTTGGACACATAAAGACAGATTCATAGTTGGACACGGTGAGACAGATTTATAGTTGGACACAGAGAGACAGATTTATAGTTGGACACAGAGAGACAGATTTATAGTTGGACACAGTGAGACAGTTTTATAGTTGGACACAGTGAGACAGATTTATAGTTGGACACAGAGACAGTTTTATAGTTGGACACAGAGAGACAGTTTTATAGTTGGACACAGTGAGACAGTTTTATAGTTGGACACGGTGAGACAGATTTATAGTTGGACACAGAGAGACAGTTTTATAGTTGGACACATAGACAGTTATAGTTGGACCAGTGAGACAGCTTTATAGTTGGACACAGTGAGACAGATTTATAGTTGGACACAGTGAGACAGTTTTATAGTTGGACACAGTGAGACAGTTTTATAGTTGGACACAGAGAGACAGTTTTATAGTTGGACACAGTGAGACAGATTTATAGTTGAACACATAAAGACAGATTTATAGTTGGACACAGTGAGACAGATTTATAGTTGGACACATAAAGACAGATTTATAGTTGGACACAGAGAGACAGTTTTATATGTTGGACACAGTGAGACAGATTTATAGTTGAACACATAGAGACAGATTTATAGTTGGACACAGAGAGACAGATTTATAGTTGAACACATAAAGACAGATTTATAGTTGGACACAGAGAGACAGTTTTATAGTTGGACACATAAAGACAGATTCATAGTTGGACACGGTGAGACAGATTTATAGTTGGACACAGAGAGACAGATTTATAGTTGGACACAGAGAGACAGATTTATAGTTGGACACAGTGAGACAGTTTTATAGTTGGACACAGTGAGACAGATTTATAGTTGGACATGGAGAGACAGTTTTATAGTTGGACACAGAGAGACAGTTTTATAGTTGGACACATAAAGACAGATTCATAGTTGGACACGGTGAGACAGATTTATAGTTGGACACAGTGAGACAGTTTTATAGTTGGACACAGTGAGACAGATTTATAGTTGGACACAGAGACAGTTTTATAGTTGGACACAGAGAGACAGTTTTATAGTTGGACACATAAAGACAGATTTATAGTTGGACACAGTGAGACAGTTTTATAGTTGGACACAGAGAGACAGATTTATAGTTGAACACATAAAGACCAATTTATAGTTGGACACAGAGACAGTTTTATAGTTGGACACAGAGAGACAGTTTTATAGTTGGACACAGTGAGACAGTTTTATAGTTGGACACAGTGACAGTTTTATAGTTGGACACAGTGAGACAGTTTTATAGTTGGACACAGTGAGACAGATTTATAGTTGGACACAGTGAGACAGTTTTATAGTTGGACATGGAGAGACAGTTTTATAGTTGGACACAGATAGACAGTTTTATAGTTGGACACAGTGAGACAGTTTTATAGTTGGACACAGAGAGACAGTTTTATAGTTGGACACAGAGACAGTTTTATAGTTGGACAGGGAGAGATTTTATAGTTGGACACAGAGAGACAGTTTTATAGTTGGACACAGTGAGACAGTTTTATAGTTGGACATGGAGAGACAGTTTTATAGTTGGACACAGAGAGACAGTTTTATAGTTGGACACATTGAGACAGATTTATAGTTGGACACGGAGAGACAGATTTATAGTTGGACACAGTGAGACAGTTTTATAGTTGGACACAGTGAGACAGTTTTATAGTTGGACATGGAGAGACAGTTTTATAGTTGGACACAGAGAGACAGTTTTATAGTTGGACACATAAAGACAGATTCATAGTTGGACATGGAGAGACAGTTTTATAGTTGGACACAGAGAGACAGATTTATAGTTGAACACATAGAGACATTTTTATAGTTGGACACAGAGACAGTTTTATAGTTGGACACATAGAGACAGTTTTATAGTTGGACACAGTGAGACAGTTTTATAGTTGGACACAGCGACAGTTTTGTAGTTGGACACAGTGAGACAGTTTTATAGTTGGACACAGTGAGACAGATTTATAGTTGGACCCAGTGAGACAGTTTTATAGTTGGACACGGAGAGACAGTTTTATAGTTGGACACAGTTAGACAGTTTTATAGTTGGACACAGTTAGACAGTTTTATAGTTGGACACAGAGAGACAGTTTTATAGTTGGACACAGAGACAGTTTTATAGTTGGACACAGAGAGACCGTTTTATAGTTGGACACGGAGAGACACTTTTATAGTTGGACACAGAGAGACAGTTTTATAGTTGGACACAGTGAGACAGTTTTATAGTTGGACACAGAGACAGTTTTATAGTTGGACATGGACAGTTTTATAGTTGGACACAGTGAGACAGTTTTATAGTTGGACACGGAGAGACAGTTTTATAGTTGGACACAGTGACAGTTTTATAGTTGGACATGGAGAGACAGTTTTATAGTTGGACACAGAGAGACAGTTTTATAGTTGGACACAGAGAGACAGTTTTATAGTTGGACACAGTGAGACAGTTTTATAGTTGGACACGGAGAGACAGTTTTATAGTTGGACACAGTGACAGTTTTATAGTTGGACACAGTGAGACAGTTTTATAGTTGGACACAGTACAGTTTTATAGTTGGACACAGAGAGACAGTTTTATAGTTGGACCTAGTGAGACAGTTTTATAGTTGGACACAGTGAGACAGTTTTATAGTTGGACACAGAGAGACAGTTTTATAGTTGGACGCAGAGAGACAGTTTTTTAGTTGGACACAGTGACAGTTTTATAGTTGGACACAGTGACAGTTTTATAGTTGGACACAGTGAGACAGTTTTATAGTTGGACACAGAGAGACAGTTTTATAGTTGGACACAGTGAGACAGTTTTATAGTTGGACACGGAGAGACAGTTTTATAGTTGGACACAGTGGACAGTTTTATAGTTGGACACAGTGAGACAGTTTTATAGTTGGACATGGAGAGAAGTTTTATAGTTGGAACAGAGAGACAGTTTTATAGTTGGACACAGAGAGACAGTTTTATAGTTGGACACAGTGAGACAGTTTTATAGTTGGACACGGAGGAGACAGTTTTATAGTTGGACACAGTGGAGTTTTATAGTTGGACACAGTGAGACAGTTTTATAGTTGGACACGTACAGTTTTATAGTTGGACACAGAGAGACAGTTTTAGTTGGACACAGTGAGACAGTTTTATAGTTGGACACAGTACAGTTTTATAGTTGGACACAGAGAGACAGTTTTATAGTTGGACCTAGTGAGACAGTTTTATAGTTGGACACAGTGAGACAGTTTTATAGTTGGACACAGAGAGACAGATTTATAGTTGGACACAGT
The DNA here is from genome assembly GCA_028564705.1 of Apricaphanius iberus. NCBI lineage: Eukaryota > Metazoa > Chordata > Actinopteri > Cyprinodontiformes > Aphaniidae > Apricaphanius > Apricaphanius iberus. Next base: position 4,818 of record JAPXFQ010001294.1, read on the forward strand.
GAGACAGATTTATAGTTGGACACAGAGAGACAGATTTATAGTTGGACACAGTGAGACAGTTTTATAGTTGGACACAGTGAGACAGATTTATAGTTGGACACAGAGGACAGTTTTATAGTTGGACACAGTGAGACAGTTTTATAGTTGGACACAGTGAGACAGTTTTATAGTTGGACACAGTGACAGTTTTATAGTTGGACACAGTGAGACAGTTTTATAGTTGGACACAGTGAGACAGTTTTATAGTTGGACACAGTGAGACAGTTTTATAGTTGGACACAGTGAGACAGTTTTGGGGTTTTAGTTGGACACAGTACAGTTTTATAGTTGGACACAGAGAGACAGTTTTATAGTTGGACACAGTGAGACAGTTTTATAGTTGGACACAGTGAGACAGTTTTATAGTTGGACACAGAGAGACAGTTTTATAGTTGGACACAGAGAGACAGATTTATAGTTGGACACAGTGAGACAGTTTTATAGTTGGACACAGAGAGACAGTTTTATAGTTGGACACAGTGACAGTTTTATAGTTGGACACAGTGAGACAGTTTTATAGTTGGACACAGAGAGACAGTTTTATAGTTGGACACAGTGAGACAGTTTTATAGTTGGACACAGTGAGACAGTTTTATAGTTGGACACAGAGAGACAGATTTATAGTTGGACACAGTGAGACAGTTTTATAGTTGGACACAGAGAGACAGTTTTATAGTTGGACACAGTGACAGTTTTATAGTTGGACACAGTGAGACAGTTTTATAGTTGGACACAGTGAGACAGTTTTATAGTTGGACACAGTGAGACAGTTTTATAGTTGGACACAGAGAGACAGTTTTATAGTTGGACACAGAGAGACAGTTTTATAGTTGGACACAGTGACAGTTTTATAGTTGGACACAGTGAGACAGTTTTATAGTTGGACACAGTGAGACAGTTTTATAGTTGGACACATAGAGACATTTTTTTAGTTGGACACAGAGAGACAGTTTTATAGTTGGACGCAGAGAGACAGTTTTATAGTTGGACCCAGTGAGACAGTTTTATAGTTGGACACGGAGAGACAGTTTTATAGTTGGACACGGAGAGACAGTTTTATAGTTGGACACAGTTAGACAGTTTTATAGTTGGACACAGAGAGACAGTTTTATAGTTGGACACAGTGAGACAGTTTTATAGTTGGACACAGACAGTTTTATAGTTGGACACAGAGAGACAGACACTGATGTTTCCGTCTTTCCAGATCCCATGTAATTTGGAGCTTCAGACATGAAGCTGTACACCTGGACCTGTCTCCCTGTCTCAGCGGTGCTGGTTCTGATTCTGGTCCCGGTTCTGGTCCAGGCCCGGTCTTCGTCAGCAGGACGCCCTGATAGGACATCCATTGAGGACGCTACGGTGAACGCCACCGTTATGGACCGAGGGTCCTCTGTCCACATGCTGAGCAGCGAGGAAGGGACGTACGGACAGGACTCTCCCAAAGTGGACGCTCGGGGAATCGTTGTCACGCCGGCGCCACATCATGGAGGTACGCGACTCGTTTTTGGAAAAGTATTATTAGTTCCAGGTGTTAGCCTGGTCCTGTGAGTCAGAGCTGATTGGTTCAGACATTAGAGGAGGAAACCTGGCTGGACCAATAAGATCGCTTCCTCTGTCCACCTCTCTGATTGGGCAGAAGTCGCTGGGCGGGAGCTCTGGTTGGTCACTGGTTGGAATTAAAAGGGAAATGACATCAGCAGATGTAATCTCCCTGTCGTTTCTTGTTGGCCTTTCACCATAGATGTCGTCCATCTTTACAATTCTCTCCCAGTGCTCCCAGTGCTCCCAGTCTCCAGCCATTGTGCTCCTTTACAGAAAATGTTCTGACGTCGCTGGATGCCTCAGACCAGCTTTCCCAGGCCAATCATTGGCTACCACTGGCAGGAAGGACCAATCAGTTCATAGGTGGGCGTGTTCGGCGGCCTCCACCTGCTTCAGACTAAACCAGTTGGTAGTCCCAGTTACATCTGGGAGGCTGTGTGTGTGTGTGTGTGTGCATCTGGTTTTTCTACCGTACTTAGGGCCAGTTCTGGGATATTCACTCACCTTCTTGGGACCGATGGACCTTGTTAGGACCCAAAACCGGTCCTAATCCGGCGGACTCCCCGTTTTAGGATTAGTGGTTAGGTTTAGAGGCATGGAGTGAATTGAGTTTTAGTTAGGCTTAGGTTTAGGAATAGATCAGTAATGCTTAGGGTTAGGAGAAGTGTCCGGGTTAGGCATAAATCCAGTTACTAAAATCAATTTAAGTCAATAGAGGGTCCTAATATGCAATACCAAGTTGTGTGTGTGTGTTTCGGGCTCAGACTCTGCAGAGGTTTCGTGGCTGCTGAAGGACGGAGCGTCTCTGCTCTGAAGTGTCAGATTACAGTCAGGCGCTCCAAGGACACTGCAGAGACGGGCTGGAAGGAGCAGCAGCTCTGCAGCTTCTCCTCTCACCAGCCTGTGGTTGATGAGCTGATCGATGGAGATGCAAAACAACGTCAGGAACTCTGAGCCTCGAAATCCTTGTGGTTATGACAGACAGGAAGTGAAGTCAGGGCCTCTGGGAGCAGATCCATCCCATCAGCTCAGCACCAGAACCGATTTAATTTGTCCTATTTGTCTTCCTGGCAGTCAGCCTGCATCTCCTCATGGTTTGAAATTGGTTCCTCCATCCCATAAACGAAGGTTTCACTGCAGCTCACGGTACCAGGGTCCGTTTATAACCCGTGAATGTTGCCAGATTCCCACCAGTCCCTAAACTCTGCTGGGGACCAATCAGTCCTGGAGACAAATCTCTTCTGGACCAGGAACTGGATCGGTTCCTTAGATGCCAAGGAAAGTTCTGGAGTGGGCAAGCAGTTTGAACATTTAATGTCCCCAGAGGATCTTTAAATTTAAGATTATATGAATTCTTCCTCTATCGGCAAAAACCAGAGGTAAGATGTTTCCCAAAAACTTTAATCAAGATGAAGAAATAAATATTATTTAAACGTATTGTTTTTTATGGGTGTGTTAAACAAAATCTAAACTAAATACTTTTTAACACATTTGTTCCTGAATTCCTTCCTTTTAATTCCTGAACTGTCTTTTTATTTTTATTTTGTATAACTTAGAAAATGTTCAACTATAAACCCGACTGAAGAGCTTTTATTTCGATTTATTTAAATATATGTAAAATAGTACAAGCAGACATAGCAAGAGTAGAAATCAATATGACTAATGAAAACAGTCAGTAATGTGTAGAAATCTTTAAATAACATTTTTGCCTTCATTAGAGAATAAAACTTACTGAAATCACTTTGCAGCCACATTAATAATTAGTACATATTTAATATGCTGTGATTAAATGTTTCTACGTTTTTAAATAAAAATGACCCCTTCAGCGTAGGAGAAACTGTGGTTTTTGTGGATAAGCGGCAGTAACTGTGGTAACCCTTTCTCCTCAGTGGTGGACCGGCAGGGCTGCGATCCAAACACCCGTTTCCTGGTTCCTCCCCGGAACGTCCCCTGGGTGGCGCTGCTGCAGAGAGGGAACTGCACCTTCAGAGAGAAGATCCTGAAGGCGGCGGCTTACAACGCCACCGCCGTGCTGGTCTACAACAACTCCACCGACAAGACGGTCAAGATGGGCCACGAAGGTCAGAACCCGTCTTTAGTTCCTGCGGGACGGGAACTTTCCTCGTCGTGTTTCACGTTTGAGCCTGAAGGCACCTTCTGGACTCTGTCTGCCTGGTAACCAGAACTGACTTTTGGTGTTTGCTTTCAGGTTATCAGGTAATGTTCTGGAAAAGCTGGAGGCGAAGCATCAAAACCAAGATCCTATACATACCCCTCATTTATTGGGTTTATAGATAATTCTGAGGAAGATACATATTATTTAAAAAAGATTATCTTAGAATAATCTGCGACAGGCGAAATCCGTGTTTTATTTTCTTTATTTTGTACAACTACATATTTTAACGCTGTAAAACCCCTCTCCTCACACTTTATATGCTTTTATTAGACATTCACATTTCTCACTTAAATACTATCAAAGCTCAAAACCTTCGCAGATTTTAAAACATAAAAGTATTAGTATGACACAGTTTGTTCATCTGCGTTAGTTATGGGGAGAAGTCTGTGCTGCTTTTTTACTTCTGGACAAGAAAGTTCTTATGATACGATAAATTTGGGAAGAACAGGAGACACGACACAGAGGAGGTTAATAATTGCCTCCGTCATTGAGATGCAGAGCACAATGGGCCACAAACGTTTTTTTTTTCCCCCCTGTGGGTTTTAATTAATTTGCAGATGATCTACAAATGTGTGTGAGCAAATTCATAACAGCTATGAGCCGGAGAGAGGAGGAACAACATGCATGGATTTATTATTTTATTGTATTTGTTCAAATAAAAGGGGGGCTCCATCATAATCCAGGTTATTAAAGCTGCAGCGTCTCCAGAGCTAAAACGTTCATATTCTACTAATATACCACATTTTATCATGGCCTCTATTAAATGTAAAGTTACTGTAGAAAACATTTTTTTTTTATCTTGAAAATGTGTAATCTGAAATGTATGAATTTTCTTTTTAAACTCATACCTGTAGCTATTTTATCATTGTGGTTTTGTTGTACATAATTACCACATTTTATTAATGGAACCCGGGAAGATTAACGACGATGAAGGAGACTAATGAGTTATGATGCGTCTTTGGGGGGGAAAACAGTTAAATATTTACATAAATGTCAGCTTCATGGTCATTAGAGTATTAATTATTATTAGCTTATATAATTTGTGAAGAACATTTTTCAGACCTGCCTCTCGGGGGCGCTAAAATAGAGTCTGGTTTTAACAAAACGTTCAGGTCTGTTAGAACGGCGTAGAGAAGGAATTTAAGATTCGATTCAAACAGCGAATGGTGAACGGACATCTTACATCTAAGGCTGCTGCTCTGTGAGGAGTTCTGCTCCTTCCTCAGACACTTTGTCGCTGCACCGTTTCCCCACCCACCTCCACCCATCCTCATCAGGATCCGCCGGTACATTTCCTGCCGTCTGAAAGCTGCCTGAAACTCAATGATCCGGTTCCTGAAAACGGCTTTAGAGTCATTTCTGGACTGGTTAGGAACCAGTTCTTTTCCTGTTCAGAACCAGTTCTTAGTCTGATCAGAAATCAGTTTTTGTCCTGTTCAGAACCGGGTCAGAACCTGGAGGAGTTCAGTGTAGGACGGATGTGTCTTTGTTCAGCAGCTTCCTGGAGATCGATGAGGATAAATATAGGCGGAGGTCCGGATGGATTTCTCTGTGACCTCTGAACGAGAAACGGTTCTGCTGGAGCGGAAGGTCACAGCACCAGAACCCAGAATAAACCGGATCACAGCGAGCCTCCCTGCGTGGTTCTGGAGAAAGGGTGAAATCTGAGCTGTAACTGGTTCTGGTTCTGACTGTGGTTCTGTGTGCAGGTACCGGCGACGTTGTGGCTGTGATGATCACGGAGGCGTACGGTAAGGAGATCCTGGCCCACCTGGAGCGGAACCTGACGGTGGCGGTCTCTCTGATTTTCCGTAATCCCAACCGGAACGTGAACCGCGGATCGCTGGTCTTCGTCTCCATCTCCTTCATCGTCCTCATGATCATCTCCTCCGCCTGGCTCATCTTCTACTTCATCCAGAAGATCCGCTACAGCGGCGGCCGCGACCGCAGCCAGGTGAGGCAGGTGGGCGGAGTCAGAAGGCTGCGTTCAGGTGCAGGTTATTGATGGAGACAATGTTATCCAGGTGATGGAGAACAGGAGGACAGATTAGGGAGGACAGATTAAGGAGGACAGGAGGACGGAATATGGAGGACAGGAGGACAGGTGAAGGAGGACAGGAGGACACATTATGGAGGACAAGAGGACATGTGAAGGAGGACAGATTAAGGAGGACAAGAGGACAGATTAAGGAGGACAGGTGGACAGATTATGGAGGACAGGAGGACAGGTGAAGGAGGACAGGAGGACACATTATGGAGGACAAGAGGACATGTGAAGGAGGACAGATTAAGGAGGACAAGAGGACAGATTAAGGAGGACAGGTGGACAGATTATGGAGGACAGGAGGACAGGTGAAGGAGGACAGGAGGACACATTATGGAGGACAAGAGGACATGTGAAGGAGGACAGATTAAGGAGGACAAGAGGACAGATTAAGGAGGACAGGTGGACAGATTATGGAGGACAGGAGGACAGGTGAAGGAGGACAGGAGGACACATTATGGAGGACAAGAGGACATGTGAAGGAGGACAGATTAAGGAGGACAAGAGGACAGATTAAGGAGGCAGGTGGACAGATTATGGAGACAAGGAGGACAGGAGGACACATTATGGAGGACAAGAGGACATGTGAAGGAGGACAGATTAAGGAGGACAAGAGGACAGATTAAGGAGGACAGGTGGACAGATTATGGAGGACAGGAGGACAGGTGAAGGAGGACAGGAGGACACATTATGGAGGACAAGAGGACATGTGAAGGAGGACAGATTAAGGAGGACAAGAGGACAGATTAAGGAGGACAGGAGGACACATTATGGAGGACAGGAGGACAGATTATGGAGGACAAGAGGACATGTGAAGGAGGACAGATTAAGGAGGACAGGAGGACAGATTAAGGAGGACAGGTGGACAGATTATGGAGGACAGGAGGACAGATTAAGGAGGACAGGAGGACAGATTAAGGAGGACAAGAGGACAGATTAAGGAGGACAGGAGGACACAGTAGGGAGGACAAGAGGAGATGTGAAGGAGGACAGATTAAGGAGGACAAGAGGACAGATTAAGGTGGACAGGAGGACAGATTAAGGAGGACAGGTGGACAGATTATGGAGGACAGGAGGACAGATTAAGGAGGACAAGAGGACATGTGAAGGAGGACAGATTATGGAGGACAAGAGGACAGATTAAGGAAGACAGGAGGACACATTAGGGGGGACAAGAGGAGATGTGAAAAAGGACAGATTAAGGAGGACAGGAGGACAGATTAAGGAGGACAGGAGGACAGATTAAGGAGGACAAGAGGACAGATTAAGGAGGACAGGAGGACACAGTAGGGAGGACAAGAGGAGATGTGAAGGAGGACAGATTAAGGAGGACAAGAGGACATGTGAAGGAGGACAGATTATGGAGGACAAGAGGACAGATTAAGGAAGACAGGAGGACACATTAGGGGGGACAAGAGGAGATGTGAAAAAGGACAGATTAAGGAGGACAGGAGGACAGATTATGGAGGACAGGAGGACAGATTAAGGAGGACAAGAGGACAGATTAAGGAGGACAGGAGGACACAGTAGGGAGGACAAGAGGAGATGTGAAGGAGGACAGATTAAGGAGGACAGGAGGACAGGTGAAGGAGGACAGGAGGACACATTATGGAGGAAAGGAGGACAGATTAAGGAGGACAAGAGGACAGATTAAGGAGGACAGGAGGACACATTAGGGAGGACAAGAGGAGATGTGAAGGAGGACAGATTAAGGAGGACAGGGGGACAGATTAAGGAGGACAAATTAAGGAGGACAGGAGGACAGAATATGGAGGACAGGAGGACAGATTAAGGAGGACATGGACATAAACTGAAGTACTGAAGCTTGTTAATGTTTTGTGGGCGGAGCTTTCTGTGATTTGAAACAGGGATACTTTGTCCTGATTGGACGATAACATGTATCTCGTCTTCCAGCGTCGTCTTGGAGACGCAGCCAAGAAAGCCATTGGGAAGCTGACGACGAGGACGGTGAAGAAGGGGGACAAGGTAAAGATCTGCTGTCCAACCAGGAGACGGTAGATGATGGGATCTGGACGGAACCAGCAGGTTCTGTTCTCAGGTTCTGGTGGTTAACGATGGTAGAACCTCCCTTCTCTTGTCCTCCCTTTAAAGGAAACCGACCCGGACTTCAACCATTGCGCCGTGTGTATCGAAGCGTACCAGCTCAACGACGTGGTCCGAATTCTGCCCTGCAAGTAAGTCTGGTTCTGGTTCTACGCCTCAACGGGTCTGAGTCTCCATGGGACCAGCCTTCTGATTGGCTGGTGAAGCCCTGTGGGCGTGGTCTTGATCAGATTCTAGGTTTTATGCTGCTTTATCTGTAGGGGGCGCTAGTCTGAATAATGGATTATGTTCCTTAGAGAAGATAAAAGATAAACCAAACGGCTGAACCACTACAAATCCAGCTGGAACCAGTTCAGACCAGTATAAATACACCAAACTGAATTAAAGAAGACGTCTCTCTGTCTGAATGCGTGTAGGACTAACTGATGTCTCCGTCTCCTGCAGACATGTCTTCCATAAAGTGTGTGTGGACCCGTGGCTGAACGAACACTGCACCTGTCCCATGTGCAAACTCAACATCCTCAAAGCTCTCGGCATCATGGTGAGTCATCGCTGACATCACCACCTGGAAGACGGGTGTGATGGATGACCGTGTCCCCTTTGTCCTCTCTTCCCCAGACCAGTCTTCCCTGTGTGGACACGGTGGTTTTAGACGTGGAGCGTTTGGGTGCCGGTCAGACGTCCGGCAGCCAGAGGGCGCCGCTGAGCGAGCACAACCATCCGTCAATCAGCCTGGAGCCACTCAGCCCCCCCCACCCTGAGACCACACCCAGAACACCTGCTGACGTCACGGTGGCCATTACAAGTAAGAACCTTAAAAACAGACTGGATCACCACTGATGTTCACACCTGTTCACCTTTACAAGTTTAACTTTACACTGGAATACAAAAACTTAACAATTATGTTTAACTTTACTGCTGCAGATTAATACTAGAAAACACTCCTTTACATTAGAGTACAACAACTTTACAATTATGTTACACTTTACACCTGCAGATTCACATTGGAGTACACAAACTTTACACTGAAGTACCCAAACTTTACACTGAAGTACACAAACTTTATACTGAAGTACAAAAACTTTACACTGAAGTACACAAACTTTACACTGAAGTACAACAACTTTATACTGAAGTACAGCAACTTAATACTGAAGTACACAAACTTTACACTGAAGTACAACAGCTTTATACTGAAGTACAACAACTTTACACTGAAGTACAAAAACTTTACACTGAAGTACACAAACTTTACACTGAAGTACAACAACTTTATACTGAAGTACACCAACTTTATACTGAAGTACACAAACTTTACACTGAAGTACACAAACTTTATACTGAAGTACAACAACTTTACACTGAAGTACAACAACTTTATACTGAAGTACACAAACTTTACACTGAAGTACACAAACTTTATACTGAAGTACAACAACTTTACACTGAAGTACACAAACTTTACACTGAAGTACACAAACTTTATACTGAAGTACAAAAACTTTACACTGAAGTACAACAACTTTATACTGAAGTACAACAACTTTACACTGAAGTACACAAACTTTACACTGAAGTACACAAACTTTATACTGAAGTACACCAACTTTACACTGAAGTACAGCAACTTTACACTGAAGTACACAAACTTTACACTGAAGTACACAAACTTTACACTGAAGTACAACAACTTTATACTGAAGTACAACAACTTTACACTGAAGTACACAAACTTTACACTGAAGTACACAAACTTTACACTGAAGTACAAGAACTTTATACTGAAGTACAACAACTTTACACTGAAGTACACACACTTTACACTGAAGTACACAAACTTTACACTGAAGTACAACAGCTTTATACTGAAGTACACAAACTTTACACTGAAGTACATCAACTTTATACTGAAGTACACAAACTTTACACTGAAGTACAACAACTTTATACTGAAGTACAGCAACTTAATACTGAAGTACACAAACTTTACACTGAAGAACACAAACTTTACACTGAAGTACAACAACTTTATACTGAAGTACACCAACTTTATACTGAAGTACACAAACTTTACACTGAAGTACACAAACTTTATACTGAAGTACAACAACTTTACACTGAAGTACACAAACTTTACACTGAAGTACAACAACTTTATACTGAAGTACACAAACTTTACATGGTTTTTCTGAAGTACACCAACTTTATACTGAAGTACAGCAACTTTATACTGAAGTACACAAACTTTACACTGAAGAACACAAACTTTACACTGAAGTACAACAACTTTACACTGAAGTACAGCAACTTTACACTGAAGTACACAAACTTTACACTGAAGTACACAAACTTTACACTGAAGTACAACAACTTTATACTGAAGTACATCAACTTAATACTGAAGTACACAAACTTTACACTGAAGAACAACAACTTTACACTGAAGTACACAAACTTTACACTGAAGTACACAAACTTTACACTGAAGTACAAGAACTTTATACTGAAGTACAACAACTTTACACTGAAGTACACAAACTTTACACTGAAGTACACAAACTTTACACTGAAGTACAACAGCTTTATACTGAAGTACACAACTTAATACTGAAGTACACAAATTTACACTGAAGTACACAAACTTTACACTGAAGTACAACAACTTTATACTGAAGTACACCAACTTTATATGAAGTACAAAACTTTAATGAAGAACCTTTGATACAAACTTTACACTGAAGTACACAAACTTTACACTGAAGTACAACAACTTTATACTGAAGTACACAAACTTTACACTGAAGTACAAAAACTTTACACTGAAGTACAACAACTTTATACTGAAGTACAACAACTTTACACTGAAGTACACAAACTTTACACTGAAGTACACAAACTTTACACTGAAGTACACAAACTTTATACTGAAGTACACAAACTTTACACTGAAGAACAACAACTTTATACTGAAGTACAACAACTTTACACTGAAGTACATCAACTTTACACTGGAGTACACAAACTTTACACTGAAGTACAATAACTTTATACTGAAGTACAACAACTTTACACTGAAGTACACAAACTTTACACTGAAGTACAAGAACTTTATACTGAAGTACAACAACTTTACACTGAAGTACACAAACTTTACACTGAAGTACACAAACTTTACACTGAAGTACAAGAACTTTATACTGAAGTACAACAACTTTACACTGAAGTACACAAACTTTACACTGAAGTACACAAACTTTACACTGAAGTACAACAACTTTATACTGAAGTACACAAACTTTACACTGAAGTACATCAACTTTATACTGAAGTACACAAACTTTACACTGAAGTACAACAACTTTATACTGAAGTACAGCAACTTAATACTGAAGTACACAAACTTTACACTGAAGAACAACAACTTTATACTGAAGTACAACAACTTTAAACTGAAGTACACAAACTTTACACTGAAGTACAAGAACTTTATACTGAAGTACAACAACTTTACACTGAAGTACACAAACTTTACACTGAAGTACACAAACTTTACACTGAAGTACAACAACTTTATACTGAAGTACACAAACTTTACACTGAAGTACATCAACTTTATACTGAAGTACACAAACTTTACACTGAAGTACAACAACTTTTACGAAGTACAGCACTTATACTGAGTACAAAACTTTTGTTTTGGTAACTTTAACTGAAGTACACAAACTTTACACTGAAGTACAAGAACTTTATACTGAAGTACAACAACTTTACACTGAAGTACACAAACTTTACACTGAAGTACACAAACTTTACACTGAAGTACAACAACTTTATACTGAAGTACAACAACTTTACACTGAAGTACACAAACTTTACACTGAAGTACACAAACTTTACACTGAAGTACAACAACTTTATACTGAAGTACAACAACTTTATACTGAAGTACAACAACTTTATACTGAAGTACACAAACTTTACACTGAAGTACACAAACTTTACACTGAAGTACACAAACTTTACACTGAAGTACAACAACTTTATACTGAAGTACATCAACTTTACACTGAAGTACACAAACTTTACACTGAAGTACACAAACTTTACACTGAAGTACAACAACTTTATACTGAAGTACACAAACTTTACAGAGGAATACAAATAGTGTACACTGCAGGATCAACCTTGAAAACATTTTGGAATGCATAACAATAGAAATTGAAGTTGAAAAATCAAAAAATATAATTGTTAGCTGTGTTTATAGAGCACCAGGTACTTGTCTGAATATTTTTTATGATAAGATATCAGATATGTTTGACAAAGTGAATGATAAAAAAAATGCAAATTGTTTGTTAGGATTTTAACATTTACACCATAGAACAATAGATTTTATAGATACTATGTACAGTAATTGTTTATTCCCAATGATCACAAAACCAAGTAGGATAACGTTGACACAGCTACATTAATAGACAATAATTTACAAACAAAATTGAGAACAAAATAGTAAGTGGACTGCTCATAAATGATATCAGTGACTTTCTTTGCAGTCTTTGCAGTTTTTCAAAACATCTTCAAGATGAAAAGAAAAACTGCCGTAAATATCTATAAGATTACTCAGAAAAGAACACCATTAATACCCTGAAGGTGGATATACAGAAGCAAACCTGGACAGAAGTTTATGCTATGGAGGACCACAACAAAGCTTATGAGGCATTCCTTTCCACAGTAACTACAGTGTATGACAGATACTGTCCAACGAGAAAAATAGTTCATAGGCAAAAGTATGCAGACAAACCATGGATTAGAAGGCATGTAGAAAAAAATATATATTATATAGGATATTCTTAAAACATAGAATAAAACAATCTGAAAGTAAATATAGGGCATATAAGAATAAATTAATAAATATTATGAGGACTACTAAGAAGAGTATTACCATAAGCTAATAGTGCAACATAAAAATAACACACAACGGATCTGGAGAATGCTAAATAATATAATTAAAAAGAGAAATGAAAAACCTGATATACCAACTTATTTTGTAATAAACAACGAAACAAAAATAAGTTCTACCGAGGAAATTGCTAATGAAATAAATAATTACTTTGTAAACGTTGGTTGTAACTTTGCAACTCCATGTTTATTGGTGGTGTAGAAGAAAAAGAAATTATAGATGTAGTTGTAAAATTTAAGAATAAAAGATCTACGGACTCAACGGAAATTGACATGTCACTTGTTAGAAATATAATTGAATGCATAGTGAACCAAATTTGTAATCAATCTTTCAAAACGGGTATATTTCCCAACAAAATGAAAATAGCCAAAGTCATTCCGATCTATAAAAGTGGTAATAGACACCTATTCTCCAACTATAGACCAATATCTCTGCTTTCCCAGTTCTCAAAGATACTAGAAAAATTATTCGTGCAAAGGTTGGACAATTTTATAAACATAAGTTACTAAATGAAGATCGGGATGGATTTGGGTTAAACAGGTCCACCTCCATGGCTCTGGTAGAATGAATAGAAGACATATCAGCTGCTGTGGATAACAGATCATATACTGTAGGGGTGTTTATAGACTTAAAGGAAGCCTTCGATATAATCGATCATCGTGTACTACTGGATACGATGGAACGATATGGCATTAGAGGTATCGCCCACTCATGGCTACACAGTTTTCTCGAGGACAGATATCAGTACGTACAAGTAAATGAGGTCAAGTCCAAACTATTGAAGGTGACTTGTGGCGTCCCGCAGGGATCAATACTGGGCCCCAAACTCTTTATAATGTATTTAAATGATATATGTGAAGTCTCAAGTTTTTTTAAAATGTGTTCTGTTTGCTGATGATACTAATATATTCTGCTCAGGAAACAATTTGGACTCTTTGCTGGAAACTGTACAAATGGAACTGCAAGTTATTAAGAGATGGTTGGATGTCAACAAATTATCAATGAATTTAAGTAAAACAAAGTTTATAGTTTTTGGAAATCGTCACATTAAACATCAGGTTAAAATAATGATAGAAAATGTTGAAATAGAAAGAGTGTATGAAACTACATTTCTGGGTGTAACTATTGACCATAAATTATCTTGGAAATCACATATAAATAATATTAAAACAAAAATCTCTAAATCAATTTCAATACTTCATAAAACCAAAGACATATTGAATAGCAGTTCTCTATATCTACTGTATTGTTCGTTTTTTTGTTCCATACATGATCTACTGTGTGGAAGTAGGGGGGAACACTTACGAAACCAACACAAATCCAATTTATAGGTCGCAAAAAAAAGCCATAAGGATAGTTAACCGATCTGATTATCATGCACCATCTCACCCAATATTTACTCGTTTCAACACCCTCAAATTCCATGATTTAGTAGTTTTATCCACAGCACAGTTCATGTTTAAAGCGCATAATAATCTACTTCCAAATTCTGTTCAGAGATTCTTTGAAGTAAGTGAGCCATCATACGGTTTCAGGGGAAAATTGTGGAATAACTGCGACAAACAACTTAAAACGTGTAACTAGGGGTGCAACGGTTCATAAATGATCCGCGGTCGGCACGGATTTCTCTCTACGCCTCGGCACGCACATGATCCGCGGATTGGTTGATGAAAAAGAGTTGTGTTCACGTGGAGGGCCGAGGCGCAACCTATTCGGTTTCAAAAAAGAGAACAGTACGGCGGTAGGCATGGCTAGCGGAGGAGAGGAGCTCGTTTAAGTCGCATGTATGGGAGCATTTTGGCTTCCCTGTAAAATACAGTGAAGATGGAAAAAGGGTGGTGGACAAAATCATTACGGTATGTCGGCTTTGCGGCACGAGAATTATAAGATCAGATCTTCTTTTTTTTCCTTCTTTCACTATTTTTTGGATGATGTTCACATTGGCTAGTTTTTAATTCACCTTTCATGTTTAACAGTAGGAAGTTGTTTGTCGTGCCTGATTATTTTATGAGGCAGTTTTTTTTTCATTTACTGCCCTTGTTAAAAAGATGTCATGGCTTATTTTATTATATACAACCTGTTTAAAGGATGCATACTGCACTTTATTTTTTATATGATTCAACATTTTATTTAAGCATCGGATTGACATCTTGACTTAAATGTTTGTATTTAATAAGCATTGACCAGAAGTGTTCTACATAATAAATGGAGAGGAAAGTTATTTCTTGATTTTCTTTTCTTTCTGTTGATCCGAAAAGCGATCCGATCCGTGACACAAAACCGTGATACGATCCGAGCCATGAGTTTTTTGATCCGTTTCACCACTACATGTAACTCACTCTCTGCCATTTTAGAAGAACGTATAAAAATAAGGTGCTGGCAAAATACAAGAGTGTGGGGTGATCATTGTGTCCGTAATGTAGATCGTTTCCTTCCTGTTTTTTGTTTCTTTTTTTTAAAAAGGGAAGTCAGGTAAGCAACGTATGCGTTTGCGTCTATAGGTGTATGTACCGTATTTTCTGGGCTATTAGCCGCTCCCCTATATTAGCCGCACCTGCGCTATTTAAAAAAAAAAAAGATAATTACAAAACACATAGGCCGCACCTTTCCATAGGCCGCAGAATTAATAAGTGCCTTTTATGGCGACAGCAACTTTGCTGGTTAAAACAGAACAGAACCAATAGAAAATAAAATAACCATTTACTTAACTTCATTTCTCCTGCGCCACTTTAATCCTCTTCGCTGAAACCCATGAAGTCGTCCTCTTCGGTGTCGGAGTTGAACAATCTCATCAGCGCTTCGTCACATCTGTCCCCGTCTGCCTCGCTCTCTGTGTCACTTTCATCCTCCGGTAAAGTTGGCTCCGAAGTTGCGGCGCTCTCACGCAGCAGTCCTGCCTTTCTGAACCCGTTAGTGATGGTGGATTCTTTCACAGCCCTCCACGCTGTTAGGATCCACTGACAGACATCAGAAAAGGATGCTTTTCGCATGCGCCCGGTTTTTGTGAATTACTTCTCCCCGCTTGTCATCCAAGTCTCCCACTCAACATTCATTGATGCCAAGCTTCCGCGCAGCCGCGCGGTTTCCGTACTGTATAGCAAGATCGATGGCCTTCAGCTTAAAACTTGCATCATACGAACTTCTTCGTGTGGGTTCCATAATGAAGAGGCAAAAGTTTGAAAATAATTACGGAAATAGATGGTAATTTTTTTCCGTCCGTGTTCTATCTGCTAGCTAAAGAAAAAAGTAACGTATGCTTCTTTGCTTTATTTTTCTTTAGATTTGATTCTACTTCCGGTTAGCGCACCCCTAGCGGAGGAAGAAAGAACCACAGAATAGCCGCTCCTCTATTTAAGCCGCATGGTTCAAAATATATGAAATAAGTAGCGGCTAATAGCCCGGAAAATACGGTAATTGTATTTGTATTCAAATATGTATGTAAAAAAGAGTATGCATAATAAGCTATAGCTTCTGCCTTTAACTTTTTCGGTCTTAACTAGTTTTCTTAACGTACATAGCCAAAATTAGTTTTTGTTGTTTTGTTATTGCTTATGTTTGTTGTCGTTGTTCTTCTTATTTTTTCTCTTTTGTTGTGTGTGTGTACGAGTACAAAAACTTTATGTTGAAGGGCCAAAATATTTATATAACAAACCCCTAATTCTACATTATTAAAAGTTTACATTGGTGTACAAAACTTTACAGTGAAGTACAGGGAGTATAAAGAGTTTAATGTATAGTGGCGCAGAAGTTAGTCCAGGCGTCCCACAGTCCCCAGATTAAGTCTTGTCCTGGTGGATCTTTGTCGTTCTTCTTCTCCCTTCTACACTGTCCACTGTCAAATAAAGGCCACTATTCCCCCAAGTGGTTAAAAATAGCATAGCAGCTTCACTCTGAAATTCAAAAATCCCCCCCCCCCCCCCCCCCGATGAGTTCTGAGGTAGACCTGGTATTTGCCTGTTCATATATTCCTTTTTTTAGAGCCATATTGCCCTGCTGATGTTTCCATGAAACGGATCCTGGTTCTGGTTCTGATGTTCTCTTGTCTCGGCAGGTGGAGGTCACTTCTTCAACAGGAACTCCATGTCTCCTCGGACCAACGTCTCTGAGACGGAGCTGCCGGACATCCAGGCGTCCCTCGATCTCTATGACGACAACAAGTCCTGAGACCGGTCGTCATGGTTACTGCCGCACATCCACACCGGTCCCCCTGCTGATGATGTGGACCCAGAATCAGCGGCAGAAAAGGGTTCCTGTTGGGATGTGGACTTTAGTGACGTTTCAGAACAATCCCGACGGTTCGACTCCGGTTCTGGTTCCCCCAAAGTTACTCAACGATTTCTGGATCATCTCTGTGTCCGTATCGATGGAGATGGATGGACTTTAAAACCCTGGGTTCTGTTGGGGTCCCACATTTCTTCTGAATGCTAAATGACTCTTCTTGTGCCTGGACAGATCGGGGTTTTCAGAAATGCTTCTTTATCATCCATCTTTGGTTCTTTAGATCAGTTCCTGCAGGTTTTGCTGAACTTTAATGAACCTGATCCCGACCGACGACGAGACGCTGTGTCCCATTAGGACTCTGGACTCTGAGAGACCCTGGGGATGCAGGGGTTAAAGGAATCAGGAACGTCTTCGTGTGATCTGGAGTTCTTCTGGGTCCAGGTTCCTAAAATCATTCCCAGAGACATTCCTGACTCAGCAACAAATGTTCTAGAATGATTTCTGGAGTTTCAGGGAAGTTTGTGGAAAGGTTCTGCGTTCTCATGCAGCTTTAGATTCCCCCTCCTGGTTCTGGTTCTGGAGCCAAACAACTGGATCCCAGAACTGTCTCTGACATCATCGGTCCGTCTCTGGGAACCGATCGGCCCGTTGATGATGACCACATCATTATTTGGTCCCTCAGAACCAGTCTGGACCGGGATACGAGCTTTCTGTGCATCCTGTGGAACAGAACCAGAAGGTGTCCCACATCTGGACCTGCTAGAACCTTTGAACATCCCAGTCCAGCTTCCTGTAGTCCAGGTAGTGAAACATCTGGACCTCTGAGGAGCAGCGCTGAGGACGGACCTGATGTTCAGAGTAATGTGACGGACTGATGCTTTAAAGTGTATCCTAATTACTCTGTGTGTGAAATTATTATTACCAATAATCAGCATATAAACGGCATTTAACAATCTATAATCAGACTGATTCATCAGTAATAAGTGACCTGAAGATGTCCTGAGGGACGCCCAGCTGCTGTCCACATCTGTCTGTCCCTGTCTGCATCTCTGTCCACGCCTGTCCCTGTCTGATGATGATGGCTTCCTCTGTGTTTACTGCCACAGCGTAGCGTCTGATTAGGTGTCATTAAAGCGTCTGCTGCATTAAGTCTCTGAGTTTGTCTCCGTCTCTCAGGAAGTGGACGTTCGATGTCTTCGTCTCTTTTTACCAGAAGCTCATACAATCCTCTAAAAACTCATGGAAACAAACACAGCAGCTTTTTGTTGTTTCTCTAAGACCAGATTAGATAAAAATGATCCGATTATAAAGCATATTGTGTCCAAACGCTGCTATAACTACTGATTATAGCGCCCCCTACTGGTGAAGCGATGTCTGGCTGTTACTGAACTGACCAATCAGAGGCAGACGGATGGTTAAAATGGGGCTCTGCTCCGTGCGTTCTTGCGTTGACGGATAGTGGCGCTGCGTCAAAATGCAGAAGCATGAGCTGGGCTTAGCTCCAGGCGTTCCCTCGTGGGTCGTTCATATTAAAATCAGTTTGTTCGTCATGTTTATGACTGAAGGGTTTCCTTCCGGCAGCGATGAATGGAGGTAATGTGCTGCAGAGAGACAGAAGGGTTGCTTCTCGTAGAGCCGTTTTTTAGCCCTCGTTAACTCTGTTCTGTTCGGGTTATTTCTATAGCACCAGTTCACAACAAATATCATCAAAGGGCACTTTACCACAAAAGTCCACAGCAATCCCTCATACTGAGCAAGCGTGTAGCGACAGTGGAGAGGAAAAACTCCCCTTTAACAGGAAGAAACCTCCAGCAGAACCAGAACCTGGATCGGTACAAGCGGTGATCTGCCACGACCGTCTGGGGGTTTAAGAAGACAGAGAGGAGACACAGAAAGAACTGACATAAGAGTCCTTTCTATACGGCTGAGCAGGATACCAGACCAGGTGCAGCTTCTATGGAGAGAAAAACAAAGTTACCATTTAGCTCATCTCTACTTTCTCTGTTCTCCTAGAATCTAGACCGCTTTAGGGTTTGTGTCAGAACCGCCCAGACGGACAGGGTCTTATCTCCAGTCTAAAAGTTGTTAGAAGGTTGAAAGGAACATGACCAGTGAGATCTGCTACCTCTGCTATAGTCTTAGTAGAAGGTTGTGGATGTTAACTAATATGTCCCTTAGATCTACTATGCTCAGATCTATGGTGCTAGCCAACAAGCTAACACTAATATATTCTGTATATAAGCCCAGTAGATGGTTACTGTTAGCCATGGGCGTAGGGTCGAATATTTGATATTAAAACAGTTTACCCCGTGCTTTTATTTTGAAAGACACCGAACAAGCCCCGCCCCTCAGGGTGCAGAGTGAGAGGCTGCCGATCATATTTCTCATAGGGAAGAAAAGAAATTAAGTTTTTAATACGTTTTTCCAAAAGGATATTTATTTATTTATGGTTTAAAATAATGTTGAGTTTTAACCGGAGGTTTCTTCCTGTTAAAAGGGAGTTTTTCCTTCCCACTGTCGCTGCATGCTTGCTCAGTATGAGGGATTGCTGAGAATTACACGACGCAATCTTCTGTGGTTCTGTAATTTCTACACTAAACATTATATTGTAATAACTCTTCTTGTAAAGTGCCTTGAGATGACATCTGTTGTGAAACGGCGCTATATAAATAAACTGAATTGAATTGAATTGAACCGACAAATGTTATCAGTAGGTTGTATTAAACTGTTGTTAAAGAACATAATTTTTCTATTAACTAAACGTCTGTGATGTGAAAATGAGTTATCTTACAGATCTTCCACATGTAGAACAAAGTTTGTCTGCCTCAGTATTTTCTATTTCATGTCCCTTTTTATGATATCAGATGAAGGTGAGTCAGGCAGAGCAGGAGCTGCAGGCTGAGGTGATTTTAGGCCAGGTGTGCCCAACCAGGTGATCTCAGGAAGGTTTGAAGTGGATCTGTAGAAACTAAAAGCTGGTTTTATAGCAGGAATATTCACAATAACATTTATTATGGTGCTTTCACACATTTTTCCAGTTTCAAGGACCCTAACCGACTTTCCCTCTTTTCCTATTTAGTGGAAATACTTAAAAATAACATTTCTTTAGCCTGGATTGATGATGGGAATAAAACACCAATACCAATAAATGACATTGTGATACAATTCAGAGCAACATGAGCTACTAGAGAAAGCTGCTGTAAGTGGAAAAATATCCAAACCTGGAAGATATGAAGAAAAATAAAAAGTTTTGTGACAGACTCCATAATAGCATTTTGTATTGGAAAACTTATTACAGCTCATTCGTTGAAAACCTCAGTTAGTTTGATAGAATTAAAGTTCTAATAAACTTCACTTAAAAGTGAACTAAATTACATTTATGGATTTGGATTTTTCCCTGTAAAATAAAAAGATTGGTGAGATTGATTTCTAAATAAGTAATGATGTCCTTCTTTGTCTTGTTTTTACCTCCTAAATGTATTAAATATAAAATGATCAACCATGAAATAAATGAGTTACAGTTTTATAGAAGGAACATTTTCTATCCATGCGTTGGATGGATATGTGTTGTGTAATATTCTCTGTGTTAGAAAACCCCAAAAGGAAAAAAGGAACATATTCAACAACAGGGTTCCAAAAAACTCATTTTCCCAGCATTCAGTTCGGTTCCATGAAGTCCAAAATACCAGAACCAGCTTCATCTGTAGGTCAAGAATGTCCGGATTTCTTCAAAGTTAACAAACATCTTATTATGGTTGGTTTTTTTTTTTAAGTATCTTTATTTATCATTCAATAATGATAACAATATAAAGAACAAAAAAAAAAAACAAATCACAAACATTCCAGACCATGACAAAGGCAAAAAAACCAAATTCATATAAAACAAACATTACTAAAACATTTAGAAAAAATAAAATATGCCAGATAAATAATATAAGAAATATAAGGATTACAAAGCAACTATCTGAAATAAATTAATAGATTTAAGAAGAAGTAAATAAAAAACGACATTCATAGGCAGACATGTTCACTGAATATAATTTGAATAAAATTCATTCATTTCTTATTAGATTCAACATATAGCAGAGACTCAAAATATATTCTTAATTCGATTAAAAATAATGGGAATGAGGGATTTGTATTAGACATTTTGGATATGGAATTTACCTAGTAGTATGAAAAGGTTTATTATGTTAGATTTATTATTGTGAGAGGAGAAACCAAAAATAATAATTTTCTCATCAAAGTTATACTTAATAGTAGTTTTAACTAAAAGAAAATTTTCCAAATCTTTCCAGAAACTTATACAGAATGGGCATTTATAAAATAAGTGGATGATATTTTCTCTATCTTTTTTGCAGAAGGTACAGCCGTCATCAATGTCAGAAAACCTGCAAACAAATGCATTAGTAGGGTAGACGTTATGCAAAAGCTTGAGATGTAATTCTCTAATTTTGTTTGAAATTAAAAATTTAAATGGGAGAAGCCAAGCATTACTCCAATTTATATTATTAAATAGGGAGTTCCAATAAGTCTTTCCATGAGGGATTATTTTCCTTTTGCCATAAAAGCATGTTCTAATATGTTTATTGGTACATTTATAACTAATAAATTGGATTCCATCTATCTCATTATGGTTGTTCTCTGTAGCAGGAGCGCGGCGTGACGTCATCGCGTTCGGACGCAGAAGGCGTGGCCTTAAATGTGTCACCAGGAAGTGATGCAGAGTCATCAGACTCGCTGAAAACAACCGAACCAGAAGCAGACAGAACCTGGTTCCGGAGTTAATCCGGTGCAGGGAGAGTTCTGCCGGCGGACAGACATGTGGATCGAACCGGAGGAGGTTCTGCTGGCCGGAGCTCTGTGGGTGTCGGAGCGGGCCAACCCGTTCTTCGTCCTGCAGAGGAGGAGGGGGCACGGCCGCGGTGGGGGGCTGTCCGGTAGGTTCGGTTCGGTTCGGTTCGGTTCGGTTCCGTCTGGAGGAAGAAGGAAAAGAGCAGCGCGGAAAGTTCTGATAATCGGCTCGAATGGTTCTGTTGGTGGTCCGGTTCTGAGTGTAACGGTCAGCAGAACCGGCAGAGGATGGTTGCTGAGCTGGTCTGGAGGTCCAGTTCTGGATTATTAGCTACAGATGCAGAACCAGAACCCCGGTCGGGAGGACGGAACTGGATCAGGGGATGACGTCACATCAGTCAGGAGTGACGTCATGAGGAATCAGCTGACTGTTTACATCCTGATGAGCAAAGACACGTTTTATTTATTGTTTTATCCTGCGAGGTTAAAGGTCTGGACTGGTTCTGGACCGCGTCTGGAATGGTTCTGCAGACCGGTAGCAGCCTGTCCAGAAATGGTCCAGACCCGTAAGAACGGTCCACATCAGAACCTCCTTTCAGCCTTTCTGTTGGGATATTTCGGCCCTTATGAAGGACGGTTCTGACCCAAACTCCACATCCCATCATATCTTCCTTCCTGGGATCCAGACTTCCCTGGAATCTTTGCACCAATGGTCTTCCAGGGTTTGTGGAGGATTCCTGTGGCTCCACCCACCCAGCAGCGTAACTAGCGTAGCTAGCGTGTCGCTATATTCTGTCCGTTTTCAGAATCCTGTAGCGAAAAGCTACACATCTAGCGACCTTTTGGAGAGTCTGACGTGAAGCACAGATCCTTGTTCCTGTTCTCTCTGAGCGTGGGTGCTGCTGTGGGTTCCTCTCCCCTCACAGAGCGCTAACAGCAGGCAGCCGGTCCTGGCGCTGCGGTCAGAGCAGCCGTTAACCTCTGCTGGCCAATCACTGATTTCACTTCCTCACCTCGTCCACCGTGTGGCCGACGTTTAACAGCCATCATGTCCCAAATGGAATCCCCAAAGTGTCTTATATATATTATAATAAGTGGGAATTGAACCCTGCATTAAAAGGGTGGTTGAAGCTGTTTATTGGAGATGTTTGACCTGCTGGTGAGGCGGATTTTTATGCCTAAAATAGGACAAACCTTATATCAGTTCCACCCAAACCATACTACCATAAATGGTGACAAATATATATTCTACCAAACCTCTAATTTAAGACATTTTTCCCCTCCTTTACAGCTTCTTTTACAATTAAATGCACATTATGCGAAAGAGGTAATCATGTCATTTAGCTAGGCAAATTTATTAGTATATCACACTTTCAACACGATAATAAACATTTGATGAAAAGCAGGAAAAGTAAAACCAGAAGAATTAAACTTGAAAATCATAAGAATAAAACAATAGTGAAATGTAAAAAAAACCAGCAAAAATAAGCTTGAAACACACACAACATATGATAAAAAATAAAGCGTGATGACATATCGTATATATTAGTAATAATTTATTCAAAGATAAACAGTTTTTAGCTTTAAAGCAGCTCAGTGTTTCAGCAGCTCTGCAGTCATCAGGTAGTTTGTTTCAGATATGAGGAGCATAGAAGCTGAAATCTGCTTCTCCATGTTTGGTTCTGGTTCTGATCAGTAAACTAGAGATGGAGGACCTGATTGGTCTGTGGGGTTGCTATGGTAACAGCAGGTCTCCATCATACATCATCAATGATTTATAAACTAGTAGGAGTATTTAGAAGTTTATTCTCTGAGCTACAGGGAGCCAGAGGAAGGACTTTAGAACTGGGGTGATGTGTTCTACTTTCCTGGTTCTAGTGAGAACACGAGCAGCAGCGTTCTGGATCAGCTGCTGCTGTCTGAGGGACTTTTTAGGTAGACCTGTGAAGATACTGTTACAGTAATCATAAATATGGATGAGTTTTTCTAGGTCTCCTTATGTCATCAGACCTTTAATCCTATAAATGTTCCTCAGCTGATAGAAAGCTGACCTTGTTATTGCCTTTATGTGACCCTGGAGGTTCTGGTCTGAGTCCATTATTACACCCAGGTTTCTGGCTGATAGTTTCTAGCTGGATTAGCGACTTCTAATGACTTCTGGTACAGCTAACGGCTACTATCCAGGATAAGGAGTTGGTTACAGTCGAAAGTAGGGCTGAGCGATTTATGAAAATAAAATAATCACACTTATTTTCTCTATAGTGAAAGATCTCAAATGTAGAATTTTTTTGTTTGTCTTATCAAAACAGTAATAATAAAAACAGCTAAACATACCCTGTACTATTAATATCACATACAGAGCGTGCGTCCTGCTATTGTTGTATTATTAACCTCACATCACTTTAAACTGCGTGTCTTTGTCCTCAGAGGGATGATGGGACTTCAGGTGTTTAAATAGATCGGTTATATAGCTTTGTTGAAACGATCCGTCTCCAGATTTCACAGATCGGTTTAGTCTGGCTGCTGTCCTCTCCTAAAAATATCCAAACTACTTCTTTCCACAATATCCTGGTTGTGTTCGAGTCTGCAGTCAACAGTTTGGCCGTCTTTATTTTCTTCCCTGTCGGCCATTTTACTTCAAAATCATTTTCGTTTTACCTACCAGAAGGGGGCCTCCTGCCTTCAACCACCACGTTTTTTTTCTGTGCCCTGATTGGCCTGTTACCTTGACAACGATGCGGCGCTTCGACTGGCGTAACAATTAAAACACACAACGCAATTATCGCGATCGAGCTTTTAAGAATCGCGACGTCGGTTCCTATTGCAGTAATCCAAGCGCTGCTAGAGAGGAAAGGCGCTGAGCAAATGGAGGAGGATTCAAATGTTAAAGAGGAAGGAGCCACAGCGCCATCTAGAGATAAAGCGTTTGTTTTTATGGCGCTGGGGTAGTTATCGCTAGGCGGCACCAGCAGAGGGGAGACGGTGCGGTGCAGCTAGGGGGCGCTGTAGAGAAGAGATCAAAGGGCCGAAACTTTAAAGTCGAAAGTCTGGGCCACAAAAACATTTTTAAATGTAAAAACTAGAGTTTTTTTAACCTGTTTAACGATAAATTAGACAGGTAATATTTCAATAAAACACATGATTCTCGTAGAAAAGTAGTGTAGGTTCAAAACACTGGGATTTTAAAGTTTGCCTTCTTAAAAGAAATCCTTTTCAAATATTTGAAAACTATAATATAGTTTTGAAATATAGGGGCTAAAAATCGTACAAGGTTTGGGTCATTCTTTTATTTTGACCTATTTTTGGTTGTCTACATCTGCTTTTGAGTTAGTTGTTTAGACAACGAAATGAGGAAGAAATTGCAAAAATATAGATTTTTTTTAAAAAGATGAATAATTAGTTTTGTGCCGTGGATCATTTCCTAATACTTTTAATTTGTCAGGAAAAATGGTGCTTTTATAAAATAAAGTCTTTATCTGCATAAATCATTTGAGTTTTGGTGCCGATTGCAGAATGTACCGATCTTAAATCAGTCCTCTCTTTGGACACCACTGCTGCCCCATAATGTGGATCAGATGGCTTGGTCTGTGACGGTCCAGCTGTGTCTCTGCAGGTCTTCTGGTGGGGACTCTGGATGTGGTTCTGGACTCCAGCGCCAGGGTGGCTCCCTACAGGATCCTGCTGCAGACGGCCGACTCTCAGATCTACTGGAACATCGCCTGTGGTGAGCAGCAGACGGGGGAGACCCGCCAACGTTACCCACCCTCTCATTCATCGCTCCACTTTTCCCCTCGGTCGTGTCTCGCAGGCTCGTCGAGGAAGGAGATCACGGAGCACTGGGATTGGCTGGAATCCAACCTGCTGCAGACGATCTCCATCTTCGACAACGATGAAGACGTCATGACCTTCGTCAAGGGGAAAATCTCTGTATGTGCCGGGCGGTTTGGTCTGCTCCCGTGGTTTACTGTCTGGTGAGTGATGTCACTTCCTGCAGGGCATCATCGCGGAGGAGAACCGGCAGAAGCAGAGCGAGGATCAGGAGGAGAACAGCGAGAAGTTTCGGGAAGCGGAGCTGAAGATGAGGAAGCTGTTTGGGATGCCTGAGGAGGAGAAGCTGGTGAACTATTACTCCTGCAGCTACTGGAAGGGGCGCGTCCCCCGGCAGGGCTGGCTCTACCTGTCCATCAACCACCTCTGCTTCTACTCCTTCCTGCTGGGGAAGGAAGGTACGCTCAGCCAATCGCCGGCCAGCAGTAACCGCCTCGCGGCTCGCTGTGATCGCTAACGCTGTCTGCTGCTGTGTCGGCTTCCCTCAGTGACTCTGGTGGTGCCGTGGACCGAGGTGACCCGGCTGGAGAAGAACGCCACCCTGGTGTTTCCAGAGAGCGTCCGAGTGAGCACCCGGGACGCCGAGCATTTCTTCTCCATGTTCCTGAACGTCAACGACACCTTCAAGCTGATGGAGCAGCTCGCCAACATCGCCATGCGGCAGCTGCTGGACAACGAGGCCTTCGCCGCCGACCGCTCGCTGCCCAAAGCCGGCAAGACGCCGAAGAACGTCTCTGCTCTGAAGAGGTGCCTCTCTCAGGGCCGACTCAGGGGCGCCCCCTTTCTGTTTAGACCAGGGATGCAACGATACCACGTTTCTCAACCCGACACCGTACCGATAATTGGGTTTGAGTAATACAGAGTACCAACGCCGATACTTCTACCACACAAAAACAATGCGATGAATTGGAAGACGGGTTTTATTTTCTTCTCTGCTTGTTACAAAAAATGATGGTGAATTAGATAAAAATAATATATATTAATAAGAAATCACAACCAAGCTTCAATTTTAAGTGAAAACGAAACAATTTTACACATTTTAAGTATCGGTTCTTGGTATTGATTAACTT
The DNA here is from genome assembly GCA_028564705.1 of Apricaphanius iberus. Lineage (NCBI taxonomy): Eukaryota > Metazoa > Chordata > Actinopteri > Cyprinodontiformes > Aphaniidae > Apricaphanius > Apricaphanius iberus. The sequence goes on from JAPXFQ010001294.1 coordinate 31,553, forward strand.
TAACCGATACAGTACATGAGAACGGTATCGGCCCCATAACCATTACAAATATCAGTATTGGTGCGTCCCTAGTTAAGACCACTACCCAGAATAACAGCGTTTCATAAAGATTTGGTCTAATCTGGGAAAGTAGGCGGAGCTTATTTGGCTGCTCCTAATAATCAGAGATAATTATTAATAATATCTGAGAAAATCTGAAACTCAAACTAAAGCATCTGATTGTAACAAAGATAACTATAATATTTGTTACCAAAATCGTGATACAACATTAAAAGAACGAATATTAAAAATTATAACATGGTTTGGGTGAATACTTGATTCTGATTGGCTGGAGGGTGTACGTTAAAAAGTGATGATGTACACCTAGGAAAGGCGTCCCGTCAAATTGCCTGATGACATTTCTAAATTATTGCGCTGGTTCACATGGCAACGGAGACTCAACGTTGTTTCAGAGTTGACTCATCGCCTGTAAAGGGGAGATATTAAATAGTGCGCTCGACTTTAAAATAAAACCTTTACAATTTTAACTCTAAAACGCACAACTCCTGATTAAGGTCTCTGACCGAAAGCTTGTAGTTTGCGGATTCTGCTCTTTTTGAATTCAACTTTTGATCCAGCACCCTGATGAGCGGTGACTCCTTCAACTCTAAAACACATTAAAGTATTATTGATTTATTAATTATTTCTTTCTTTCGTAAGCGACCATCGTACAAGCGGGAAAACGCCCTTCGAGGCGTCCATTATTTTCTGATAATGGACACGTTGTCGGGCCTGAACGTAATTAAAACAATTATTTTAATTGAATTCGAAAACTTTAATATGATATTAGAAAAATTCTAAATTAAAAGGTACAGTTTATACATTTTTATTACTTTAAATGTATTTAATTAAAATATTTTGGCAACATTTTTTTCTTTAAAGAAAAATAGACATTTAGTAAAAAAAATGAAACTAATTACTCCACAAAATTTTTAACCCTTTAACTTTTTAAAATAATCTACACTGAAACAAAACTAAATCAAATGGACTAATATTCACATTTTCATACATTTTAACATCTGTTGTCTCTGTTCCAGTTCAGCATTTATGGGGGGGGGCTCTAACCAGCCGCTGAGTTTGCTTCTACCTAGGGCCGGCTCTGCTCACTGACTGAAACTGGGAAACTTTTGGCTCCTTCATCCGCTGTGTTCTGTCTGCAGAGACTTTGACGCCCGAGCTAAGAACGAGCGGTACCGATCCATGTTCCGGCTGACGCAGGACGAGCGGATGGACGGACACACGGACTGCACGCTGTGGACGCCGTTCGCCAAGATGCACGTGGTGGGACAGCTGTTCATCTCCAACAACTACATCTGCTTCAGCAGCAGAGAAGAGGACCTTTGTCAGCTCATCATCCCGCTCAGAGAGGTACGCAGCAGAACCGCACGCCTGGGTCCAGCTGCTGTCTGAGTCCCCGTAGCGTCACGTTCAAGCTCAGCGCACGTGGAGTCATGATAGCAGGGGCCCCTGGGCACAGAGTATTTAAAGGGCCCTCAGTTGCTGAAAAAGTAGTATAACTAAAACCAGATTTCTTTCTTTTTTAAACCTCATTCTTATAAAAATGTTGTAACTCCCTTGCCTAAGTAAACCCGTCCTACTTCAGCTCACCTCCACCTGGCTAGGATCACAAAAACTATTTGATGCCCATTAATTTTTCTTTCCTGTCTCACTCCTTCTCACTCGTCTCTCAGCGTCTTTCAGTTCTTTTGGTTCTCCAGTCCTGTCCTTCTCTGTCTTTGCTCGTCTTCCTCATATTTTCTTCTTCTTGTGAAAACTTGTGCAATCGTTTTAAGTAAACTTCACTATTACTTTAAAAGCATTTGATCATAAATTCAAAATAAATGCGAAGTAAAAAAAAAAACGCTATTCCTTTTACATGTTAAAGGAGACTTATTATGGGAAAAAAATCACTTTTCCTGGGATTTGGAGTGTTATTGTGTTGAAAAACAAACAAACATCCATGCTGTTTTGAGTGACATAGGGGTTTCTGCCTTCAGTCTCTCAGTGAGTTGAGCTACTTTTTTCATGTGGTTGAAATTAGGGCTGCAACTTAATAATTTATTAATAAGTATATTTGGCTATTACTTTCACCTATATAGATTATTATAATGAAAACAGGAGAGAATTGTGCATTTCTCTGCAATCTATTTTATTGGATTTGAACACAGTTAACTGTGTAAAATGAGCGTAACGGTGCAAGATATTTGTTCAGAATAATATTTGGGAATAAAAATACAAAATGAGGTAGAAAATTCCATACAAATGAATGTACAGCATATTAGCAAAAATATCTCAGCCCATAATGAAGGAGGCTGACTTAGTTGGGCTGTATTTTGGGGCAACATTGGGGCTCTCAGAATGAATTAACCCACCGTCACTAAACACAACATTTTCATGGTCTGTTGGGGTAAATGTGGCTTTTTACATTTGGATTTTCTGCTTTCGATTAAATGAACTCAAACATTTCATCAGATTTGTGAGAAACAGCAGGCTGTAAAATGTGAGTTGTTCATAATTCTTCTGGGAGGGAATTGGGGGGGGTGACAAAGACAACTGCTGTGTTCACACTTATGATTGTGTCCTTTATTGGCATATATGGTTAAAATAACAATACTATTAGCTTTCTAATGATATAAAACATAGAAATTCATAGAAATTATAAATATCATGGATTAAAAGGTAAAAATGCCGGATGGTTGAACATTCTTTTTTTGTATGGGCTGCCACCTTACCGCGATGGAGGGGTTTGAGTGTCCCAATGATCCTAGGAGCTAAGTTGTCTTGGGCTTTATGCCCCTGGTAGGGTACTAGTGTTGGAGTCAGTGTTCCCTCGCCCGGACGCGGGTCACCGGTGCCCCACTCTGGAGCCAGGCCTGGAGGAGGGGCACGTTGGCGAGTGCCTGCTTAGCCCGAAGAGGCAACATGGACCCCCCTTCCCATGAGCTCACCACCCGTGGGAGGGGCCATAGGGGACGGGTGCAGTGCAAGATGGGCGGGGACCTTGGCGGTCCGATCCTCGTCTGCAGAAGCTGGCTCTTGGGACGTGGAACGTTACCTCTCTGGTGCGGAATGAGCCGGAGTTGGTTGGTGTGCGAGGTTTGGAGGTTACGACTGGACATCGTCGGCCTTGCCTCGACGCATGGCTCTGGCTCTGGAAGCCGTCTCCTTGAGAGGGGTTGGACTCTCTTCCACTCTGGAGTTGCTCCCGTTGAGAGACGCCAAGCTGGGGTGGGCATACTTGTTCCCCCCCATCTCGGCACCTATACGTTGGGGTTTACCCCGGTGAATTACAGGGTAGCCTCCCTCCGCCTACAGGTGGGGGGACGGGTTCTGACTATTGTTTGTGCTTATGCACCGAACAGTAGCTCAGATTACCCACCCTTCTTGGCGTCCTTGGAGGGGGTGCTGGAGAGTGATCCTTCTGGGAACTCCCTCATTCTGCTGGGGGACTTCAACACTCACGTGGGCAGTGACAGTGAGACCTGGAGAGCCGTGGTTGGGCGGTATGACCACCCCGATCTGAAACCAAGCAGTGTTTTGTTGTTGGACTTCTGTGCTCGTCATGGATTGTCCGTAACGAACACCATGTTTAAGCATAAGGGTGTTCATGTGTGCACTTGGCACCAGGACACCCTAGGCTGCAGCTCGATGATCGACCTGGTTGTCGTTTCATCTGACCTGCGGCCGCATGTTTTGGACACTCGGGTGAAGAGAGGGGCGGAGCTATCCACCGACCACTTCCTGGTGGTGAGTCGGCTCCGGTGGTGGGGGAAGAAACAGGACAGGCCTGGCAGGCCCAAACGCGTTGTGAGGGTCTGCTGGGAACGTCTGGCGGAGTCTCCTATCAGAAGGGGTTTCAACTCTCAACTCCGGCAGAACTTCAAACACGTCCCGGGGGAGGCGGGGGACATTAAGTCTGAATGGGCCATGTTCTGTGCCTCCATTGTCGAAGCGGCTGACCGTAGTTGTGGCCGTAAGGTAGTCGGTGCCTGTCGCGGCGGCAACCCTCGAACCCGATGGTGGGCACCAGCGGTGAGGGATGCTGTCAAGCTGAAGAAGGAGTCCTATCGGGCCTTTTTGGCCTGTGGGACTCTGGAAGCAGCTGATAGGTACCGGCAGGCCAAGCGGAGTGCGACTCGGATGGTCGCTGAGGCAAAAACTCGGGCGTGGGAGGAGTTTGGAGAGACCATGGAGAACGACTTCCGTATGGCTTCGAAGCGATTCTGGTCCACCATCCGGCATCTCAGGGGGGGGGAACTGTCTGCCACCAACACTGTTTACAGTGGGGGCGGTGAGCTGCTGACCTCAACGCGGGATGTTTTGGGTCGGTGGGTGGAATACTTCGAAGACCTCCTCAATCCCACCGACACGCCTTCCTGTTTGGAAGCAGAGTCTGAGGACTCTGGGACGGGCTCTCCAATCTCTGGTGCTGAAGTCACTGAGGTTGTTAAAAAGCTCCTTGGTGGCAAGGCACCGGGGGTGGATGAGATTCGGCCGGAGTTCCTCAAGGCTCTGGATGTTGTAGGGCTGTGTTGGTTAACGCGGCTCTGCAACATTGCGTGGACATCGGGGGCAGTTCCCTTGGATTGGCAGACCGGGGTGGTGGTCCCCCTCTTTAAAAAGGGGGACCACAGAGTGTGTTCCAACTATAGGGGGATCACACTTCTGAGCCTCCCTGGTAAGGTCTATTCGGGGGTTCTGGAGAGGAGGGTCCGACGGATAGTCGAACCTCGGATTCAGGAGGAACAATGCGGTTTTCTTCCTGGCCGTGGAACACTGGACCAGCTCTACACCCTCGGCAGGGTCCTGGAGGATGCGTGGGAGTTCACCCAACCGGTCTACATGTGCTCTGTGGACTTGGATAAGGCGTTCGACTGTGTCCCTAGTGGGTGTTCTGTGGGGGGGAACTCTGGGAGTATGGGGTACCAGACCCTTTGATACGGGCTGTTAGGTCCCTATATGAACGGTGTCAGAGTTTGGTTCTCATTGCCGGCAGTAAGTCGGACTCATTTCCAGTAAGAGCTGGACTCCGCCAAGGTTGCCCTTTGTCACCGGTCCTGTTCATAACGTTTATGGACAGGATTTCTAGGCGCAGCCAAGGTGTTGAGAAGATCCGTTTTTGTGAACTCGGGATCGGGTCTCTGCTTTCCGCAGATGATGTGGTCTTGTTGGCTTCATCTGAACGTGATCTACAGCTTTCGTTGGAACGGTTCGCAGCCGAGTGTGAAGCAGCTGGGATGAGGATCAGCACCTCCAAATCCAACACCATGGTCTTGCGCCGGAAAAGGGTAGAGTGCTTTCTTCGGGTCGGGGATGAGGTCCTTCCTCACGAATGAGGGAAAAATGGAGCGGGAGATCGATGGATGGATTGGTAAGGCGTCTGCAGTTATGGGGGCGCTGTACCGGTCTGTCGTGGTGAAGAGAAAGCTGAGCCGAAAGGCAAAGCTCTCGACTTACCGGTCGATCTAAGCTCGATCGAAGCTCGGTCATCCGGAGGGGCTCAGAGTAGAGCCGCTGCTCCTCCACATCGAGAGGAGCCAGTTAAGGTGGCTCGGGGCACGTCCCACTGGGACGAGACCCAGAGAAAGACCCAGGACTCTATGGAGGGATTATGTCTCGCTGCTGGCCTGGGAACGCCTCTGGGTTTCTCCTGAGGAGCTGGACCAGGTGGCCGGGGAGAGGGAGGTCTGGGTGTCTTTGCTTAGGCTGCTGAAGAAGATGGATGGATGGATAGTTGAACATTCTTTTTTTGTATGGTTGAACTACTGTTTTTGGTATGTAATGAGTAGCAGAAAACGGCACAATCTGTAAGGGGCAGAAACAGAGGGAAATGGAGGGTGGTAACAATTGTTTCCTACAAGCTATTTCCAGCAAACAATCTCAGAAACATATTTGCAGGAACTCATAGACCTATTTTAAATAGTGAAACGTTTTCATAATATGTCTCCTTATAGTAATGTTTAATACACCTGTATCAGCCTCTCAAAATTCCTGCTTCTCCCCTCCTTTCTGTTTCTCATAACTAGAACCAGGAAAACATGGATATTGGCACTAACATTTGTTTCAGCAGTTTGTCGATTTTAACACTGGCTTCAGTCTCATGAGTAAAAGTGATCCTGAAAAGCAGCAGCTCCACCATCGATCAGAACAGCGCGGCTATTTTCATTCGCTGTCCCCCACAATGCCGCATGTCATACCGGCTAAACCGGGTCTGGGCTGATGCTATTGCTAGCTTCAGGCTGTGTAGCTTTATTATTACGTCCCGCCTCAGAAAGAGAACTTCCTCCTGCCAGCATTATTGCAGCTATAATTTACCCACGATTCTCTGCTCGTCAGGTGACTATTGTGGAGAAGGCGGACAGCAGCAGCGTCTTGCCTTGTCCCGTCTCCATCAGCACCAAGAACAAGATGAACTTCCTGTTCGCCAACCTAAAGGACAGAGACTTCCTGGTTCAGCGAATCTCGGACTTCCTTCAGCGAACACCTGACGGCTCGTGGAGCGACACCAACCCGCCGTCTCTGATTGGTTCCTCGGTACGTCAGGCCCGCCTCAGGAGGAGGTTCTACCGTCCTCTGGTACTGTCTCATGTCTCTTTGTCCCCAGGGTTTCTCCAGTGTCCCCACAACCTCATCTGCAGCGTCCGATTCCGTCCACAAGGGACGCCACTACCACTCTGGTCTCCCTACTGCCAAGCAGAGTCTGCTGCAGCTGTACCATGGAGACGGTCCAGAGGACCTCGGTCCAAAAGCAGTAAGTATGGGCGGGTCCACAGCAAGGAGACGCTGATCCGTCCTTCCTCACCTCCACCTCCTCTACAGATGAAGGAACGGATGAAGGAGGAGGCGTGGAACATCCACTTCTCAGAGTTCGGTCGAGGCGTCTGCATGTACAGAACCTCCAGAACCAGAGAACTCGTTCTTAACGGCATCCCAGAACGCCTGAGGGGGGAGCTGTGGCTGCTATTCTCTGGTCAGTCTTCACCTGTCTGCCCCTATCTACACCTGTCTCCCTATGTCTTCACCTGTCCCTCTCTTTGCTTGTCTGTGCAGGCGCTCAAAATGAGATGGCGTCCCATCCTGGTTACTATGGCGACCTGGTGGAGCAGGCCATGGGGCTCTGCTCATTGGCTACTGAGGAGATCGAACGCGACCTTCATCGCTCCATGCCTGAGCACAGAGCTTTCCAGAACGAGATGGGCATCGCCGCGCTGCGCCGGGTTCTGACCGCCTACGCTCACCGGAACCCAAACATCGGTTACTGCCAGGTACAGAACCCGTCCTGAGACCTCCAACGGGTTCTGACAAAAGGCATTTTGACCCCTGCTCTCTGATCTGGAGGTTCTGACCCAGAGTCTCAGATGTTCCAGGATGTAGATCTTTCTGGTTTGGTCCAAATGGATTTCTGCTGCTGGCTCTGTGCTTCCTTAACTGCATCGTTCTGGAAGGTTCTTTCTGAAGAACCGGGTCTTGTTGTTCTTGTCTCTCCAGGCCATGAACATCGTCACCTCCGTCCTGCTGCTCTATGGAACCGAGGAAGAGGCCTTCTGGCTGCTGGTGGCGCTGTGCGAGCGCATGCTGCCCGACTACTACAACACCAGGGTCGTGGGTCAGTACCGCCGCTCAGAGTAGATGCGCACGTCTTTGACTGAACCAGGCTCTGGTCTCGAAGCAGACCGGGTCTGGTAACTGGGTTTTGGACCGTGTTTTTGTCCCTGCAGGAGCTCTGGTGGACCAAGGCGTGTTTGAGGAGCTAACCCGGGCCTTCCTGCCCCACCTGTATGAACACATGCAGGAGCTAGGCGTCATCACCACCATCAGCCTGTCCTGGTTCCTGACCCTCTTCCTGTCTGTGATGCCGTTCGACAGCGCCGTCCTGCTGGTCGACTGCTTCTTCTACGAAGGGATCAAAGTCATCTTCCAGGTACCGTCAGGAACTGCGAAACATATGGCCTACGGTGTTACGATGTAATCTGAGGAATGTGCTGTAACTATATTTATTACAAAATAATATAATAATAATAATAAGACGTACGTGGTAACAGTATTTATAACAATGAAATATGAGGCATGTGCGATACTGATATTTATAACGATGTAATCTGAGGCATGTGGGCTAACGATATCTATGACGATATAAACTGAGGCACGTGCGATAACGATATAAACTGAGGCATGTGCGATAACGATATTTATAACGATATAAAGTGATGCACGTACGATAACGATATTTATAACGATATAAAGTGAGGCACGTACGATAACAATATTTATAACGATATAAACTGAGGCACATACCATAACAATATTTATAACGATATAAAGTTAGGCATGTGCGATAACGATATTTATAACGATATAAAGTTAGGCATGTGCGATAACGATATCTATGAGGATATAAACTGAGGCACGTGCGATAACGATATAAACTGAGGCATGTGCGATAACGATATTTATAACGATATAAAGTGATGCACGTACGATAACGATATTTATAACGATATAAAGTGAGGCACGTACGATAACAATATTTATAACGATATAAACTGAGGCACATACCATAACAATATTTATAACGATATAAAGTTAGGCATGTGCGATAACGATATTTATAACGATATAAAGTTAGGCATGTGCGATAACGATATTTATAACGATATAAAGTGAGGCACGTGCGATAACGATATTTATAACGATATAAAGTGAGGCACGTGCGATAACGATATTTATAACGATATAAAGTGAGGCACGTACGATAACGATATTTATAACGATATAAAGTGAGGCACGTACGATAACAATGTTTATAACGATATAAAGTGAGGCATGTGCGATAACAATATTTATAACGATATAAAGTGAGGCACGTACGATAACAATATTTATAACGATATAAAGTGAGGCACGTGCGATAACGATATTTATTACAAAATAATCTAAAACGTACGAGGTAACAGTATTTATAACGATGTAATATGAGGCATGTGCGATAACGATATTTATTACAAAATAATCTAAAACGTACGAGGTAACAGTATTTATAACGATGTAATATGAGGCACGTACGATAACAATATTTATAACTATATAAAGTGAGGCACAAACGATAACAATATTTATAATGATATAAAGTGAGGCATGCGCGATAACGATATTTATAACGATATAAACTGAGGCACGTGCGAAAACAATATTTATAACGATATAAAGTGAGGCACGTACGATAAAAATATTTATAACGATATAAAGTGAGGCATGTGGGCTAACGATATCTATCACGATATAAACTGAGGCACGTGCGATAACGATATTTGTTACAAAATGATCTAGGGCGTACGTGGTAACAGTATTTATAACAATGAAATATGAGGCATGTGCGATAACGATATTTATAACGATGTAATCTGAGGCATGTGGGCTAACGATATTTATAACGATATAAACTGAGGCACGTACGATAACGATATTTATTACAAAATAATCTACAACGTACGAGGTAACAGTATTTATAACAATGAAATATGAGGCATGTGCGATACCGATATTTATAACGATATAAAGTGAGGCACGTGCGATAACGATATTTATAACGATATAAAGTGATGCACGTACAATAACGATATTTATAACGATATAAAGTGAGGCACGTACGATAACGATATTTATAACGATATAAACTGAGGCACGTGCGATAACGATATTTCTAACGATATAAAGTGAGGCACGTACGATAACAATATTTATAACGATATAAAGTGAGGCACGTGCGATAACGATATTTATTACAAAATAATCTAAAATGTACGAGGTAACAGTATTTATAACGATGTAATATGAGGCATGTGCGATAACGATATTTATTACAAAATAATCTAAAACGTACGAGGTAACAGTATTTATAACGATGTAATATGAGGCACGTACGATAACAATATTTATAACGATATAAAGTGAGGCACAAACGATAACAATATTTTTAACGATATAAAGTGAGGCATGCGCGATAACGATATTTATAACGATATAAACTGAGGCACGTGCGATAACAATATTTATAACAATATAAAGTGAGGCAAGTATGATAACAATATTTATAATGATATAAAGTGAGGCCCGTGCGATAACGATATTTATAACGATGTAATCTGAGGCATGTGGGCTAACGATATTTATAACGATATAAACTGAGGCACGTACGATAACGATATTTATTACAAAATAATCTACAACGTACGAGGTAACAGTATTTATAACAATGAAATATGAGGCATGTGCGATACCGATATTTATAACGATATAAAGTGAGGCATGTGGGCTAACGATATCTATAACAATATAAACTGAGGCACGTGCGATAACAATATAAACTGAGGCACGTGCGATAACAATATTTATAACAATATAAAGTGAGGCAAGTATGATAACAATATTTATAATGATATAAAGTGAGGCCCGTGCGATAACGATATTTATAACGATGTAATCTGAGGCATGTGGGCTAACGATATTTATAACGATATAAACTGAGGCACGTACGATAACGATATTTATTACAAAATAATCTACAACGTACGAGGTAACAGTATTTATAACAATGAAATATGAGGCATGTGCGATACCGATATTTATAACGATATAAAGTGAGGCATGTGGGCTAACGATATCTATAACAATATAAACTGAGGCACGTGCGATAACAATATAAACTGAGGCACGTGCGATAACGATATTTATAACAATATAAAGTGAGGCAAGTATGATAACAATATTTATAATGATATAAAGTGAGGCCCGTGCGATAACGATATTTATTACAAAATAATCTAAAACTTACGAGGTAACAGTATTTATAACGATTTAATATGAGGAATGTGCGATAATGATATTTATTACAAAATGATCTAAGGCGTTAACAGTATTTATAACGATATAAACTGAGGCATGTGCGATAACAATATTTATAACGATATAAAGTGAGGCACGTGCGATAACAATATTTATAACAATGTAATCTGAAAAACATTGAGCATTAAAAATAGTTCTAACCAATTAATCGCAATTAACGTGATCATTTGACAGCCCTGATATTTTCTATCTTATACTGGTTATATTATCCGCTACTAAGGTACCGCTTACTGGTTCCCATTTACCTGGAAGACCCGCGTCCTGTGGTCCTGGGGCGGTCTGATTGGTCCATCGAAGGTTTTGACTCAGAGTTCTGCCGAGAACCTCCTGACCTCTGACCTCTGACTGCAGGTGGCGCTGGCCGTACTTCACGACAACATGGAGGCTCTGCTGGCCTGCAGCGACGAGGGCGAGGCCATGACCATCCTGGGCAGGTAGGAGCTCCGACCCGGTCCAGATCCGGGTCTAGAACTGCATCTAGAACTACAGACACACGAGAGAGTTCAGTACCGAAGCTGCTGGTTCTACGCCCTGACCCAGAACCTCTAGATGGTCCAAGTCTGGGTCAGGAGGAACCAGAACCAGGATCCCTGAAGGTCACTGCTTGTTCACAGAAGGAGCGGACTGACACTGCCAATGGTACCAGAACCTGGTCCAATGACCCTGCTGGTACTGGGCAAACGGGCCTGACCAGAACCTCAAAGAGGAAGAGGAGGGAAACCAGAACCAACGATGAAGCTGACCTGAAGGTTCTATTAGAGCAGCCCGGTCTTCCAGAACCTCAGCAGAACCTCAGGCTGGTCTCCTCCACACTGCACCGATAGAGGAGTTCAGGTAAAAGGACCCCAGAACCATCAGAACCAGACAAGAACCATCAGAACCAGAGAAGAATCATAGCAGAACCAGAGAAGAACCATTAGAACCAGAGAAGAACCATCAGAACCAGAGAAGAACCATTAGAACCAGAGAAGAACCATTAGAACCAGAGAAGAACCATTAGAACCAGAGAAGAACCATTAGAACCATAGCAGAACCAGACGAGAACCATCAGAACCAGAGAAGAACCATCAGAACCAGAGAAGAACCATTAGAACCAGAGAAAATCCATCAGAATCATAGCAGAACCAGAGAAGAACCATCAGAACCAGAGAAGAACCATTAGAACCAGAGAAGAACCATTAGAACCAGACGAGAACCATCAGAACCAGAGAAGAATCATAGCAGAACCAGAGAAGAACCATTAGAACCAGAGAAAATCCATCAGAACCATAGCAGAACCAGAGAAGAACCATTAGAACCATAGCAGAACCAGACGAGAACCATCAGAACCAGAGAAGAACCATCAGAACCAGAGAAGAACCATTAGAACCAGAGAAGACATTAGAACCAGAGAAGAACCATTAGAACCATAGCAGAACCAGACGAGAACCATCAGAACCAGAGAAGAACCATTAGAACCAGAGAAGAACCATTAGAACCAGAGAAGAACCATTAGAACCAGAGAAGAACCATTAGAACCAGAGAAGAACCATTAGAACCAGAGAAGAACCATTAGAACCATAGCAGAACCAGACGAGAACCATCAGAACCAGAGAAGAATCATAGCAGAACCAGAGAAGAACCATCAGAACCAGAGAAGAACCATCAGAACCAGAGAAAATCCATCAGAACCATAGCAGAACCAGAGAAGAACCATTAGAACCATAGCAGAACCAGACGAGAATCATAGCAGAACCAGAGAAGAACCATTAGAACCAGAGAAAATCCATCAGAACCATTAGAACCAGAGAAGAACCATTAGAACCATAGCAGAACCAGACGAGAACCATTAGAACCAGAGAAGAACTATTAGAACCAGAGAAGAACTATTAGAACCAGAGAAGAACCATTAGAACCATAGGAGAACCAGCAGAACCATCAGAACCAGAGAAGAACCAGCAGAACCATAGCAGAACCAGCAGAACCAGCAGAGATAAAGCCCTGATGTGTTCCTCTCTATGTGTCACAGATCTATAGTTCGTTCTGACATGAAGCTACAGAGAAGAACTCTCTCTAGTTTTTGGCCAGTATTTCAGAACCGGACCCGACCCGGACCAAACCAGAACCCACCCTGAGTTCCACCTGTGCTGCAGGTACCTGGATAACGTGGTGAACAAGCAGACTGTGGCTCCGCCCATCCCCCACCTGCACGCCCTGCTGACCAGCGGTGACGACCCTCCTCCTGAGATCGACGTCTTCGACCTCATCAAGGCGTCCTATGAGGTCAGAGTGATGTCAGAGAACCAACAGGTGAGCTCACCTGTTCTCAGGTACGCCAACCTTCTTCCCCTCTTCCTCTGCAGAAGTTCGGCAGCCTGCGCTCTGACGCCATCGAGCAGATGAGGTTCAAGCAGAGGTTAAAGGTCATCCAGTCTCTGGAGGACACCGCCAAGAGGAGCGTGGTGGGTGCGGTCGGACACGTTGCGCCGTCCAGGACGAGGACAGTCTGTTAACAGGTGTGTCTGTACAGGTGAGGGCCATGATGACGGAGCTGGCCTTCAGCATCGAGGAGCTGGAGGAGCTGTACTGTCTCTTTAAGGTTAGAAGACGGCAGAGACACACCTGTCCTCCTCTGGTCCTCTCTGTCCTCTAACAGGTGTCCCCCTCCGTGTCTCTGTCCCACTCCAGTCCAAACACATGACCAGTTGCTACTGGGGCTCCAGCAGCTCGGCAGCGGAGCGCCACGATCCCAGCCTGCCCTACCTGGAGCAGTACCGGATCGACCCGGTCCAGTTCTCCCAGCTCTTCTCGGCGCTGTCCCCCTGGGTCTGCGGAAGCCACACCCCCGCGCTGTCGGCCCGCCTCTTCAGGCTGCTGGACCAGAACCAGGACGGGCTGGTCAACTTCAAGGAGTTCAGCACCGGCCTCGGTGAGTCCCGGTCCGAATGGCGGCCGGCCGGTTCCGTCTGAGCCCGGTTTCAGCGTGTTTGTCTATGTGCAGGCGGGATGTTCCACGGAGACATGACGGAGAAGCTGAAGCTGCTCTACAAGCTCCACCTCCCGCCAGGTAGCTCACCTAAAACACGCTGGTTCCGATTGTTCCTGGTTCCGATTGTTCCTGGTTCCTATTGGTCCTGGTTCTGATTAGACCTGGGAGCGCTAAACCGATCTTCAGGAGAACTCTACCAGGAGGTTCTAACTGGACAGTCCCAGATATTCTGTTCAGACTGAGCGTTCCCAGACCAGAACCAGTCCTGGTACACCTGTTAGGGTCGGTACCACCAGAACCATCATCTATGTCATGTAGAAAGGGTCGGTACCACCAGAACCATCATCTATGTCGTGTAGAAAGGGTCGGTACCACCAGAACCATCATCTATGTCGTGTAGAAAGGGTCGGTACCACCAGAACCATCATCTATGTTGTGTAGAAAGGGTCGGTACCACCAGAACCATCATCTATGTTGTGTAGAAAGGGTCGGTACCACCAGAACCCATTTGTGTAAAGGGTCGGTACCACCAGAACCATCATCTATGTCGTGTAGAAAGGGTCGGTACCACAAGAACCTTCCACACTTAGTGTAGAAAGGGTCGGTACCACCAGAACTATCATCTGTCGTGTAGAAAGGGTCGGTACCACAAGACCTTCCCTGTTGTGTAGAAAGGGTCGGTACCACCAGAACTTTCCTCTACATCGTGTAGAAAGGGTCGGTACCACCAGAACCATCATCTATGTTGTGTAGAAAGGGTGGGTACCACAATAACCATCATCTATGTTGTGTAGAAAGGGTCGGTACCACCAGAACCATCATCTATGTCGTGTAGAAAGGGTCGGTACCACCAGAACCATCATCTATGTCGTGTAGAAAGGGTCGGTACCACAAGAACCTTCCACTACTTAGTGTAGAAAGGGTCGGTACCACCAGAACTATCATCTATGTCGTGTAGAAAGGGTCGGTACCACAAGAACCTTCCACTACTTAGTGTAGAAAGGGTCGGTACCACCAGAACTTTCCTCTACATCGTGTAGAAAGGGTCGGTACCACCAGAACCATCATCTATGTTGTGTAGAAAGGGTCGGTACCACCAGAACTATCATCTATGTCGTGTAGAAAGGGTCGGTACCACAAGAACCTTCCACTACTTAGTGTAGAAAGGGTCGGTACCACCAGAACTATCATCTATGTCGTGTAGAAAGGGTCGGTACCACAAGAACCTTCCACTATGTAGAGGGTGGTCACCACCTTTTCAATCGTGTGAAAGGGTCGAACCAGAACCATCATCTATGTTGTGTAGAAAGGGTCGGTACCACCAGAACTATCATCTATGTCGTGTAGAAAAGGTCGGTACCACAAGAACCTTCCACTACTTAGTGTAGAAAGGGTCGGTACCACCAGAACTTTCCTCTACATCGTGTAGAAAGGGTCGGTACCACAAGAACCTTCCACTACTTAGTGTAGAAAGGGTCGGTACCACCAGAACTTTCCTCTACATCGTGTAGAAAGGTCGGTACACCAGACCATCCCTTAGTGTAGAAAGGGTGGGTACCACAATAACCATCATCTATGTTGTGTAGAAAGGGTCGGTACCACCAGAACCATCATCTATGTCGTGTAGAAAGGATCGGTACCACAAGAACCTTCCCCTACTTAGTGTAGAAAGGGTCGGTACCACCAGAACCATCATCTATGTCGTGTAGAAAGGGTCGGTACCACAAGAACCTTCCACTACTTAGTGTAGAAAGGGTCGGTACCACCAGAACCATCATCTATGTTGTGTAGAAAGGGTCGGTACCACCAGAACCATCATCTATGTCGTGTAGAAAGGGTCGGTACCACCAGAACCATCATCTATGTTGTGTAGAAAGGGTCGGTACCACCAGAACTATCATCTATGTCGTGTAGAAAGGGTCGGTACCACAAGAACCTTCCACTACTTAGTGTAGAAAGGGTCGGTACCACCAGAACTTTCCTCTACATCGTGTAGAAAGGGTCGGTACCACCAGAACCATCCCCTACTTAGTGTAGAAAGGGTGGGTACCACAATAACCATCATCTATGTTGTGTAGAAAGGGTCGGTACCACCAGAACCATCATCTATGTCGTGTAGAAAGGATCGGTACCACAAGAACCTTCCCCTACTTAGTGTAGAAAGGGTCGGTACCACCAGAACCATCATCTATGTCGTGTAGAAAGGGTCGGTACCACCAGAACCATCATCTATGTCGTGTAGAAAGGGTCGGTACCACAAGAACCATCGTCTAGCTTCTCCAGGTGTGGGACATCAGGAGAAGCTTCTCACCTGTTTTGTGTGTTTCAGCTCTGTGTGCTGAGGAGGCGGAGTCAGCTCTGGAGGCAGCGCACTTCTTTACTGAAGACGAAGCACAAGGTGATGACACGTACAGGTGGAGACTCACCTGTCCTACACCTGCTGCAGATTCTGTTTTTTTTTTTCCTCCTGATCTCTGATTCTTCCTCTTCATTACTCTTTCCAGAACCTTCCTTCCTTTCTGATCTGGACTCTATGCGGCAACAGGAAGTGACATCAGGTTTGTTTGAGCTTTTGAAACGGTTTTGTTAGCCCCGCCCACAGTCTGTGATGTCAAAGCAGGTGCTTCTCACCTGTACTTCAATAAGCATCAGCATGAGTCTCCTCATTGGTGGTTGGTCCTCGGTTCTGATCCGTCTTCAGGTTCTTCCTGTTCTGCTGATGTTCTGTGGAGCACAGGTAGTTCAGTGGAGGCGGAGGTCACCTGACTGCTGAGAACATCACCATGACAACCAGTGAGCAGAGAAAGTTTGACATCACTGATGGGGGCGGGGCTACAGGTGCTACATACTCCAGTGTAATGTAGATTAACTGGATTTATATAGCGCTTTGTAGTCACCCTGGCCACTGATGGGGTTAAGTAGGCATATTGAGTGGCAGAGGCTGGAATCAAACCGACAACCCTCCAATTATAAGCCAACTACTGTTCAAATATTGACAAAGGTGAGCCCTACCTGATGATGATGAAGAAGTGTGTCTTTACCTCAACAGGTGAGGAACTGAAAGATGGAGGAGAAGGTGGCGAGGAGAAGAAAGGTAAATGCCCCACCTCCTCCTGACAAATCAGATCATCTCACCTGTTTTTACCTGATGTTACCTGTTTTTACCTGATCTTACCTGTTTTTACCTGTTATCACCTGATCTCACCTGTTTTTACCTGTTTTTACCTGTTTTTACCTGATCTCACCTGTTTTACCTGATCTCACCTGTTATCACCTAATCTCACCTGTTTTTACCTGATCTCACCTGTTTTTACCTGATCTCACCTGTTACCACCTGATCTCACCTGTTTTACCTGATCTCACCTGTTTTTACCTAATCTTACCTGTTTTTACCTGATCTCACCTGTTACCACCTGATCTCACCTGTTTTACCTGATCTCACCTGTTTTTACCTAATCTTACCTGTTTTTACCTGATCTCACCTGTTTTACCTGATCTCACCTGTTTTTACCTGATCTCACCTGTTTTACCTGATCTCACCTGTTTTTACCTGATCTCGCCTGTTTTTACCTGATCTCACCTGTTTTTACCTGATCTCACCTGTTACCACCTGATCTCACCTGTTTTACCTGATCTCACCTGTTTTTACCTGATCTCACCTGTTACCACCTGATCTCACCTGTTTTACCTGATCTCACCTGTTTTTACCTAATCTTACCTGTTTTTACCTGATCTCACCTGTTTTTACCTGATCTCACCTGTTTTACCTGATCTCACCTGTTTTTACCTGATCTCGCCTGTTTTTACCTGATCTCACCTGTTTTACCTGATCTCACCTGTTTTACCTGATCTCACCTGTTTTACCTGATCTCACCTGTTTCTCACCTGTTTTTACCTGATCTCACCTGTTTTACCTGATCTCACCTGTTTTTACCTGTTATCACCTGATCTCACCTGTTTTTACCTGATCTCACCTGTTTTTACCTGATCTCACCTGTTACCACCTGATCTCACCTGTTACCACCTGATCTCACCTGTTTTTACCTGATCTTACCTGTTACCACCTGATCTCACCTGTTTTTACCTGATCTCACCTGTTACCATTTGATCTCACCTGTTTTACCTGATCTCACCTGTTACCACCTGATCTCACCTGTTACCACCTGATCTCACCTGTTTTTACCTGATCTCACCTGTGTTACCTGATCTCACCTGTTTTTACCTGATCTCACCTGTTTTTACCTGATCTCACCTGTTTTACCTGATCTGTTTTGTTTTGTTTGTTTTTGTTTTTGTTTTTTTGTTCACCTGTTTTACCTGATCTCACCTGTTATCACCTGATCTCACCTGTTTTTACCTGATCTCACCTGTTTTTACCTGATCTCACCTGTTTTAACCTGATCTCACCTGTTTTTACCTGATCTCACCTGTTTTTACCTGATCTCACCTGTTTTTACCTGATCTCACCTTTTTTGTTATCACCTGATCTTTTTTACCTGATCTCACCTGTTTTACCTGATCTCACCTGTTTTACCTGATCTCACCTGTTTTACCTGATCTCACCTGTTTTACCTGATCTCACCTGTTTTTACCTGATCTCACCTGTTTTCACCTGATCTCACCTGTTTTTACCTGATCTCACCTGTTTTTACCTGATCTCACCTGTTACCACCTGATCTCACCTGTTACCACCTGATCTCACCTGTTTTTACCTGATCTTACCTGTTACCACCTGATCTCACCTGTTTTTACCTGATCTCACCTGTTACCATTTGATCTCACCTGTTTTACCTGATCTCACCTGTTACCACCTGATCTCACCTGTTACCACCTGATCTCACCTGTTTTTACCTGATCTCACCTGTGTTACCTGATCTCACCTGTTTTTACCTGATCTCACCTGTTTTACCTGATCTCACCTGTTTTTACCTGATCTCACCTGTTTTACCTGATCTCACCTGTTATCACCTGATCTCACCTGTTTTTACCTGATCTCACCTGTTATTACCTGATCTCACCTGTTTTTACCTGATCTCCCCTGTTTTTACCTGATCTCACCTGTTTTACCTGATCTCACCTGTTTTACCTGATCTCACCTGTTATCACCTGATCTCACCTGTTTTTACCTGATCTCACCTGTTTTACCTGATCTCACCTATTTTACCTGATCTCACCTGTTATCACCTGATCTCACCTGTTTTTACCTGATCTCACCTGTTTTTACCTGATCTCACCTGTTTTTACCTGTTATCACCTGTTTTTGATCTCACCTGTTTTACCTGATCTCACCTGTTTTACCTGATCTCACCTGTTTTTACCTGATCTCACCTGTTTTACCTGATCTCACCTGTTTTACCTGATCTCACCTGTTTTACCTGATCTCACCTGTTTTTACCTGATCTCACCTGTTTTTACCTGATCTCACCTGTTTTACCTGATCTCACCTGTTTTTACCTGATCTCACCTGTTTTTACCTGTTATCACCTGATCTCACCTGTTTTTACCTGATCTCACCTGTTTTTACCTGATCTCACCTGTTTTTACCTGATCTCACCTGTTTTTACCTGTTATCACCTGATCTCACCTGTTTTACCTGATCTCACCTGTTTTTACCTGATCTCACCTGTTTTACCTGATCTCACCTGTTTTTACCTGATCTCACCTGTTTTTACCTGATCTCACCTGATCTCACCTGTTTTTACCTGATCTCACCTGTTTTTACCTGATCTCACCTGTTATTAATGTTGCAGAGGCCAAAGACTACAGGTACTACCTGAGGATGTGGGCTAAAGAGAAGGAGCCCAAGAGAGAAACCATCAAAGACTTGCCCAGGATGAATCAGGTGAGGTCTGCTGCAGGTGAGCTCCTCAGGTGAGACTGTGCAGGTGTGTTAACCTGTGTACCTGTGTACAGGAGCAGTTCATCGAGCTGTGTAAAACCTTGTACAACATGTTCAGCGAGGAACCATCTGAGCAGGAGCTCTACCACGCCATCGCCACCGTGGCCAGCCTGCTGCTGCGTATAGGAGAGGTAGGCAAGAAGTTTGGTAACGGCGCCAAAAAGTCAGAGGCAGAAGCCCCGCCTCCCGCTCAATCAGGGGGGGCGGGGCCCAACGAGGGAACGTCAGCCGAGGCTCAGGTGTGCCAGGCTCTGGCCGACGCCCAGTTGGAGCCGCCGGCGCCCCAGGTGTCCGACGAGGAAGCGAAGGACGACACGTCGGTGTCTTCGTACTCGGTGGTGAGCTCCGGGTCGCTGCAGTGCGAGGACATCGCCGACGACACCGTGCTGGTCAGCGGCGAGCAGAGGCGGGGCAGCGCGCTGGATGCTGATTGGTCCATTACCTTTGAGCAGGTGCTGGCGTCACTGTTGACAGAACCGGTGCTTGTCGAGTATTTCGAGAGGAAGATGGATATTAAGGTCAAAATGGCCGCCTGTAAGGCTCAGCGTGTTGTGGAGCGCCAGATAAGCTCCGCCTCCGACCACGAACTCAGCCAGCATTCCTCCTGACTCACCTGAACCCTGATCACCCACCTACCTTATTGACCAACTCACTGATCGCCTCACCACTCAATCACCTGACCTCCTGATTGGTCACCTGACTTTCTAATTGGTCACCTGACTTTCTGGTCGGTCACCTGACCTCCTGATTGGTCACCTGACCTCCTGATTGGTCACCTGACTTCCTGATTGGTCACCTGACCTCCTGATTGGTCACCTGACTTCCTGATTGGTCACCTGACCTCCTGATTGGTCACCTGACCTCCTGATTGGTCACCTGACCTCCTGATTGGTCACCTGACTTCCTGATTGGTCACCTGACCTCCTGATTGGTCACCTGACTTCCTGATTGGTCACCTGACCTCCTGATTGGTCACCTGACCTCCTGATTGGTCACCTGACCTCCTGATTGGTCACCTGACCTCCTGATTGGTCACCTGACTTGTGTTCGTTGTGTCCATTTGACTCCAGCTAAGAATCTTTCAGCTGATTGGATAATCGCTGATGATGTCACACTGATGGTGATTGGTCAGTCATTTTACCTCTGCGTCCCTGACTGACCTGTGATGACATCATGTGACTTCCTGTGGCTGTTTCACAGTAAAAGCGTCGATGGCTGTGGATTTTTGGGGCTTTTATTGTGACAGAGAAGCAGGAAGTGTTGCTCATTGGTTCGTCAGTCTGCTGCAGAACATAAAACAAGCAGGTGAGCAGGTGTATTCAGTCACATGACCCTGTGGTGATGTCATGCATGGTGACATCACAGGAAGTTGATTTATGTCCTTGTTTTCATTAATTTTAAGAAAATAATGGCTGAAAAAAAAAAAAAAACGAGTTCAGTGTTTATTCAAACTTTTATTTTGTAGTTTTGTTCCGTTTCTTGTTTACATCCTGTCCACAGTGACATCACAGTATTTTTATCTGTTTATCTGCCTGATTTTAAATCTGTTGCATTGATCGGTTCTAATAAACCTGGAGGAAACCTGCTTGTTCTTCTCTGCTGTTTCTGGGTACGCCGAGATTGAAAACGTGAGGGAGCACCTGATGAGCGCCCTCTGGGGGCGTACCTGTATGTGTGTAGCAGAAACGCGTCACACAGGAAGCAGCAGGTACCATCGAAAAATGAGATGATATCAGCCAATATTTATTCATTGATCATCCTTCAGACACAAAGATGAAAACGACAAAACAAAGAAATGTTAGAAAACGCTGCAGGAAACGCAGAACTTCACTGACTCTGGAGGCCTGTTGCACCAAACTGGGAAAACGGATTAAGTTGGGATAAATTTTTTATCCTGGTGATCTGGTTGCAAAGAAACAAGATATGTTATAAGTTCCATGGAGATATATTTCCTGTAGACCAAATTCTAGACTTTATTTCATCTCCTCCCTTTTCTCCCAGTCAGCACAAACTGAAACAAGTAATTAATCGTAAATTTAGGAGAATCAAGTCATGATGTTGTGAATGACATTAAATAATCCACTGAGTTATGATCCACACACATGTATATGTTTATCATCACGATTCTCTCAAAAGAAACGTTTTTGCGTAGCTGAAATCCCACAGCGTGATCCCAGCTTTATGGTGAGGAGGAGAGACGTTAATATGAGGCTCTGGAGCATTTTGGGGAATTTTACTTCAGTTTGTGTTTCACAAACCAGGAGATATTTCACTCATATACACATCAGCAGCACACTGTCAGAAGAATCCGCAAGAATATGCAGGAAAATTCATATTTTCCCCAGAAAGAATCTGTCTCATAAATGTAGGACTTTTTCTTTCTTCCTCTGTATGGCCTTAAAACTCCGTCGTATAAAATTCACATCCCATATAGATGTATATGAAGCGACACCTGAGTTCTGGATCTCCAAGATCTGCCTCCACCTCAGCCTGACTTCACAGCGAGCAGCCTGGTCCAAAGCTTCAGAACCGGTGAACTTCACTAGAACCTGTCGGTTCCAGGAGGACAGGAGGAAGGTTTCTGTTTCTTTTATATATACATATAGATCAAACATTATACGCCAGGGGGAGTAGTTTAAATTGTTACATGGATTCAAATAATAAGTACAAATAGTTATTTTTATAGTCAATACTTATATATTACACTTGAACATGGCTTAATATACGTTGATACAAAAGTAGGTAAATGAACAACAGGGAACAAATGAGACATAGAGTTTAAAAAATGAGTAATTTTACATGAGGTAGCCAGTTATACAGTCACTGAGTTTTTGTTTAAACAAAGGGAGGATTAGTTATGTTGTATATTGTTTCCATTTTGGGTCATTTAAAAATGTTTGAATTCGCTTATATATATTCTAAATTTTGGTGAGAAACTTCACATTTTTGTATTTACGTATAATGAATTTGGCAAAGTAAAGCATAATGATTTTTTGAATGAAATACCAAAAATAATCTGGTTTCTCTGGTGTTGTAGCTCCTCCTTCCTGCAGGGGGCGCGCGCGCTCCCGCTCACCGTGACGTCAAGGCGCTGTTCAAAACGAAACGGCGGAAACAAGAGGAGCTCGCTCCCTTCCAGAACCAGGACCAGGACCAGGACCAGGACCAGAACCTCAGCTCCGGGTCTGTCATGGTGCAGGACTTCCACGTGGTCAGGTGTTTCCGCTGCCTGAGTTTCCAGGTGCAGCAGGTAAATATCCGGTTAGCTGCTGTTAGTGGCTCATAGAACCAGGTTAGGATTTTCTAAAAATCCTTAGAACAGAATAATAAAATCACACTAGCATATATGAATGTTTGCTGGAACCGGATGACTGATGATTTTATGTGGAAAGAAATTTGGAGACTAAACCAACAAAGTTAAGTTTTAGAGTATTAGGGCCGTTGGAAACAAAATAAGAATATTTCGCAGTAAATTTCCGCCCCAAAAACTCAGAGATTCTGAGATTAAAGTCGCCTATTTTTAAGAGAAAAAAAGGAAATTCTCTGATGTCAATAAGTAGAAATATTATGAGTAAAAACTCAGAATTTCTGGGTTTAATTGCGCATATTTTCCTGAACAAACAAAACAAAATACGAATGAAAATAATGTGATAAATTTCAGATATTTTCTAAGAAAAAGTATGACTCTGTGATGTAGGAAAGTTTAAAATTTGCGAGAAAAGACATAAGTTTCTATGATTACAGGCATACATTTTCGATATCTAAACTATTTGTGGCATTTTAAAGTCAGAAAATTGTAAGAAAAAATGTTTGCCTTCAATCATAGAATTTTCTTAATTTTTTTTCCGTCTTTAAACTCATAATTTTACGACTTTTTAACAGAGAATTTCTGAGTTCTTTGCCTGGAAAATATGTGCAATTAACTTAACAAATCCTTAATTCTTTTAATGCAATTTTACTATTTTTTAACAGAAAATCTCCGAGTTTTTTCTGGAAAATATGTGACTTTAAACTCAGATTTTTAGATTTTTTTTGGGGGGGTGAAAATTTACTCTATTTACTGTATTTTGCAGATACATTTCCTTTTAATTGATACACAGAATTGAACCATCTAAACATGATATTCATAGGAAATTAAATGAGACATTGATGCAAACTGTAGCTTTTGTTAGACTAATAAGGAATTTCCCATAAATCTTTTCTAGTTTTGTCCCATTGTAAAAAACTTGTTGCAGAGATTGTTTGTCTCTATCTGAGAAAATGTTTTTAAGGATTTCCACTATTTTATAAACATTATTTGATTTCTACAGAAACCAAATGAAATTCAGTTATTAACTATAAAGGCTAAATTTCATATTAACAAATCCAAATGTTTAGGAAGACATCCCTCTTTTTATGTAAACTCCTATTAGTTTACATAAAACATTTTTAAAAAACGGTAAATTACTTTATCGTTTGTCTAAATTAGATACCCCCCCCCCCCCAGTTTTATGGCTGTTTGTTTCTTGTACATAATTTCTGTAAGTATAACACCTTTAATAATAATAATACTGTTTAATTTTGCTCTTTTTTAATGTGTTAAAAGCAGAAGTAAGTGCAAAATAAAAGCATAAAAACGAACAACGAAAGCAGCTAAGACGGGCTAAATATGGTCAACTGTCGGTCATATGATCATGCATCATAAAACCGGCTAAAGGACCAATCAGGATGTTCCGTCTAGAACCGATCACAAATGAATCTGGGATCAAATGAGCCAGAACAGTCAGAGGGTAAAGCTGAAGAACTCCAGAACCTTTATTAGAGCAGGGAGTCCTTCAGGTACTGGACCGGATCCGGATGGAAACAATCTTTAAAGTTCTTTTTGTTGTTGGAAATAAAATAAAAAAACATTTTATTCTAGAAAATTGAACAAAATCGACCCATGAAGTCCAGAAACTGGATGTTTGATGCTGGTTCTGGACCCATACTAAACCGCTTCTTTTCTACTCTGTTTCATTAGATAGAAGCTTCTTTAATTAGTTGCTGAGCAGGAAAAAAATACATTCATACCAAAAAAAAATTATTTGGGCCGAATTCTTTAAGTAGAGGTTGGAAACAAACTGTAGCTGGTTCTGTGTGTTTCCATGAATCTTTTCTAATCAGTAACCGACGTCATGTAAACGTTCCAATCACTTAAATGTTTCTAATTTTAGCAATAAACGTTCCAATCACTTAAATGTTTCTAATTTTAGCAATAAACGTTCCAATCAGTTAAATGTTTATAATTTTAGCAATAAACGTTCCAATCAGTTAAATGTTTCTAATTTTAGCAATAAACGTTCCAATCAGTTAAATGTTTCTAATTTTAGCAATAAACGTTCCAATCAGTTAAATGTTTCTAATTTTAGCAATAAACGTTCCAATCAGTTAAATGTTTCTAATTTTAGCAATAAACGTTCCAATCAGTTAAATGTTTCTAATTTTAGCAATAAACGTTCCAATCAGTTAAATGTTTCTAATTTTAGCAATAAACGTTCCAATCAGTTAAACGTTTCTAATTTTAGCAATAAACGTTCCAATCAGTTAAATGTTTCTAATTTTAGCAATAAACGTTCCAATCAGTTAAATGTTTCTAATTTTAGCAATAAACGTTCCAATCACTTAAATGTTTCTAATTTTAGCAATAAACGTTCCAATCATAAATGTTTCTAATTTTAGCAATAAACGTTCAATCAGTTAAATGTTTCTAATTTTAGCAAAAACGTTCCAATCAGTTAAATGTTTCTAATTTTAGCAATAAACGTTCCAATCAGTTAAATGTTTCTAATTTTAGCAATAAACGTTCCAATCAGTTAAATGTTTCAATTTTAGCAATAAACGTTCCAATCAGTTAAATGTTTCTAATTTTAGAATAAACGTTCCAATTCAGTAAATGTTTCTAATTTTAGCAATAAAGTTCCAATCAGTTAAATGTTTCTAATTTTAGCAATAAACGTTCCAATCAGTTAAATGTTTCTAATTTTAGCAATAAACGTTCCAATCATTTAAATGTTTCTAATTTTAGCAATAAACGTTCCAATCAGTTAAATGTTTCTAATTTTAGCAATAAACGTTCCAATCAGTTAAATGTTTCTAATTTTAGCAATAAACGTTCCAATCAGTTAAATGTTTCTAATTTTAGCAATAAACGTTCCAATCAGTTAAATGTTTCTAATTTTAGCAATAAACGTTCCAATCAGTTAAATGTTTCTAATTTTAGCAATAAACGTTCCAATCACTTAAATGTTTCTAATTTTAGCAATAAACGTTCCAATCAGTTAAATGTTTCTAATTTTAGCAATAAACGTTCCAATCAGTTAAATGTTTCTAATTTTAGCAATAAACGTTCCAATCAGTTAAGTGTTTCTAATTTTAGCAATAAACGTTCCAATCAGTTAAATGTTTCTAATTTTAGCAATAAACGTTCCAATCAGTTAAATGTTTCTAATTTTAGCAATAAACGTTCCAATCAGTTAAACGTTTCTAATTTTAGCAATAAACGTTCCAATCAGTTAAATGTTTCTAATTTTAGCAATAAACGTTCCAATCATTAAATGTTTCAATTTTAGAATAACGTTCCAATACTTAAATGTTTCTAATTTTAGCAATAAACGTTCCAATCAGTTAAATGTTTCTAATTTTAGCAATAAACGTTCCAATCACTTAAATGTTTCTAATTTTAGCAATAAACGTTCCAATCTTTTAATTGTTTCTAATTTTAGCAATAAACGTTCAAATCATTAAATGTTTCTAATTTTAGCAATAAACGTTCCAATCAGTTAAATGTTTCTAATTTTAGCAATAAACGTTCCAATCAGTTAAATGTTTTCTTAATTTTAGCAATAAACGTTCCAATCAGTTAAATGTTCTATTTTTTAGCAATAAACTTCCAATCATTAAATTTTCTAATTTTAGCAAAAACGTTCCAATCAGTTAAAGTGTTTCTAATTTTAGCAATAAACGTTCCAATCAGTTAAATGTTTCTAATTTTAGCAATAAACGTTCCAATCAGTTAAATGTTTCTAATTTTAGCAATAAACGTTCCAATCAGTTAAACGTTTCTAATTTTAGCAATAAAAGTTCCAATCAGTTAAATGTTTCTAATTTTAGCAATAAACGTTCCAATCTGTTAAATGTTTCTAATTTTAGCAATATTCTGGAGGTGAAAAAAAAGAAATCCTAGAAACCTGCAGTTTCTTTTTTAAAGGTTCTGGTCCAAAGACAACAACTTATGTCTTGTCTGAATTTAAAAGTAGAAAATTTAATATTTAATATCTTCTTCCTTATCAGGCTTTTTTAAAACGTTTTAAGCCGATCAGGCCGAATCACAAGAACTTTTAGTTAAACGATATTGTCCTCCTCAGGCCTCCGTCTCCTTCCCTGACGTTAGCAAAACGCTTCTCACTGCAGAGCTAAAGGGAACGAGGTCAGAGGTCACCTCATCCACTCTGCATCTCACTGCCGTCTGTTAAAACACTCTGATCTTCTACATGACATATTCCCCAGATTCATTACTAATATAGAATCAATTAATTCAGTTTAGCGTGAAATCTTCCCATCGTAGAAACACAGGGAATGAAGGTTTGAAATATCAGAACCAACTTTTGGACCCGCCTGTGATTCAGCATGTTTAGCTTCAGAAGTCGGATCGGTAACCTGTTCCACTCGAACGATCGGCTCTGCAGAGGTTCTGACCCGGCTCGGGTCCAACATTCAAACATCAGTAAACTGAGGTGTTTTGCCCGCTTCTTGTCTGACAGGTGAAGAAGTCGAAGAAATGGAGCTGTAAGCTGTGTGGAGAGAAGCAGTCGCTGCTGAAGGTCAGAACCAGAACCTCAGATCAGAACCAGAACCAGAACCTCAGAGATCGGACCAGAACCTCAGAGATCGGAACAGAACCTCAGAGATCGGAACAGAACCTCAGACTAGAGCCAGAACCTCAGAGATCGGACCAGAACCAGAACCTCAGAGATCGGACCAGAACCTCAGACTAGAGCCAGAACATCAGACCAGAGGCAGAACCTCAGAGATCGGACCAGAACCTCAGAGATCGGACCAGAACCTCAGAGATCGGACCAGAACCTCAGAGATCGGAGATCGGACCAGAACCTCAGACTAGAGCCAGAACCTCAGAGATCGGACCAGAACCTCAGTGATCGAACCAGAACCTCAGAGATCGGACCAGAACCTCAGACTAGAGCCAGAACATCAGACCAGAGGCAGAACCTCAGAGATCGGACCAGAACCTCAGAGATCGGACCAGAACCTCAGAGATCGGACCAGAACCTCAGAGATCGGAGATCGGACCAGAACCTCAGAAGAACCTCAGAGCGGACCAGAACCTCAGAGATCGAACCAGAACCTCAGCTAGAGCCAGAACCTCAGAGATCGGACCAGAACCTCAGAGATCGAACCAGAACCTCAGAGATCGGACCAGAACCTCAGACTAGAGCCAGAACATCAGACCAGAGGCAGAACCTCAGAGATCGGACCAGAACCTCAGAGATCGGACCAGAACCTCAGAGATCGGACCAGAACCTCAGAGATCGGAGATCGGACCAGAACCTCAGACTAGAGCCAGAACCTCAGAGATGGCAGAACCTCAGAGATCGGACCAGAACCTCAGAGATCGGACCAGAACCTCAGAGATCGGACCAGAACCAGAACCTCAGAGATCGGACCAGAACCTCAGACTAGAGCCAGAACCTCAGAGATCGGACCACAACCTCAGACCAGAGGCAGAACCTCAGAGATCGGACCAGAACCTCAGAGATCGGACCAGAACCTCAGACTAGAGCCAGAACCTCAGAGATCGGACCAGAACCTCAGAGATCGGACCAGAACCTCAGAGATCGAACCAGAACCTCAGACCAGAGCCAGAACCTCAGATTGGATCAGAACGGTTTTATAATCCCAGAGAGCTGATTGGACCTGCTGAAGGGTTTGGGGCGGAGTCAACCTGCCCTTCATGCCAACATCTGTTTTCCTATTGGCTGAGGTGCAGGAAGTCAGAGGAGGGCTAGCTGAACGATCAGGTGATCCGTCCAATCATGTGATGGCTGCAGGTAAGCAGTAAACTGGGATGGATTTAATGGCGCCCCCTGCTGTCCCAGTTCTCTCCCTCTGGGACTGATGATGGTTCTGGTACCAGTAACTTAATGGGGGCGTTCCCATTCCTGCCTTCCATGCCGCCTGCTGCCCATAAGGTTCTGGTCCAACAGAAACCAGAACCTTCAGTTCTGCTCCTAGTTCTGCTGACCGTCAAGTTCTCTTCTCGGGTCGGACCAGCGATTCTTCCGAAGGCCAGGATCCAGAACCGCCTGATGGTTCTGGTCAAGAAGGACGAGCCGGTCCATCCGTCCAGGTTCTCCTCCCACCAACACCTGGACAAACCGCGTCTTGGTTCTGATCCGAATTCACTGAACCTTCTGCTGAGGTTTGTTCTGTTCAGGTTCTGATGAGCACGACCACAGGAACCAGAACCATTTCCTTCTGTTGTCAGGGTCTCGGGTTGAAGAAAAAAGTTCTGGAACATCTCTTCAGGTCTCAGAACCGTTTCAGGACGGTTCTGATTCTGGTGCGGTGAGTTTTTTCTCTCTCTGTGGTTCTGGTAACGTTCTGCTCTCTGGTTGGACCGGTTCTAGCATCCAGGCCCAAATGTACTGAAACGGAACCTCTGGGTTCTGAAGGTCCGAATCTGTGAATCCCGGCAGAACCGTTCCTTTCTCCTGACCAGAACTCTTAATTGGCAGGAATTTGGTCGGGGATCCGGAGCCGACTGCCGGCGCCACGTCCAGCAGCTGAACGCCATGAGAGGAGCCATGATGGAGGCCGCCGCCACCTGGTCGCTATGGTAACCAGGGGGCGGGACACCTGCATGTACTGTAATATCTAATATGGTCTGATTTTTAACAGCGGTTCAAACGTTTAATAAATGAGTCGAGTTCAGCAGCGCTAGCTTCGTTAGCCCGCTGTAGCTAGTTCACATCCTGTGTCCCACTCAGGACGCCGTAGCAACAGTTAGCAGATAACCGTCTCATCACAAAGAACCACACATCGCATTTTCACGAGTAACTCTCACCAGTTCTCATACAACTTACAATAAAACCTGGGAACATTTTAACTGCCCCCAGGATCAGAGCGAACACATTAGCTGACGCTAGCTCGTAGCTAAAGCTAAGCTAAAGCTCGACCACGGCTAGGATAAATGCGGGAGCGGAGCTAAAGCCGCTCCTTCTACTCTCACATCATCCGGTGAGGTAATTTTGAGTTCCCGGCGAGTTAAATCCACATTCGCATTGTAAAAGAAAAGAAATGCTGTTAGCTGCATTTAGCTCGGTTGCATCTGGAACATATCGTATTTCTGCAGTAGCTATAAAAAGTCACTAGATGGCAGCAAACCTCCGATAGTACTAAACAATACTTTAACACTTATTGTAAATATATTATTTGACCATTAATGCCTAATGTGATACATTACACAAGAATAATAAAAATGGGATCAATTATTGTCTTTTAAACCTTTACTGTACAAAATGTAATGAATAAAACCAGTGTAAAAATCACATGAGGTTCTATTCTGTAAAAGGAAATTTTTCTCAACAGAACAAAAATCGAATCGAGGGTTTGAAGAATCGTGACACCCCTACAACATATACGTAGATATTTTTTCGTCCCGAAAACTGTTGGCTAAAAATAAATGTAGAATTTAAGCTACGCGTCTGAGATGTCACACAGGCACATTTATTGGCATACAGCTGTAGATGTCCAATAAAATAAAATACCGACATGTATTAATAATATTACTTTCTTGAATGAAATGTTTTATTCTTCCAAACTAAATGAGTCATAATTTTGCCATAAAAAGGTTCTG
Organism: Apricaphanius iberus; assembly: GCA_028564705.1. Classification (NCBI taxonomy): domain Eukaryota; kingdom Metazoa; phylum Chordata; class Actinopteri; order Cyprinodontiformes; family Aphaniidae; genus Apricaphanius; species Apricaphanius iberus. Next base: position 62,252 of record JAPXFQ010001294.1, read on the forward strand.
TTTGGGGCGAGGATGGGCTGGTGTTGTAATTCAGAATAAATATCGTTTATTTTTTAGTGCTTTGTGGTTGGGATGCCGACGGCTTTAAACAGAAGTGTATGGGGTACGGTATTGTGTTTTAAATGTGTTACGTTGCTAATGTTCCTTGAACGCACCACAGGTTTTGTAGGCCCACTGAGCACAGACCAGCTTCTGGCTTCCTGCGTGTTGTGAAGGGCAGACGGCGTTCTAATTACAACAGACACATTAATGGTCGTACTGGGAGTCTGTGGGAACGTCCTCAGCGCTCTGAGTCCACCTAAAGTAATGGTTGTACTGGGAGTCTGTGGGAACGTCCTCAGCGCTCTGAGTCCACCTAAAGTAATGGCCGTACTGGGAGTCTGTGGGAACGTCCTCAGCGCTCTGAGTCCACCTAAAGTAATGGTCATACTGGGAGTCTGTGGGAACGTCCTCAGCGCTCTGAGTCCACCTAAAGTAATGGTCATACTGGGAGTCTGTGGGAACGTCCTCAGCGCTCTGAGTCCACCTAAAGCACCGCTAATCAGCAGCTACTCTGGCTTCCTGCGTCCCCATAATGCTGTTTGATTCTAGGCTGAACGCAGCAGTGAGATTCTCCTTCAGTGAGGACGGGAGGTGTAGCCAGGTGGAGTGAGGCATTCTTGTGCTTTTAATTTAAAAAATATATATATTTATTAAAACTATAAATAATGTCCTACTTTGATTTATTTTTAGTAAAGTACTTATAATGTTCCTCTAAAACAAAGACACGTTTTCTGCATTTTGTAGGCGCAGCATCGTCTATAGAAAGGAAACAGTGAAGCTTATAGTTAGAATGGCTTAGGTTATCCTGAGCTATCTCTGTAGTTATGCTGCTGTAGGTTTAGACTGTTGGAGGACAGACTGATCACTATTCTTCTCTCTTCTACTTTTCTCTCCTACTACTCTCCAGATTTTTTTTTTTTGTTGCTGTTATTATGATTGTTAACCCAGTTGTCTCTGTGTTTTTCTCTCCATAGAAGCTCCACATGGTCTGGTATCCTGCTCAGCTACAGCGCCCCCTGCTGGACGGGGAACATCAGTCTAGATGATGCTCCCAGTGACCAAACATCCTCCATGTTCTGTTATCAACATTTTACTTTCTTTAATATAGAAAGTACTCTTACATCGGTTCTTTTGTTCTCTCTGTGTCTCTTCTCTGACCCCCAGAGGGTCGTGGCAGGTTCTGGTTCTGGTGGAGGTTTCTTCCTGTTAAAGGGGAGTTTTTCTCTCCACTGTCACTACATGCTTGCAGATCGTCTTGAGTGTTTAAATGATGGTAGCTGGAGTTCTTCTTGTCTTGAAAATGTTTTGTCTCTCATCCAAGAGGCTTCTTCAGTTATGAATGACTGGATTGGGAGTGTCTGATGTATGAGTCTAAAAGTTAGTGGTTATGGCTTTCTGATGAGGCTATCGTTATATCTAACGAGGCTATCACGGTTCTGTGAGCTCTAAGCCATCTTTGTAAGGTTGTCACACCACCCACTGGAACATAAGCTATCAGAACACTGAGCTGAACATGTTCCCACACAGAGATAGAAAGGAATAAACAGAGGGCACGCCGAACTTGTTGATACCATAACTGGGCTTACGTCAAAGCATCTAGGAAGTCTAAGAAACGTTAAACTCAGGCTAGTGCAGCGGAAGAAAAAAGGAGACGAAAAAACATAGTCATCCCATGTGTGGCTGGAGTTTCTGAGAAACTAAGACGGATATTTTCCAAACACACTGCAGACGAAATCTGGTAAGCAGGCAAAGACTGGTTCATCCCGAGGACACACACACCAGCTGAGCGCTGTGGTATATTCATCTCAGTGCAGTGAGGAATGTTCAGGGCTTTACGTTGGAGAAACTAAACAGCAACTACAAAAAAAGAATGGGTCAACACGAGGGGTGTGTATTGGCAAGAAAACGGCAATACGAAATGTATCATTATGCAGAGGAGCGATATGAATTATTGTGATCTACAACGATACTATGAGTAAAAATATATAATTATAATTTTCAAAACTGAATTTAACTGTAGAAAACGTAGCGTACTAAACACTGGTTCTAGTTAAACGGAGGAGGTGAAAATAGCCACCAACTAGTTTTCTTACTTTTAATTTTACTAAAAAAATATTAATGGTTAAAAGAAAACATAAAAGACAACATAAAAAATTGCGATATATTACCGTATTGACCGACTTTTACCGGTTCCTCTGATCAGGTAACAGATTTGACTTTTTAGCTAAGCCATCAAACCAAACTAGGAGTTTCTGATCCGGTTCTTGTTTGGGTTCCATCCAGTAACAGAACCTTCTAAAAACAATCACTGACATCACTGATTCAGTTCTGCAACCATCTGAGCCCAGGTGTGCTCACCTGGCTCCTTGTTATGCTGGATGTTTGCAGTGAGCAGGCAGAGGAAGAGGAGGAGGAGGAAGAGTTGGAGGAGGAGGACCATACAGGTGACCAGGTGAGGCGTCGTGTTCTGGTTTTAAACCAGCAAATCTGCAGCCTCTGAGCCCTGTGTGTCTGTCTGCAGGTGAGACCCACTCAGGTGAGCCGTTGGAGCAAGTACCTGGACACACCTGGGGAGGAAGAGTCCAAGGAGGAAGGCCAGGTGGGCAGAAACCATCTCCATGGCAACAACACCAGGTGAATTTAAAAAGCCACTGATCCCAGAATCGCCTTCATTTGCTGCTAACTGTATGTTTTATATATAATTGTGCCGCCTGCATGTCTCATTACTTTAGTGTTTTAGTTCAGCTCAGTAAATATATGTTTTATGAGAACAATAAAACATCTGAATTTATTAATAATCAATATTCCTCATTTTTAACCTTTGTTACAGGAAGAGACAGCGACCAGAGGAGCTGTTGGAGGAGAGACGAGACGGTGGCTGCACACCTGCTCAGGTAACCTGCAGCAGCGTTTTCTAACCCTGCACCCCAATCTCCCGGTGTTCCCCTAATCTCCCGATGTGTTCCCGTTGTTCCCCTAATCTCCAGATGTTCCCCTAATCTCCAGATGTTCCCCTAATCTCCCGATGTGTTCCCGTTGTTCCCCTAATCTCCAGATGTTCCCCTAATCTCCCGATGTTCCCCTAATCTCCCGATGTTCCCCTAATCTCCCGATGTTCCCCTAATCTCTCGGTGTTCCCCTAATCTCCCGATGTTCCCCTAATCTCTCGGTGTTCCCCTAATCTCCCGATGTTCCCCTAATCTCTCGGTGTTCCCAATCTTCCCCGAATGTTCCCATAATCTCTCGGTTGTTCCCCTAATCTCCAGATGTTTTCCCCTAATCTCTCGGTGTTCCCCTAATCTCCCGACTATGTTCCCCTAATCTCTCGGTGTTCCCCTAATCTCCAGATGTTCCCCTAATCTCCAGATGTTCCCCTAATCTCCCGATTTGTTCCCCTAATCTCTCCATATGTTCCCCTAATCTCTCGATGTTCCCCTAATCTCCCGATGTTCCCCTAATCTCTCGATGTTCCCCTAATCTCCCGATGTTCCCCTAATCTCCCGATGTTCCCCTAATCTCCCGATGTTCCCCTAATCTCTCGATGTTCCCCTAATCTCTCGATGTTCCCCTAATCTCCAGATTTGTTCCCCTAATCTCCAGATTTGTTCCCCTAATCTCCAGATTTGTTCCCCTAATCTCCCGATTTGTTCCCCTAATCTCCAGATGTTCCCCTAATCTCTCGGTGTTCCCCTAATCTCCCGATGTTCCCCTAATCTCTCGGTGTTCCCCTAATCTCCCGATGTTCCCCTAATCTCTCGGTGTTCCCCAAATCTCCCGATGTTCCCCTAATCTCCTTTTTTTTTGTTGTTTTGTGTGTTCCCAATCTCCGATGTTCCCCTAATCTCCAGATGTTCCCCTAATCTCTCGATGTTCCCCTAATCTCCAGATGTTCCCCTAATCTCTCGATGTTCCCCTAATCTCCAGATTTGTTCCCCTAATCTCCCGATTTGTTCCCCTAATCTCCAGATGTTCCCCTAATCTCTCGGTGTTCCCCTAATCTCTCGGTGTTCCCCTAATCTCCCGATGTTCCCCTAATCTCCCGATGTTCCCCTAATCTCCAGATGTTCCCCTAATCTCCAGATTTGTTCCCCTAATCTCTCGATGTTCCCCTAATCTCCAGATGTTCCCCTAATCTCCAGATTTGTTCCCCTAATCTCCAGATGTTCCCCTAATCTCTCGATGTTCCCCTAATCTCCAGATGTTCCCATAATCTCTCGATGTTCCCCTAATCTCCCGATGTTCCCCTAATCTCCAGATGTTCCCCTAATCTCCCGATGTTCCCCTAATCTCTCGGTGTTCCCCCAATCTCCCGATTTGTTCCCCCAATCTCCCGATTTGTTCCCCCAATCTCCCGATTTGTTCCCCCAATCTCCCGATTTGTTCCCCCAATCTCCCGATTTGTTCCCCCAATCTCCCGATTTGTTCCCCCAATCTCTCGATGTTCCCTCTCAGGCTCTGCCAACTATGTTGATTGTTTCTTTGGTTTATGCTGATCATAAAATTAGAATATCATGAAAAAGTTTATTTATTTCAGTAAATCCAGTCTAAAAGTAAAACATGAATAATTTATTCATGAATTCCACACACTAATATATTTTAAATAGTTCCGGGACTCGATTAAAATTGTTAATCTAATTATTCGCACATAAATATTTGACCTGAGAAAAGTGAGAATTTTCTTCGCATGGATTCTGTATGAATAATGACTGAATACATAAGTTTAAGTTATCAGAAAAAATTAAAAAATATAATTCTGTCAGAACACCGATAAGCGAATCATGGAGAAAGTGGAAATGTCTCTCAGATAGAAATAGATAAATGAACACGGTGATGACCAGGAAGCTGCAGCGCGAGTCCAGAGGAAATAGCTGGAAGCAGCGCGGTGTAGCCGTGTGCGCCACGTAACACGAGAGCGAACGCAGTGACAGAGTAGAACAGACCGTTCTGTCACCAAAACCTTCATGACAGGAAGAAATAGCTGCAACCCTCCCTGTTGCTGGTAGACTTTGTTCCTTCCTTCTCCTCTATATTAATGTCCTTATTGGACATCCAGCCTCTTTAACAACCATCTTCTGTGTCTCACTGTCCAATCAGCAGTTTTCCCCATGACTGTGTAGCCTACAGAACTAGACTGAGAGACCATTTAAAGGCTTCTGCAGATGTTTTTACTTAATTAGCTGATTAGTGTGGCACCAGGTGTCTTTAATATCGAACATTTTCACAATATTCTAATTTTATGAGATGCTGAATTTGGGACTTTCATTAGTTGTCATTAATAAAAATCAAAATTAAAACAAATAAACATTTTAAATATCTTATCTAATATACAAGGTTCACTTTTTTGAATGGCATGGCTGAAATAAATCAGCTTTTTCATGATATTCTAATTTAATGAGCAGCACCTGTGAAGTCAGATCCCACGGTTCTGTTTCCTGAACCGGAACCAAGATGGTTCTAAGGAGAAACTCCGTGTTTTTGTTCTCGTCTAAATATAAAGAACGTGATGTTTCACTGATTATTCAAACTACGTCACATTAGGTCTCAGTAGCCGAGTCAGAACCTCAACGAACGTTCTATATGGTTCTGGTTAATATTCAAAGATGAACAGAACCTGGATTCCAGCAGGGGGAGTATGAACCCGTCACTGACCTCTGCGCTCTGATTGGCTCCGATGTTTTTGGTTATTTCATGGAAACATCTGATTTCTGCGTCATGTATTTCTTCTTCTGTGCAGCTGAAACGTCCAGCAGTGACGTCATCAGCTGGTGGTTCTGGATCCAGGTGGGATCATTTCCTCCGTGCTGACGGACAGGGGGCGGAGCTTTCCGTTGGCGGGTGGAGTCAACCAACAGGTGAAGCAGCCACCAAGCCCCGCCCCCAGCTTACTGTGTCGTCCATGTTTGAAAGCGGAGAAGAGTTGGACGTTGACGACGATTTCCTGACTTTTTAGCGTCTGCTGCTGTTTTACATGTTAGCTGTTATGTTATATATAAAAACCAGAATGAACCACAAAATATTTGATTTATTTGGACACATTCATCGTCTTCATGTTTTTATTGAGAACAGAAATAAACGTCTTAAGCTGCTGATTAAATGTTAACGGGTCTCAGCTTGAAGAGATGATGTCACTGCTGTGGGCGGGGCTGCTTGGCGTACTGGATGGCGTCGAGCGCCGCGCCGATGTCGCAGTTTTTGGCCTGGAGGAGGCGGGTCAGCCACCCGCCTTCGTCGCTGAAGCCCATGGACAGCATGGCCGCCAAAGACTCCACCAGACGGGGGTCGGCTTCTGGAGAGGCAGAGGGAGGGGCTTAATGAGGGGCGTGGTCACAGACGCTCAGAGGCACACGGAAACGACTCTCACCTTGAGGCAGGTGTGGGTAGAGGGCCGCCTCCCGCAGGCCTGTGGGCCCCTGAGGGGGGGCGTCTGGCTCCGGGGGCCCCTGGCCCCCCGGCTGCAGCGACTGGAGCTCACCTGTCGACGGGTCCACTTCTTTGGAGCTCAGGTGAGTCCACTCCTCGTCAGAGTCGCGGCTCACCTACAGAATCAGGTGTTCTGGTTAGTAACCGGTCCATCACTGATTGGCTGGAAGGTTTTTGAATGCTACTGAACTGACCTTTGACCCTTCATTGGTTGCTTCCTCCTTGATGGCTCCGCCCCCTCCCTCCATGTTTACATCACCCTGTCCAGCTCCACCCTGAGTGGGCGGAGTCACCTTCGTCTTCTGACCTTCATGCTCCACGTCGATGTCCACGTCTATACCTGTGCAGACAGATGATGTCACTTCCTGAAAACGCCACCTTCTCAGTGGTTTTAAAAGCCTGTTTTTGGCTGACTTTTCAAATAAACCTGGAACTCTTTTTTTTGTTACCACATCGAACGATTGAGAATGCAAAACGCACCAGTGAATGAATGATATCAACCCTTGTGATGAACCATTTATTTTATATACGTTATATAAAATAAGGATCCGAATGGACATACAAGGTGGATAAATCAGGTAAGAAATGTGTGAAACATGTTAATTATTCGATATTTCTGTTGATCGTCTGGATCTAAAAGGTTTTAGTTTTGCTAGCATAGTCGTTAGCACGCAGACTTAGCTTAGCCTACTGCTGGATCTCGATGTGAAGGATTCATGTTTAGAGCATCTCAGCTTTATCCGCCCTCTTACTGCTTCTGACAAGTAAATCACATTTAAAAATACAGTTTAAAAGCACGACGGAAGCTAATAAGCTACGTGCTAACTGCTAGCCATAGCTCAGATATTTAACAAGCGATAGGATGATCCAGCACGTTTTGACTCCATGAGCTCTGGGATGAGAAGTAGCTGAGAAAACTTCTGCTTGACAACATTCCCTTCTTCCCAGCAGTCTAACAGCTTTTTTTGGTTCCAGGATTGTCACTCCGTGGAACGTTAACAATCCGGTATAATCAGCCTGGAATACGCCGCTTTCCTCTTCTATCGTCTAAACCAATCGGTAGTTTCTGTAGCTGCACACGCTGGCGCTCGTAGTTCTTTCTTACGCGTCGCAGACAGAGACAGCCCTCTACAGCAAATATGTTTTTAGTTCGTTCAGAATCATCAATTTTGCAGCTTTCCCTATCTATATGTATGTTCGCTTATGGCAGTTTGGGGTTTCAATATTATTTCAATAATAATATTGAAGCTAATAAGTAAATATTAAATGAGGAACTCTGTACCAATAACAGCCCTACAGTTCAGGTTCTGCCTCCTGTTTGTGGGGAACATGGAGCTGGTTCTGCTGGTTGTGATTTAGGGGCGGTGACTGAACCGGATCTGTGACATCACTCACCAAGCGGGCTCAGCATGGCGGCCACGCCCTCCCCGATGTTCTTCAGGAAGTCCACGCTGGCCTGGGAGTCTGCAGAGAGGTCAGAGGTCAGTCAGGATGTCCATCCATGATTCAGTTCAAACACGTTTCTGTTCACGTCACTCACCAGAGGGGGCGCTGCTGTCCGCTGCAGCTCCGGAAGGCCCGGCCTGGTCCTGCTCCTGGTTCTGAGCCTTTTCCTGGTTCTGGTTCCACCAGCAGTGTCTCATCCTCTTCATCCACTTCCCCCGAGGAAAGCAGTGCTGTGGGAGGAGACATTGTTAATGGAAAAAAACCACTGAGTGCGTGTGGGCGGAGCCTAGCAGCGAGCCAATCAGGGCGTTCCCCTAGCTCACCTGCAGAGGGTGCCAGATGGGCAGCAGAGCGTGCTCGGTGTGCTTCCCCTGCGCCTGGCAGGCGGAGCACAGGTCGTAGTCGGGACACACAGAGCACTTGAAGCGCGTTCCCACGATGGGGCCTTCGCAGCCGTCACAGGTGACGTTGGGGTGGACGGCGGGGGGCGGGGCCATGTGAGGGGGCGGTCCCATGTGAGGCAGTCCATGAGGAGGAGGAACGCCGAAGGCGAACGGAGGGAAGGCGTGGAGAGGAAAGTCCCGACGGTGTTCCTTCTTCTCTGTGAGGGTTCAACAAAACTTTATTGAGACGGACGCAAACACACACACACACACACATGTTGGGTTCTATGTCTTGTGGGGACTTCTCATTGACATAATGTTTTCCGTAGCGCCTTACCCTAACCTTAACCATCAAATATTAATGCCTAACCCTGACCCTTACCCCAACCTAACCATAACCTAAGTGTAACCCTCACACTAAAACCAAATTTTAAGCCTCAAAAATTGCTTCAAACTTGTGGGGACCGGGATTTTGGTCCCCACAAGGGAGGTCAGTCCCCACTTGGATAGTAAACTTCCAATTTTTGGTCCCCACAAAGATAGTAATACCAGGTCCACACATACACACACACACACACGGTGTGGGTTGGTTGTTACCTTTGATGTAGAGGCGGAAGGTAGCGTCCTTCACGAAGGTCAGACCCATCATGAGCTCATCATCAGACGAGAACGCCACCAGGTCTCCGTCTTCATCTAAAACATGTGGAAGAAGTTAGAAAACTGGAGCAGAGGCTGGATTATTAAATATATAACATATTACAGCATAAATAATGGAAATTACTTTGGGCAAAATATCTGGAATATGCAACACATTTTTAGATCCAATAAGTTATTTTAAACCCATTTAAAGGTACGGATGTCTTCTGGCCTCAGACTGATTTTACTACAATGAAATATCTCTGTATAAACAGACCGAAATATCGACAAAGATTTTAACAAAAATGCCTTTTTAGCTGGGAAAAAATTAATCAGATTAATAAACATTTGCCAAACACAATTTAACATGGTTTAATTAATTTATATATGGTAGGACTAACAGACAGAATGACAGGAGCTTTTTGTTCAAAGCCGCCAGAAAATGGAAGATTATTCCAATAAGGTAATGTTTCACATTTTCCACAGCACCTTAAAACGATTGATTATCCAAAATCACATTCATCACCGATGTCATGAAATAAAATTATTTTGACATTTTTATTCCATTTTTATCTGTATGTGTTCCGTTTATACTGTTGAAAACTTGTATGTTTGATATTTTTTACATTGTAACGGATGTTAGTTAATCTGTATGTAATTAATATTAATGTCCTAGTAATAAATAACATAAATCATATTTGCCCACATAATTAAATCACATGAAAATATAATTTTTGCTGATACAAGTTATCTTTTTTCTTCTAGTTTTAATCATTTGCTATACATACTTTATTATTATGGAATTATTTGTATGGAACATGAAATTAATTGTAGCTCCGTCATAATGTTACGGTGATCAGCTTCTCAGACCAATCAGAGGCAGCCCTCCGTGTGGCCACGCCCACTACAGGTGAGTTCTGACCGAGAGGTCACGTGGTCTGGTTTATTACTCCTCACTGGATCCCACCGGAACCAGAACCTCCGGAGGGAACGGGTCAGCTTGTCTACAGTCACCATGGTAACCCGGCTGTCGCCGTGGTTACGGGGCGTGGCCTCCACCAGAAAAACAAACGTGGTCACGTGACCCTACAGGTCCGACCAGCTGTACCGGAAGTTCCCCCTGGAGCTCAAACACCTGGAAAACAAACCTGCTGCTGCCGAACCGAACACGCCACATCAGAACCGAGCGGGATCAGAGCGACCCGCAGGTGTGAAGAAGCACGTGACCCTCACCTTTGTAGAACAGGTTGAAGGGGGCGGAGGTCAGGTTGGAGAACACCGCCGCCACCTTCTTGGTCAGGTAGACGAAGCTGCAGGAGACCTCCTGGTCCACCGCGAACCTGCGGATCTCCTTCACCTGCTCGTCCTTCCCCAGCAGGTAGGCCTTCACCGTCACCGACATCACGACCAGAACCGAACCGAACCAACCGAGTGAGAGAGAGAGAGAGAAACAGACTGGGCTGAAACACGAACCGATCTGATCCAAACACAACAAAGTTTGTGACGCAGCTGGAAATCTGCTGCCTTTTTATCTTTACTTCCGCCTACGTCACCGCGCGCTCCTATTGGCCGGCTCGGAGTCCCGCCCTGACCAATGAGAGTCAGACTCCGCGGGACTTTCCACGGGGCCGCGTGACCTAGTGTCAGGTCACCGAGGAAACCCCAAAAATGATGAATTATCATGTAACATGTTCATAAAAACACAAAATATCAGGAATAAAAACTGTTTATGAAACAGCAGAAAATAAGAAACTGATCGCATCGTTTTTATTGCTTTCATATGAACGAATCTCACCTACATTTATACTTTATCTCAGTTGGGAAAACAGAATAAAACTTGGGAAGACAAAAGCTAAATATTTAATGTTATTTGATTTTGTTTGTTTTTTCGGTTATCATAGATCCGTTGATTTATTATTTTTTTGTAGTCTTGTTAAGAATATCTATAGGAGGGAAACTCTGAGTTGGTTCGATTAAAAAAACGATTAAAAGAAAATAGTGCAGAATAAAACCAGATAAACTAATCACATCAATCCAAAAGAGGAGAATATATTCCCTGTTTTTATTGCTTTGCATTTTGGGAATATTTTATGGATGTAAGATATAAACTCATACAGAGAACAAGTTAAAAATGATTCAATAGCCTAAATTTGGTCAGCTTTATTTAACAAATGATACTAAAATGGGTGCAAAAGGTCACAAAAGGAACAGATAACATATTTTAATATCTTCTAAGGAAAGGTTTAGTGGGATAGAAGCGATTAATAGTTTGAATAAAACTTCATTGTAATAAAAACTTAAACGCTTAGAGTCCAAATCTTCCAAGTCACAGAAACTGTTGTTCCAGTAAAAAAAAACGGATTGTGGAGTTTTTGTTTTCTATTTTCTGTACCAGTGGTTTAGCTGGAGCATCAAACACTGAGAAGCAAGAAAGTAAACGACCGTCTGCACCAAAATAAAAACTTTTTTATATATATTTACTGTTCACAATGTGTGGAGAAAGGTTATGTTTGTAAAAGATCAGATGAAAATCTGACAAATTAGGAGGAATCTCATTATTATTCCAACTCTGGTGGATCAAACTGACTTCTTAATATAACAGACTGTATTTTTCCAAATAAAATAACAAAAGAGTTCATCTGCTAGTTGATCTGCTAGGAACCAGAGAAATCCTGCTGGAAGCTGGAAGAATCCGGACTGATTTGGTTCAGATAAACTGGGATACCAGTAGATACCAGTAGAGGACTGGCCACCGTCTCTGGGGGCAAAAGTTCATGTTTTCCTCCAATATTCAAATGAGGAACCGAAGCAGAAAATTACAGCATTGTTATAATTATGGATGACGTCACCTTTATTTTCTGATGTGATCACAGAGGAGCCGGGCACGGAAAAGTCCTGAGTCACGGTGACTACGCCTGGCCACGTCATCATTTTTTAAATAACCTTTATTAAACAACAAGGCGATCACAAAACGTATAACAGCAAAGAAATGGGTGTATATATATATATATATATATATATATATATATATAAATATATGACAAAGAAGATGTGGCCTTTAAGAAATGTTAAAAAAGGGAAAAATGAAAGTACATGCAATCAAAAGGGTAAACCTAAAATAAATTCTCTTAGCTTTAGAAAATCTGCATTTTTCCAATGAATTGTTAAACAATTTTAACTCGTTTTTGAAAGCTTCAAAAATCGGAGACATTTCTGAATAAAACACTAGATTTATCTTCCTACTAGTTACTAAACATGATAATATGAGTTAGAACTGGACAAAAAGTTATGCAGAAATTTTTTTTTTTTTTTTTTTTTTTTGTTGAACATGTAAAAGTTACAAGGACAACATTTCACAATATGTAAACAAAATGACAAATTACAGAAAAGCTCCAAAGACCATGCTTTTGAGTTTTGAAGTTATTTTGCAGTTTGGTATAAAGAAAGCAAACATACAGTATGAACCTCAAACTAAAGGGAAAAAAATAAATAAATAAAGTAAATAAGGATAAGTAAAAAAAAAAATAAATAAATAAAATAAAATAAATAAATAAATAAAAAATAGATTCACACAAGGGGAGAGTTAGTAAGGAATAATGTATTCATCGATATTATATTCTTATATAAAAGGGGATTATAAATTTTACATTTTTAATTGTTATCAAGTTTTTTAATGAATTCGTGAAGTGTAAAAGCATTTGTTGTGGACATTTTATCTAATGATCTCATCAGCAGTTTCAATTCATTTTTAAGATTATTCCAGTTAGGAGGAGTTTGGAGGTATCGGCATTTGTGTATAAAGAATTTTGTGATGATTATAAGATTATTAATAATAAATTCACTATATTTATCTTTTAGTATAATCCCAAATAAAACATCCTCAGCCGTCAAATTATCTATATGATTTTTATTGGTGTTAACCCACTCCTGAAGTGATTTCCAAATTGTTGAAATTTTATCACAATCATAGAAAAGATGTTTGGTCAATTCATCATTTTGTTTACATAAGTAACATTTTTCTACATTAAATTTAAATCTCGTTTGTATGAAATGGTTGGATGGGTAAATATCATTTAGGGTTTTAAAGTGTATTTCTTTATATTTTGGGGGTAGAGGGTATTTTAAATAATTATATCTCAAAGTTTTAATTTCTTCTTTTGAAAATTTGCTTAATAGGGAGAGTCTAAGATCTGGGTTTGGATAAAAGACCTTATTTAATTTGTTCCTCAGGAAAATATTGTTGCATTTTTTATTGAGTATGTTGATCCCATCAACTGTTATTGTTTTGAGTCTAGGGTTAATCATAGTTATGCAGAAATGACATGTATAGAAATCATTAGGATTGACGTCATCCAGTAATTTAAAGTGAATCTCCTTAACTTCCGGTGAGAATTAGAGCGGATTCTTTTCTTTGAGATAAGATGTTTCGGAGTGAAATGCTCGAAAATAAAATGCCTCTTTAATAGTCACAAATGTTGATCGGTGAGTGAATAGATTTAACACCTGAGAAACCTGGAGCACAGGTAAGACACCTGTCCGGATCACGAAGGATGCGCAGAACACCTGAACAGAACACCTGAACAGAACCAACGTGTTTGCGATCATTTTAGAACTCCGGAACCGAGCCGACTGGACCCAGAATGTGGCTCCGGTTTCTCATCTATACTTCCAACATAATTGATAGGACAGTGTCATCTGTTAGATAAAAATGTAATATTTCATGGCTACGACAGAATCGCTTTTATTTCAGTCGCTTCTGATCCATCAGATGAAGCATAGCCTTCTAAAAATGTGTGAAATGGCCGGTTCCACCTAAAGTTAAAGAAACTCACTTTAAAATCATAAACCAAAATTTATCCTGTGGAAGAATTTGTTAAAAAGAGATTTGGTTTCGAGGTAGATCATTGTTCTTTTTGTATAATGTAATAATTGTAATGAAACTTTTTTTCTGCCCTATCACAGTGTTTTTGGTGCAACATAAATAATTGGATTTCTTTAAAAATCTGTGATGTGCCACCATTTCAGTTAATCTTATTATTATCTATATGGACCATATAGCTATGGCTCTCTCAGACATTAACATAATCATACTTTTGGGTAAATATCATATTCATTGTGCTAAGTAGAGGAACTCTAAGACTTCTTATTGGTTTTACTAATGACTTTATTTTTATCTTCGCTTAAATTGATAAATATGCCCCAAAAATCACCCAGGATATTGCTTGTCACCTTCTTTTCTAAATTGTGATTTATTTTTAATTTATTGTTTCAGTGCTCCTTTTTACGTTAAATTTAAATACCTACCATTTGTATCTTTTAAGTTTCACTGTATGTTTCTTTTTTCATAATCATAATCCCCGTATTGGTATATTTCTTGTACGTTTGTACTGCTCTTGACATGAATCTGTACTTTTACTGTTAACCTCTTTAAGAGTCTGTATTTTTAACAGTTTATTAAAAATAAAAGAATGTGGGTCCGGATGGGTGGAGCTCTGGGGGATCTGGAAGCTTCTTGTTCCTGTTCGCCTCCTGCTTGTTAATAAAGATTCAGCTCAAAAAAGCAGGAAGTGATGAGTCAGAGTCACAAGACGGAGCTCGGAACCAGCTGATGGATCGTGACTCAGCTAGAAAAAAGATCCAATCAGGTTCTCCAGAACCAGGAGGTGAACCAAATCAGATTTATGGACCAGGACTTTTTCCAGAACATAAACTTTACAGTAAATAACCCCAAAAATGATCATTTTTCACAATTATTAGATTTTATTTAACACAATTTACAGATGTGGATGCAACGATACCACTTTTTTCAAACCGATCCCATACCGATATTTGGATCTGAACGCTCACGGATACCGAGTACCGATACTTCTACCACACAAAAAAAATGCGATGAAAAAGGAAGACGTTTTATTTTCTTCAATAAAAATGACCAGAAATATAAAATGTCTGGTAAATCTAAACATTTTCTGTGAAATTACTGCAGTTTTCACATTTTAAGTACCGGGTAACTTTAACACATTCCTAATCCTGATGTTCTCCATCAGAACCAGAACCTCCGCTTCAAGGAGAGTCGCCGTAGCCGCACCACGCCCCCTGTTGGACCTTCTATGGTAGTGCTTATGTTCCATAATGTTTCTTTTAATCAATAAAAACCCAATTCTGCATCTGAGGTGTGTAGTTAACCTGGGGGGCGGGGCTTGAAGCCCTCCGACCAATCAGTGAAGCAGCAGTTGTTCCTGATTAACAGTATTTATTGGAAACAGAAGTCAGATAATCACATGGTTCAGTCCGTCACCTTCCAGATGAGGGTCACAACTCAAAAACATTTTTAATGTTTCAGCAACAAAACGGCTGCCGATCACATCCGTTATGATGTCACTGAGGACAGCCAATAGCAGCACAGCCAGTCGATGATGTCACCGGGTGTCAGATGTAAAGTGGGTGGTACTGGCGAGAGGTGAGCTTCTTCCTGCAGGTAGGACAGGTGTGTGATGATGTCAGAGCGTCCCTCAGACACTGGCTGCAGAACACGTGACCGCACTTTGTGGAGACGACCAATCGGCCGCTTTCTACGATCTGTGAAAACACCAAGAGCCAATCAGAACGCAGAACTCGTCAGTGCTGGCTTAGAAACATTTTTATCCTGAAGTTTAAAGAAAAATGTAAAATTATTCTGCATAAAAATACTGAGATTAAAAGAATATGAAGTAGAACCAGAAGTTCTGAGTGTCAGGAGGTCCAATCTGATGCTTCAGGGCCTCACAGAACCCCTTCAGAACTGCTGCATCAACGCAGAACAATGAAAACACGCTACGGTTCTAAACCCTCAGCAGAACCAGGTACTGATGGGTTCTAGCAGACAGAATCTCACCTCGGAGTACAAGTCCAAGCAGACGGGACAGCTGATGAGACCCGGAGTCAACCTGGAACACAGACACAGCCTGTAAGGTTCTGCTGGGTTCTGGTCAGAGTCCAAACATCAGAGCAGGAGTCAGAATGGATCAGTCTATTTCCTGGATGTGTGTCAGTTTGATTTCTAAAGGAGGATGTCAAAAACGGGTTAAAACCCGGAGAAGCCAGAACAGAACTCTGACTGGGTTCTGGTCCAGAGAAAGATCCAGACGGGCTGAACCAGAACCCAGCAGGTTCTAATGTCTGTAACCAGGTAAGCTATATTGCATCACTTCCTGTTGTCACTGCTGAGCTCCTCAGAGCTGCTTGGTGCTCAGATTCTCTTCCATTGATCTGTTTTTCTCGTTATTGAGGTTTTTCTAAGTTATTTTAACTAACAAACACACTACTACACTTATTTCTAGATGGTGTACTTTACGTTTTGGGAACCCTTTCTGTTTTACACGGTTGTTCTCGGTGTGCTAAGATCTAGCTAGCTCGTTAGCTTAGCTTCATTGCAGCTATGGCTACATCCTTTCCGTCTCTTTCTCCCTCTGTAGCTCCTCTCTCCTGTTCTCTGTGTCAGATGTTTAGTTACTCCCCCCGCCTCCTTTAGTGATAATGGTAAGTGTAATAAATGTAGCACTTTCTTTGGAGGCGAGTGTTTCAGAGTTAGAGGCCCAACAAGGATAGAACCAACTAGCGGTCCTCCAACAGAACCAACACAGCTGGGATCTCAGGCCGACGGTACGTAGAAAGCTTAGTTCCCGGCCCAAAGGGAACCACCAACCTGTCCACGTTTCTAACAGGTTTTCTCCACTTAGAGACCAACTGAGGAACAGACTCTGGTAATTAGCAGCTCCATAGTCTGAAACGTGGCTTTAGAGACACCATCAACCATAGTCACATGTTTTCCAGGGGCCAGAACATAAAATCCCACCTGAAACTGCTGGCTAAGGATAAACGTAATTACAGTAAGATTGTTATTCACGCTGGCGGTAATCACACCCGGTTACGCCAATCGGAGGTCACTAAAATTAGTGTTGCTTCAGTGTGTAAGTTTGCTAAAAAGATGTGGGACAATCTTTTCTGGTCCCCTTCCTGATCGGACCAGTGATGAAACATTTAGCCGCATGCTGTCATTTCATAGATCTTTGTCTGAGTGGTGACCAGGAAACAACGTGGGCTACATGGATAATTGGAAAACTTTTTTGGGGAAAACCTGGTCTGATCCGGAGAGACGGCATCCCTCCCACTTTGGATGGAGCAGCTCTTCTTTCTAGGAATCTGGATACATTTATTGGTCCTTCAAAACCAGACAAACCAGGGTCCAGACCAGGAAGCAGAGTCGTAGTTTAACCCACCTCTCTGCAGCTTCTGTACTGTTACCCACTCAATACCCCGTTGAGACAGTGTTTTACCCACGGCCAAAATCAAATAGACTAAAAGTTAACCTGACAAAAGCAAACTATGAAAATCTCATTAAAATAAATACAAGGCAAGGCAATTTATTTGTATAACACACTTTCAACACAAGGCAATTCAAGGTGCTAGGTCAACCGTTCCTAAGCAACGAGTTCCTGTCAATGACTCAGCACAATCTGCTGGGAATGTTTGTATAATTGTATTGATGGGTTCTGTTGGGAATTGGCGCTTTAGAAATAAAGGGGATTGAATCTGCCAGGGATCAGTGTAACACCTGGATGCGTGTGCAGACGGCGTAATCCCATCGTGGACAACAGTAGGTGTGTCTTCGTCTTCATCGCTGCTGAGCAAATAGCTCTCACCTGGAGGACCTGATGGAAGACGGCACCAAGGTGGTTTATAATTGGTCCAATATGAGGCCAAAGACATGTGAACGTTCTGCAGCTCAGAGCTTTACCTTCATCCACCAGCTGGTGGCGCCATGGCAGGAGAAAGAGAAGCAGAGTTAGTTGACTTTCAGACGCAGCTTCCTGTTAGTTGTTTATTTGTTTACCAGCACAGAGTCGGTGTTGGTCGTCAGGTCGACCACAGCAGCTTCTGATCCCTCACAGGTCAGGTCCACCACCTCCTCCACACCTGGAAACATCATGACGCAAGGCAGGACAACGTCTGTAGAACCTTGTGTGGTTCTGGAACAACTTCAACACGAGGCAATTCAAGGCGCTTTACATGATTGGGTGGTAAATAAACCAAACATAAAAGCATGAAAAGGAAAAACAGCGAGAAAGCATCATAATCAGTGTTTATCTCTGATTTAAAGCAGCTCTGCAGTCATCAAGAAGTTTGTTCCAGATATGAGGAGCATAGAAACTAAAAGCTGCTTCTCCATGTTTGGTTCTGGTTCTAGGGACGATCAGTAAACTAGAGCTGGAGGACCTGATTGGTCTGGATGGTTTGTACCATGATAGCAGATCTCTAATGTACTCTGGTGCTAAACCATTCAATGATTTATAAACCAGTAGGAGTATTTAGAAGTTTATTCTCTGAGCTACAGGGAGCCAGAGGAAGGACTTTAGAACTGGGGTGATGTGTTCTACTTTCCTGGTTCTAGTGAGAACACGAGCAGCAGCGTTCTGGATCAGCTGCAGCTGTCTGAGTGACTTTTTAGGTAGACCTGTGAAGATACTGTTACAGTAATCATAAATGCATGGATGAGTTTTTCTAGGTCTCCTTGTGTCATCAGTCCTTTAATCCTAGAAATGTTCCTCAGCTGATAGAAAGCTGACCTTGGTATTGCCTTTATGTGACCCTGGAGGTTCTGGTCTGAGTCCATTATTACACCCAGGGTTCTGGCTGATAGTTTCTAGCTGGATTAAATGAAGCTGTTGCTGATTCTGGGTCGTTCCTCTTTAGGTCCAACAATAATTACTGCAGTTTTGTAATTAATCTTATTGGCTGTTATAATCTGGGTCAGTGGGAGCATGTAGACATTAAATAGAAGAGGCCCCAGGATGGAGCCTTGGGGAACCCCACATGTGATTTCTGTTGGTTCTGATGATACATTTCCTACAGAAACAAAAAATTTCCTGTTCATCAGGTAGAACTCAAACCAGCCCAGTACCAGAGAGTCCGACCCAGCTCTCCTGTGGTTCCAGTAATATTTTATGACCAACAGTGTCAGAACCAGCACTGAGGTGCACTGGGTCCTACAGGTGTCACTGACCATCGTCGGTGCCGTCCATCACGTTGATAGGCTCTGTCGGGGGGGCGGGATCGCCACCTCTGGCCCTCCTGCAGGTCCGACTGTTGGCTGCTCTACTGGTCTTGGTTCTGGAGACCTGAGAACTTCCTGTGGGCCTCCTCTTCCTCGGAGCCTGAAACACAGGACATGATGTCACCAGTGGGCGGAGCTTCCTTCACCTGTACAGCTGCCCATTGATCCAGACCAAACCGCTGACTCACCGAGCTGCTCATGTCCCTGCAGCAGCTGGAGACGTTGTCCTCCTGTCCTCACTGGCTTCACTCCACCTGCTGGATCCAGGTGATCCACAGTCTGCAGACTTACACTGTGGGAATACATGAAAGACAGAATTCGGACTGGTTCTGGTTCTGGTCAGGAAGCCCAGTTCAGAAGATGGAAGTCTGTTCATCTGTTGCTCCTCCATTATGGGTCCAGAACCTCGATTCCCTCCGGACGGAACCAGATAAAGAATCCACCGTGGTTCATGTCCAAACCAGAACCTCACCTGTTCCAGGTAACTCAACACCCTACCAGAGTATAACCCCGCCCTCATTTATTTAAAAAAAAAACGTCTCAAAAAGAAGGCGTTGCCTGGCGGACCAGGAAAATAGACATCGGCCCGTAATGATAAGACTCGGAGCCACTCAACTATTCCACAGAACTGGAAGTGGAGAAAAACTAAACGGGCCGATGTCTCGTTCTCAGCATTAGGTGCCGAGCCTGTAGCATCGCAGCGTAGAATGAGCGCCGTCTCTGAGTGGTACATTGTTGTTACCAAATCTAATGCTAAATACCGATTAGCTCGAGTAATTTTGTGTGATTCTGCCGCTACGGGCGCATCTGCAGCCACTGTACGTTATTGTCTGCAGCAGAAAATGTGTTGCAGAGAGATGCCCGGTATAAAGTATCCAAGCATGACGAGAAAATCATTCAGGAATGTGCAAGAGGAAAAAAAAAACCTATGTAGATAACCAGAGATTAGCATTTAGGAATGCAGGATTTCAATTCCAGTGAATTGCAGTGTGGTCGTTTAACCACTTGAGGCACTAAACTAACGCTTTTGGGTACAAAATTAATATTTTCACTAAAATGTACTAAAATACATAAAAAGGTTACTGTAAATGTAGATAGTGCTATTATAGAATCAGTTATACAGTTTATCAACAACAACAAAGTTGGTTTTGGGGTGAGTTACTCTTTAAGTAAAATATATAATTAATAATACGACTGATGATTAGAATCGTTTCTACACAAACACACCGGGTGAAGGAGACCCGCGTTACTCCAGAACTCTCAGCTTGCTCTCTGGTTCCGTTTGGTTTTACCCGGAACTCTATCCGCCCACACAGAACATTAAACTTTCCATCCACAGAATTTAGACCAGGCACCTGAGGAGCCACCTAAACACAAGGAGTTCAAACTAACCGGCAACGGACCAGGTACGGACCCACGTTCCCGGTTCCGGGACCCGAACCCCAGCAGCAGCTGTAGCTGCCTCGGAGCAGCTCGAGTTTTCCTCGGAATCCTTTTTCGCCGCAACACCAACAGTTAGCCGTTAGCAGTTAGCTTCCCCCACTCACCTGCTGCAGCTCCTCCAGGTGACTTCCGGGGATCCGCCGACACCTGGGGACGGATCCTCCTCAGACTAGCTCCCTTCGGTCGGTATAACTCTGGTTGTAACCCGGAGAGATGAACCGAACTCGGTACAGCTCCCGTCGAACCTCTGATACTGACGTTAGCTTCCTGCTAGCTGGTCCCTTCTTCTGGTGCAGCGGAAGGTGTCATCAGCGCCCCCTGCAGGCCGACAGCAGCTGCTAAATGATCAGCTCTGCGCTCCTGCATTAAAAGTTTACCTGTTTTATTTTACATGTATTTTCCAGGAAGGAGAATCAGGATCGTTATTAACAAAAGAGAAATATTTTGGAGAAGAAAAACTAAGGAATTTTTTAGATTAAAGTCACATATTTTCCAGAAAAACTCGTAAATTGTCTGCAAAAAGTAATAAGACTAAGAATAAATGACGTAGCATTTTATTTTTTTACTGTGCGCATGTTATGCTCCTCTGAAGGGGGGGGGGCAGGGTCTTTCCAGTTTAATAATTCGCGAGCAGCAAGGACTTCGGTAAAATTAGAAAAATATTCACAGATTCGGCATTTCCGGATCAATAATTGCTTTTACAAAACCGATTTCTCAGGGCAATTATAGCAAGGTAGACTGTGGGCTACAATCGTTATTTTTCTCAAAAAGCGCAGGGAGACTTTAATTTGCATATCTGCAGAGTCTGCAGAGACAGTCTACAAATTACCACACCGAAAAATATGACGGAGGAATATATATTTTGTTGTTAGACATGCTCCCTTTCATCATAGTACATCTCAGACTTTAGGAAAATAGGCTTTAAAGTAATTTTAGGGATTTTTTATTATGTAAAAAAACAATAAAATGTTCAATAACTACATAATTACAAATTGTAGTGTCACCAAATGCTCAGAACATATAAACAATCTCCCCTTGATCATACTGGTACATTAGGAAAATAGGCTTTAAATTAATTTTCCCTAAGGTTCAATAGCTTAACATAATAGATTGTAACTTAATCTGAAGTTTAAAAATTGCTATTTAAACTGTCATGTTTAACAATAACCTATTTGTTTGGTATTTATTGTACAGTTATGTATTTTCATGTAAAATGTTTATACTGCTATAGACATGTATATCAGCATAGATACAGTGTGAGAACTGTGGACGATGGTTCCAAACAAACACCTCAGTCCTGTATGTTTAGAATAAAACAGTTTTACTGTAACCAGTTACTGGATTCTTTATTTTTGATAGTGTGGAAAGTAAAACATGATAAAACTAAAAGACTTGCATCATGATTCAAATGGCCTCAGATAATAGATTTGTGACTTTTTCTGGCATGACGAGATAGAAAAACAGCTACCACAGTGACGTGCATTTACATTTCAACAAGTACAATAGAAAGACTTTAAATATAAGTAGATACTAGTATAAATATAATTAAATGTAATTGGTCTTGTTAGATCTCAGTGCTGCTTTTAACAGTCGATCATCTCTTAGAAAGGCTTGAACATGTTGTAGTTACTGTATAGCTTACAGCTGCATTTTGTAATTAAATGTCAAATGGATGAATACAGTAGACTAGTTATATGAATAATTAATAGTTATAGTTGTTTATTCTACAGTCGCTGTAGAGGCCAGGATGGATTCTGTCTGTTTGCACTTTTAACTTTTGGTGGAATCCTTTTCCTGTTTGAGTTTATTCATTTACAAGATAAATATTAATGAACATGTAACAGGAGTGAAATCTGACCAACCAGGATTTACGTGGACAAGAATGCGCAGAATCAGGACCGTATCCAAACTATAAAGAATGATTAAAATATTAGGTGTCCGTATAAATTCCCAGTGTTTGTGCAGGTTGTGCCTAGAATGCAAAGGGAGACCAGCTCCAAGCAGGAGGAGGTTGAATTGTTTCATTTAACCCGGCAGGCATGAAACGAACCCAATGGGCCTCCAGCTGTCTGACACCGACGCTGGATCCACCTGCTGGGCCTTTTGGCACACCTGCAGAGAGTTCAGCACAGCCGTAGAAGATGCAGAGCTTCTTCTTCTTCTTCTTCTGTTAGATTTATTGGCGGTTGGCCACCAGCGTTACCGCCACTTCCTGGGCTGGAGTGTTACTCATTAAGGGAACGGGTCAGAGGGAAATTTACACTCAAAGGCAAAAGCTACTAATCACAATTATTGAATAAATGCTTTTAAATACATTGTTTGAAACTACAGTACAACCCAAAAGTTTGGACCCACCTTCTCATTCAGCGCGTTTTCTTTATTTTCATGACTACATTGTAGATTCTCAATTAAGGGCATCAAAACTATGAATGAACACATATGGAATTATGTAGTACTTTAACAAAAAAGTGTGTAATAACCTGGCCTCCAAAGTCAGCGGACCTGAACCCAATGGAGATGATTTGGGGTGAGCAGAACCACAGAGTGAAGGAAAAAGGTCCAACAAGTACTAAGCATCTCTGGGAACTCCTTCAGGACTGTTGGAAAACCATTTCTGGTGACTAGAAGCTGAAGAGAATGTAAAGCAGTAATCAGAGCAAAGGGTGGGCTACTTTCAGGAACCTAAAAGTTATTTCACCCTTTTTGTTTAAGTACAGTGATTCCATACATCGTGTGTTCATTCACCTGAGAACGAACACACCGATCCTGTTCATAACGTTTATGGACAGGATTTCTAGGAACAGCCAAGGTGTTGAGGCGAGCCGTTTTGGTGAACGTGATCTACAGCTCTCGTTGGAACGGTTCGCAGCCGAGTGTGAAGCGGCTGGGATGAGGATCAGCACCTCCAAATCCAACACCATGGTCTTGAGCCGGAAAAGGGTAGAGTGCTTTCTCCGGGTCGGGGATGAGGTCCTTCCTCAAGTGGGGGAGTTTAGGTATCTGGGGGTCTTGTTCACGAATGAGGAAAAAATGGAGCGGGAGATCGATGGACGGATTGGTAAGGCGTCTGCAGTTATGCGGGCGCTGTACCGGTCTGTCGTGGTGAAGAGAGAGCTGAGCCGAAAGGCAAAGCTCTCGATTTACCGGTCGATCTACGTTCCTACCCTCATCTATGGTCACGAACGCTGAGTGGTGACCGAAAGAACGAGATCACGGATACAGGCGGCTGAAATGATTTTCCTCCGTAGGGTGGCTGGGCTCTCCCTTAGAGATAGGGTGAGAAGCTCAGGAGGGGGCTCAGAGTAGAGCCGCTGCTCCTCCACATCGAGAGGAGCCAGTTAAGGTGGCTCGGGCATCTGGTCAGGATGGATGCCTCCCTGACGAGGTGTTCTGGGCACGTCCCACCGGGAGGAGACCCAGGGGAAGACCCAGGACTCACTGGAGGGATTATGTCTCCCTGCTGGCCTGGGAACGCCTCAGATTCCTCCTTAGGATCTGGCCCAGGTAGCCGAGGAGAGGGAGGTCTGGGCCTCTCTGCTTAGGCTGCAGCCCCCCCGACCCGACCCCGGATAAGTGGAAGAAGATGGATGGATGTGTTCATTCATAGTTTTGATGCCCTTAATAGAGAATCTATAATGTAGTCATGAAAATAAAGAAAATGCAATAAATGAGAAGGTGTGTCCAAACTTTTGGTCTGTACTGTATATTAGAATTATAAAACGTATTAATATCATGCCCCTATATCAATTAATATTTCAATACAAGACCATGAACGTCAGTTTTATATAAAGCCACTGTGCTGCCACCCAGTGGTGAATCTAAGCTTCCACAGTGGAAGTTAGGTGTTCTGTAGCGCCCTCTAGTGGCTATTTATTAATAGTGGACTTCCCCACTCTGAACAAAAAATACAAAATAAACACAAAGATTCATTGTCAGCTAATGAATAACATCTTGGAGAAAATTTCCGCCCCCCAAATCTCTGACAATTCTGAGATTAAAGTCACATATTTTCCAGAAAGACTTAGGTAATTCTGTGATTTCAAAGTGTGGTAAAATTACAAGTAAAAACTCAGAATTTCTGAGATTAATTGCCCATATTTCCCAGAAAAAAAAACTCGGATATTCTGTCACAAAATTACGAGTTAACAAAAACAGAAATTTTGAAATTAATTTAAGATATTTTCTACGAAAAAAAGCATAATTCTGATATAGAAAAGCAGAAAATTTGCAAGAAAAAAACTAAGAAATGTCTCTGATTTAAGGCATATATTTTTCTTACAATTTGCGGACTTTATAATGTGATAAATATCTTAGTTTACATATCGAAAATGTATGCCTTTAATGATAGAAATGTGATTTTCTGAGTTTTCTTTCTGCAAAATGTCTGCAATTAATCTCAGAATTTCTTAGTTTTTTGGGCGGAAATTTATTCCAAAATATTTTTTCTTTTGTTTACAACAGCCCTAATGTATTTTGTAGAGATAAAATGAAATGCATGTATTAAATAGTTTGTTTTATGTAGAGCTCTGGAACAACTCACTGCTTGCCAAGCGTTTAACAGCAGCTTTTATTGTAGGTGATCCGCATTTATGTAAAATCAATCTTATTAAAACAGATTCGCAGGGATGCTTTTTCATTGCTCAAATAAAGATCCTATTTTTGACTCATAAAATTGTAAAGAAATAATCCAAAATGACATTTCATTTTCAAATTTAATATTGCTCACTGACTTGAACTAAAAAGGAAATTTTTTATGTAATTTTCAACACTCCAGCAAAATTGTTACAAAATGTAATTTGAAATGTCAAAGTTTAAAATGAAAATGCATTTCTGACATGTGAAATGCTTCACAGACCTCAGGAAGTTTCCTGTTTGCTCCCGTTTCTTCTTCTTCTCCTTCAGCCCCATCAGATGTGGGGTTCCTCAGAGGCTCATATTAAGCCCACAGCTTTTTATGGTGTGCAACGTTTGCTGTTTTTAGGAAACAGACTGAGGGACGAACCTCCTGAACCTTGTTTGGTAAACCCGATCCTCGTCTCGGTTCCCTGAGTTTCAGACCGTTTCCACTTCTGATCCAACATGATCATGAAGCACATTCCCGTTGGGTTTTATTAGATCGATGCAAAACAGGAAAGGACAAAATTTACAGCTGCCACAAAACAGACCTTTTTCATTAATGGAATCAATATTCAGGAAGAAAAATAATAATACCTTTACAGATACATACTTTGTTTGCTAATCACTGCTAGGTGTCCACAAAACATTTACTAATATGAGTTGGGGGATGATCTGGACTAATACTGATAAATACATGATCATCGTCAAGATCTTTCATTAAGAAATATAGAAGAGATTTAGATGAATCTGATACATTTTGTAATTCAGCTGCAGAGTCGATTCCACATCTCTTCTATGAACATGGAGTCGTAAAATATTTTTGGTACAAAATAGAAACTTTTATTCTAACCAATGATGTTGATATGAAACTACAGCTGAATATTATTTTCCTTAGAGATAAAAAAAGTATATCTTTTATTCTTCATTTACTGATTTTATGAAACCCCAATATGTCCCGGTTGGTTTAAACTTTGAAACATGAAAGCCATAAGAACTTTAGGCCACCTAGCCGCTTTTATTGCAAATAAAATCCTTCAAATGGACCCATTTTCTTCTAGTTTTATTTGAGAACTTATTTCATTCTTTATGCACATAATCTCATTGCTTTCCTGTCATTGCGTTTATGTCCCATGTTTGTGTTCTGATCCGTTCTTGCCGTTTGTAAAACTGCTTTAATAAATAAAAAGGATGCACCGATGCTGATACTGGTACCGGGCCGATATCGTTCTAATGTACTCGTTAAAGTTAACCGATACTTCAAATCTGGAAACTCCACAGAAAATTTGTTTTGTGATCATGTTTGTTATAACAAGCAGAGAAGAAAATAAAACCCGTTTTCCTCTTCGTTGCCGTTTTTGGGATGTAGAAATATCAGCATCAGCACTCTGATCCATTTTATTACTAATTAGCCCCCAATAATCATGTGCATAATCGGTTCAGGAAAACCCGATTCTACCGTGAGACACTCGCTGTCCTCTACCTCGTCTCTGTCCTCCGTCTCAGCCTGATGATAGGTTTAGAGAGGGGAAACATTCTCACGCCTCCACTACATTTTATATACATCCAAAAAAGGCAAACAATCCAGTAAACAGCTTCAAATATAGAGAAATAAAGTGAATATAGTTCGCTTGTTCATTTAGTTTGGAGTCGTAACAAATTTGAAAAATCTGTCAGCCAAAAAAAGTGTAGCAAAGATTAAAATAGTTAACTTAAAAACGGTTTTACTGTTTGGGTAAAATGTAGAAAATGGGAATAAAAAAGGAGCCGAATGCAGTACCTGATATCTGAGCTGTGTGGCGCTAATGAGTCAGATAACAAAGCAAACTCTGTATTTAAAGATTCCATTGGATCAAATCTTGTCACCATGGTAACAAAGCAATCCCAAAGCAGGTTCTGGTTCTGTCAGAGGAAGACGATCCGAATGAAACCCGCTAAGCAGAACAAAGAAGGACAAAAAAGGGATTTTAACAGATTTTATTTGAGCTGAAATCAATAATCAATCAGCTGTTCATTACGGTTGGGGTGATCAGCTTCCTGTTTTCACAATAAAAGCTCAAGCATTAAATAAAAACAACAGAACCGACCCGGAGGTACCAGAACCGGACCTTGGATCCTTAAACAGAGAAGTAAACAACATGTGACCGTCACCTCGTCACGTTGACGACCCAGTGCATTGTGGGAGTGTCGCATGGAGGCGGAGACATCCGGCGCAGCCCGGCGGTTCCGCTTTGAGGCCGCACCTTCATGAGCGCCAACAGCTGAACGTCCCACTGAGCGGGGACACCTGAACGCAGCCCAGGAGACGCGGCGGTTACCCGTCTGTGGTCCAGCTCTAGGTGGAGGTGAAGGTCACGTGATCCGCCTGGTTCATCTTCAGGTGCGTGTCGAGGATCTGGAACATCTCCTGGATGTTCGGCACGTAACCGGACTGCAGCTTGGACCACACAGGAACGTCTGGGGGGGGGGACAACGATCGGCGTTACACCCTCCAACGCTCCCAGGTGGGTCAGACGGCTGTGAACCAATCAGCACTCACCGTTCAGAGTGACCTCGAAGGCTCCCGTAGACAGGAAGTGAGTCTCCATCATGTTACAGACGAAGAAGGCCATCAGACACGAGAAGATCTGACAAACAGCAAACATCAGCATCTACAGCACCCGTTGCTACGGTAACGGCAGGGAGGTTCTGGTACCTTGTTGCTCTGAGTCCAGGTCCAAACTGCAGGGGTGTCGGTACCAAGGAGAGAAAAAGGGTTCTGTCCAGTGATGATGATGAGGATGGAGATGAGCTTCAGGTAGGAGATCAGGTTACCGACGAACCTGAGGAGGAAGAAGGTTCTGGTTACTGAGAAACGGCTAGGAACTAAATATTCTAACGATTAGTCGACTAATCGGATCACGTGTGAATTTACCATCATCACTGTTAATGTTGCAGCCATAAAATAATAAAACAGCTTCTTCAGTCAGGAGCTTCATCAGAACTACAGAAAGTTCCTTCCTGCCCACATTTATCCTCTAACGTCAGAGGAAACATTAGATTCTGATCAAATAAGGATTTTAATGTAATAATAAGAATAATAAGCTGTTCTGTCTATAAACGGATCAGAACCAGAACCTCTAACAGCAGCTGTTCTGTCTATAACCGGATCAGAACCAGAACCTCTAACAGCGGCTGTTCTCTACAGTTGATGCTAACGTTAGCAGCTAACAAGCTAGGTAGATCTACAGTTGATGCTAACGTTAGCAGCTAAAAAGCTAACTAGCTCTACTGTTGATGCTAACGTTAGCAGCTAACAAGCTTGTCTACGTTGATGCTAACGTTAGCAGCTAACAAGCTAACTAGCTCTACAGTTGATGCTAACGTTAGCAGCTAAAAAGCAGCTGTTCTGTCTATAAACGGATCAGAACCAGAACCTCTAACAGCGGCTGTTCTGTCTATAAACGGATCAGAACCAGAACCTCTAACAGCAGCTGTTCTGTCTATAAACGGATCAGAACCAGAACCTCTAAGCAGCAGCTGTTCTGTCTATAAACGGATCAGAACCAGAACCTCTAACAGCAGCTGTTCTGTCTATAAACGGATCAGAACCAGAACCTCTAACAGCGGCTGTTCGTCTATAAACGGATCAGAACCAGAACCTCTAACAGCGGCTGTTCTGTCTATAAGGATCAGAACCAAACCTTGGTTTGGTTTTTGGTGGTTGTGTTTGTTGCGCGTTCGTCTATAACGGATCAGAACCAGAACCTCTAAAGCGCGTTCTGTCTATAACGGATCAGAACCAGAACCTCTAACAGCAGCGTTCTGTCTATAACGGATCAGAACCAGAACCTCTAACAGCGCGTTCGTCTATAACGGATCAGAACAGAACCTCTAACAGCGCGTTCTGTCTATGAACGGATCAGAACCAGAACCTCTAACAGCAGCCGTTCTGTCTATGAACGGATCAGAACCAGAACCTCTAACAGCAGCTGTTCTGTCTATGAACGGATCAGAACCAGAACCTCTAACAGCAGCCGTTCTGTCTATGAACGGATCAGAACCAGAACCTCTAACAGCGCGTTCGTCTATGTCAGACCAGAACCTCTAAGCGCGTTCTGTCTATAAGCAGAACCAGGATCAGAACAGAACCTCTAACAGCAGCCGTTCTGTCTATGAACGGATCAGAACCAGAACCTCTAACAGCAGCTGTTCTGTCTATGAACGGATCAGAACCAGAACCTCTAACAGCAGCTGTTCGTCTATGAACGGATCAGAACCAGAACCTCTAACAGCAGCTGTTCTGTCTATGAACGGATCAGAACCAGAACCTCTAAAGCCGTTCTTTGTTCTGTCTATACGATCAGAACCAAACCTCTAACAGCGCTGTTCGTCTATAAACGGATCAGAACCAGAACCTCTAACAGCGCTGTTCGTCTATAACGGATCAGAACCAGAACCTCTAACAGCGCTGTTCTGTCTATAACGGATCAGAACCAGAACCTCTAACAGCGTGTTCTGTCTATAAACGGATCAGACCAGAACCTCTAACAGCGCTGTTCTGTCATAACGGATCAGAACCAGAACCTCTAAGCAGCGCTGTTTGTCTATAACGGATCAGAACCAGAACCTCTACAGCGCTGTTCTGTCTATAAACGGATCAGAACCAGAACCTCTAACAGCAGCTGTTCTGTCTATAAACGGATCAGAACCAGAACCTCTAACAGCGGCTGTTCTGTCTATAAACGGATCAGAACCAGAACCTCTAACAGCGGCTGTTCTGTCTATAAACGGATCAGAACCAGAACCTCTAACAGCAGCTGTTCTGTCTATAACTGTTAGCTAACGTTAGCAGCTAACAAGCTAACTAGCTCTACTGTTGATGCTAACGTTAGCAGCTAACAAGCTAACTAGCTCTACTGTTGATGCTAACGTTAGCAGCTAACAAGCTAACTAGCTCTACTGTTGATGCTAACGTTAGCAGCTAACAAGCTAACTAGCTCTACTGTTGATGCTAACGTTAGCAGCTAACAAGCTAACTAGCTCTACTGTTGATGCTAACGTTAGCAGCTAACAAGCTAACTAGCTCTACTGTTGATGCTAACGTTAGCAGCTAACAAGCTAACTAGCTCTACTGTTGATGCTAACGTTAGCAGCTAACAAGCTAACTAGCTCTACTGCTGATGCTAACGTTAGTAGCTAAAAAGCTAACTAGCTCTACTGTTGATGCTAACGTTAGCAGCTAACAAGCTAACTAGCTCTACTGCTGATGCTAACGTTAGCAGCTAACAAGCTAACTAGCTCTACTGTTGATGCTAACGTTAGCAGCTAACAAGCTAACTAGCTCTACTGTTGATGCTAACGTTAGAGAAACTTACTTGATGCTAACGTTAGCAGCTAACAAGCTAACTAGCTCTACTGTTGATGCTAACGTTAGCAGCTAACAAGCTAACTAGCTCTACTGTTGATGCTAACGTTAGCAGCTAGCTAACTAGCTCTTGTGGTACGTTAGCAGCTAACAAGCTAGCTAGCTCTACAGTTGATGCTAACGTTAGCAGCTAACAAGCTAACTAGCTCTACTGTTGATGCTAACGTTAGCAGCTAACAAGCTAACTAGCTCTACTGTTGATGCTAACGTTAGCAGCTAACAAGCTAACTAGCTAACAGAGGCTACTGTCCGTGTTTGTCATCAGCCACAGCGGGCTTCCCTTTAAGAAGCTCAAACATCAATGCTGTACTGCTGTGGAAAGCAGCTTCTACTTTATGAATTTTACATTACAGCATTAAACATGTTTCTGTTTTTATTTAATAAAACTCTATTAGAGCTACGTTGTTGGCTAACGGCTGTTAAAGCTTTTCTAAGCTACTGCTGATCCTGATTGCTACAACTGATCATGTGTGTGAGGGGCAGAAAGGGAGCAGATAAAGGGACAGCGACTGTTTTAAGAGAAAAATAAAGCTTTAAAATTAATGATAACGTTGATAACTGAATATTTTGTCGACAATTTTACTCATGAACATCATCGTGATGAATCAATGACTTGTGGCAGCCATACTTACAAAAGAACAAAGATAAATAATTTACCACAAAAACAAAATGAATTATTTAATATAGTTCCACAACGGTGAGTTTAGAGCAGAAGGAGCAGCTTTAGCTCCGGTCCTACTGCTTCTTCCTTCGTCTGCCCAGCCATGGTTTAACTGTAGCTTAACTAATAGCTACCAGCTAGCATTAGCTATTGTGCTCTGATCACGGGGATGTTATCGTGATACATCAGTTAATAATATTACCAGGTGTTGAGCTGTAGAAGTGGAGCGCTACTTGTTGGTAAAATGCAATGCGTGGTTCTTTGTGAGTAAATAGACGGTTTCATGCTAACTTGTTGTTGAGACGCTAGTGACGCTACATTATGTAAACACGGGCGAGGTGATGGCGGTCCTCATTTGGATTTTGATGCGTGGCGTTGTGTCGTAATTTTAATCGAGTTCGATAAAAGCAACAAAAACCCCACAGAGTTGGTGAGGCCTATCGGGAACCATCGACTGAATCACAGAAGTCAGATCAAGCAGGTCTAAATGTTGAACAGTAAAGCTCTAATGAATGCCCAGGTGTGTTTTAGTCACGTCACACTCACCTGTTGAAGGGGGTGGGGGGGTAGTTTTCCCCCTGGATGCGGATGTCTGGATAAACCCGGCTGATGGCCTGGGAATATTCCTGGAAGACTTTACTGTACCCTCAGGAGATGCTGGAAACACACAGGAAGCCCATCACATTCCACCTTAACAATGTCATTCCACCTTAACACAATCCTGCCCACTCTGCTTGTGATGTGACATTTTCATTTTATCATCATTAATGGCGTTTTTACATGTCAGAATGTGACATAATAAAAGTAAAATGACAACATGATTAAATTGGAATAATACTACAGAGAGGAGTTCATGTATTAAACGGAATATTTAACGGCATTTTTGGAAAATCAACTTGTAGTTTGATTCCAATGCAACACTTGGACTTCCAGAGCTCAGATTGACGTCGATCCGCCCAGAAACCTGTTATCGTTTTACACAACGAGACTTTACGGCTTGGTTTTAGTTGGACTTTGAATTCGGGGCAGCAGGACACGTGGTTAAAATAAATGTTTTTAAAAAAAAACGTCTTAACGATACTTTCAATCAGTGTTGGGAGTGACGGCATTACTAACTGTGTTCCTTCTTTGTTCTTGAACCACAAAAGTTACTTTACTGAGTAACTACTTACTTTTACAGTGTAGTAACTGATTTACTAACTCAATTACTTTTTTGAAAAAGTAATTTCTAACTATAACTAATTACTTTTCATATAAAATTCCCAAAACTGCTTTCTTTTTTTTTTCTTAAGAATAAACAGGTAGGAAAAAAATTCGATTTAATTTTTAACCCATACCGGCCCTACCTTGAACAAGTCTGGGACTACTTATATTTATTAATATTATCCAAATAAAATAAAATAATTTGGTCAAAAAAGCAAGTTTGAATCATGTCTTATCATAAAACAATGATACAATTTTAATGTAAATTCATTTTAATCCCGCAGTACAATTAATTTAGCTGTTCAGTTTTAATCCGAAAACATGTAACAAATTCATGTAAAATAATGTCGGTTTATCATAATATCCAGGCAGGTTATTATAAACTGCTTTGTTGGTTAATCTCCATGTTTGATCTGCTGGTGACGTCACCGTGCTAGCTGCTAGCCCGCAGGCTAACTCACCAGTAGCGGAACTGCAGCACCGGGCCGGAGTACAGGGCGGCTTTGGGGGGTTTCCCGGACTCCGGTTCGGTATCCGGAGAGACGCCGGTTCGGTGGTCTGACCGGCCCACATAAACGTCCCTCAGCGTGAGGGCTGTGAAGAGAAGCAGAACCGCGAGCAAGCCGCCCGAACCGAACTCCGCCATGACTGCTGTCCTCCTCCTCCGGGGTACTTCCGCTAATGTCCTTCACAATAAGAGCCTTAATACACAAAAACATCTCATTTATTTATTTAACTAATTTAATACGAACAAGACAATAGGCGCATAGAATACTACAAATACTCTGCAACCTGCACATAACATAATGACACGTACAGACCAGAGGATAATAAGAGATTAATTAGTATATAGAGGGGGAAAATAAAAAATATGCAGTTTCTTCAGGAGATGAAATGTGGTTGTAGCCTTCATATTTTGCATTTTTCTATTGTTTTTTGATATTATTTAAAGTCCAGATGAAAATACTTTAAACCAAGGTTCTGAATTAAACCATTTACATCTATAAATATTGATATAATAAGATAATAAACAGTTGAATAAAAAAAGTAAAATCTTTGGACAAATCAAACGACACAAATCAAAGTATAACACGACATCAAAAATATAGATTCTGATGTTTAAATTCAATTTGGTGATTGTAAATTCTTCCAAATCAGACCAAATGTTTCTGTGTGCATACAGTGATTAAAATAACTGAAAAATAGCCTCCATATTTATTGGTGAAAGAGACAAGACTCTTCCCTGTTTATTTTAAATCTTCTTAGTGTATCTTTAACAGGATACATTTGATGTCAAATTTTAGATCAAACCTATTTATAGATAGTAGTATTAGCCTTTTTCCCATTTAAATCACCCATGGTTGAATACCAAAACAACTTTGCAGCAGGTGGAGCCGAGTACCAAATATGATTTCTAATATATTTATTGGTGTATCTTTTCTTTGTAATGTCTGTACCTCCAAAACAATCTATTAATTTCAGCTCTAATATCTGTGAATCATATTTTAAAATTTGAAGTCAAACTGTAGGGATTGCATCAAATATAAAAGCGTATTCTTTAGGTGTCACTGAGAAGTTAAAGTTCTAAAGAAATTCTGATTTTGACAAACAGAATTCCTCCATCAAACCACAAAGTAGTAATAAAGTATCTATCTGGACTAAAGTTATGTTTATAGATCAATATCCAAGATTGAAGGGTTTGATTATGGAAGTCAGTGAATTTCAAGGGAAATTTTACCAATGGGAAAATTACATTTTATAAATTATAATTAGTTGTTTAGTATTAGTGTAATTTATAGTATGAAAATCCAGCACTTCGGTACCTTGATCTCTACATCGTGTGATAAAATCTTTTTTTCCTCTGCAGATATAATCATACAGTATTTTATCCAATTATTTAACTGTATTTTTCTGTTGAAGAGGCGACGCAGCGTGCTTTCGTTTTTACGCATCTGTCATCAGAGCCGCTTTTACTGTGTTTCCAATGTGGCATCTTTTGATTTATTTTATTGTATGGATTTTTTTTTTCTGTCTAACAATTTAATACAGCGCTTATTTCGGCATTTCAACAAATGATCATGTATAAGTATAAGCGGGTAAGAACAAAGCAGTAGTCAAACAAAATGATCAGGAATAACTAGAAGAAGGATACATATACAATCTAGTTACATCATAAAAAAGGCTTTATTTAAATTACACCTATCTAATTAAACCTTCCACAGAAGGATTTCATTTTTATAACCAACAAAAACTGGAGCCATTTTCAAGAAACGACATTCATGAATGAAAAATGTTGCAAACAATTAAATTGTTAATTCCAAATTCCGTGTTTCAGCATCATTATGTCAGGAAGTTCTTTGGTTCGTATCGATACGGAATTTGTTGAAAATATAATCATTAGATGGATAATTAATTCTCAACAGCTTCTACGTCACAAGTCCGCGCCGAAGTGATCAGAGCGACGTCATAAATAAGCGACGCTCGGCCGGTTACGGACTGTTATGGACCAGACTGCGGATGAAGGTGAGGAAGAAGAGTTTTCTTCAGTGTGAAGGACACGCATGCGCACTTCGTTCGGCTGAAGCGAAAGTCACGTGGACATCATGCTGGCCGTGGGGGGGCTCGTGACGTGCAGAGCCCTGCTGCGCCGTGCAGGTGGGCTACGCGGCAGGTGGGCTTCTCCTGCCCTCACCTGTGCGGCGGAGTCACGTGTGAGGACCGCGTCTGGGGTGGGAGGAGCCAGCGGCGCAGGTGGATGGTACGGCGGCCTGGCAGACTCTGCTCCGGTTCACCTGTGTGAGAACTTCCTGGTTAGCGTTCACCAGGTGAGCGGGTTGCCATGGTGGCTGAGCATCGCCATGGCAACAGCGTCCATCAGGACCTTCATCACCCTGCCGCTGGCCGCCTACCAGCTCATCATCATCGCCAAGGTGAGCTTTGACTGGCCCGCATCGGTTACCATGGCAATGGCCCAGGTGTAAAGGTAGTTCTGGTGTTTCCCTTCTTGGTAACCATAGTAACCTCCAACCTGTGCAGGTGGAGGAGCTGCAGGCGGAGATCTCGGAGCTGGCAAAGAGGCTTCGGTACGAGGTTTCAGTCCGAGGCAGAGACCGAGGCTGGACGGACCGACAGAGCAGGTGGGGAGCGACCAGAACCAGAACCAGAACAGGCTGGTTCCGGTTCTACCAGCGGGGTTCTACTTTAGGTTCTGATCCAGGTCTTCTAGAACAACTTATAAAGGTTCTGTTTCTACCACAGATTTAGTATAAATTAAGAACACATTCCTGGTTCCTCCTTCCCAGAGTTCCTCTTTATCAAAGTCCCTCCTCATGGTTCCCCCTCATAGTTCCTCCTCATGGTTCCTCATTGTTCCTCCTTATGGTTCCTCCTCGTTCCCCCTCGTGGTTCCTCCTCATGGTTCCCCCTCGTGGTTCCCCCTCATGGTTCCTCATTGTTCCTCCTTATGGTTCCTCCTCATGGTTCCTCATGGCTCCTCATGGTTCCCCCTCGTGGTTCCTTCTCATGGTTCCCCCTCGTGGTTCCTCCTCATGGTTCCCCCTCGTGGTTCCTCCTCATGGTTCCTCCTCGTGGTTCTTTCCCTGGTTCCCCTGTGGTTCTCTTCATGGTTCCCCCTCGTGGTTCCCCCTCATGGTTCCTCCTCATGGTTCCTCCTCGTGGTTCCTCCTCATGGTTCCTCCTCATGGTTCCCCCTCATGGTTCCCCCTCATGGTTCCTCATTATGGTTCCTCCTCATGGTTCCTCATGGCTCCTCATGGTTCCCCCTCGTTGTTCCCCCTCATGGTTCCTCATGGTTCCTCCTCATGGTTCCTCTGTTTCATGGTCTCCTCATGGTCCTATGTTCCTCATGGTTCCTCTTG
This sequence comes from Apricaphanius iberus, assembly GCA_028564705.1. Lineage (NCBI taxonomy): Eukaryota > Metazoa > Chordata > Actinopteri > Cyprinodontiformes > Aphaniidae > Apricaphanius > Apricaphanius iberus. The sequence continues at coordinate 98,475 of JAPXFQ010001294.1, forward strand.
GCTCCTCATGGTTCCCCCTCGTGGTTCCTCCTCATGGTTCCCCCTCGTGGTTCCTCCTCATGGTTCCTCCTCGTGGTTCCTCCTCATGGTTCCTCCTTATGGTTCCTCCTCATGGTTCTCATGGCCTCATGGTTCCCCCTCGTGGTTCCTCCTCATGGTTCCCCCTCGTGGTTCCTCCTCATGGTTCCTCCTCATGGTTCCTCCTCGTGGTTCCTCCTCATGGTTCCCCCTCATGGTTCCCCCTCATGGTTCCTCCTCATGGTTCCTCCTCATGGTTCCTCCTCATGGTTCCTCCTCATGGTTCCCCCTCATGGTTCCCCCTCATGGTTCCTCATGTTTCCCCCTCATGGTTCCTCCTCATGGTTCCTGATGGTTCCTCCTCATGGTTCCTCATGGTTCCTCCTCATGGTTCCTCCTCGTGGTTCCTCCTCATGGTTCCCCCTCGTGGTTCCCCCTCATGGTTCCTCCTCGTGGTTCCTCCTCATGGTTCCTCCTCATGGTTCCCCCTCATGGTTCCTCCTCATGGTTCCCCCTCATGGTTCCTCATGGTTCCTCCTTATGGTTCCTCCTCATGGTTCCTCCTCATGGTTACCCCTCATGGTTCCTCCTCATGGTTCCTCATTGTTCCTCCTTATGGTTCCTCCTCATGGTTCCTCATGGCTCCTCATGGTTCCCCCTCGTGGTTCCTCTGTCCTCATGGTTCCTCCTCATGGTTCCTCATGGTTCCCCCTCATGGTTCCTCCTCATGGTTCCTCGTGGTTCCTCCTCATGGTTCCTCCTCGTGGTTCCTCCTCATGGTTCCTCCTCATGGTTCCTGATGGTTCCTCCTCATGGTTCCCCCTCGTGGTTCCTCCTCATGGTTCCCCCTCGTGGTTCCCCCTCATGGTTCCTCCTCATGGTTCCCCCTCGTGGTTCCTCCTCATGGTTCCTCCTCGTGGTTCCTCCTCATGGTTCCTCCTCATGGTTCCCCCTCGTGGTTCCCCCTCATGGTTCCTCCTCATGGTTCCCCCTCGTGGTTCCTCCTCATGGTTCCTCCTCGTGGTTCCTCCTCATGGTTCCTCATGGTTCCTCCTCATGGTTCCTCATGGTTCCTCCTCATGGTTCCCCCTCATGGTTCCTCCTCATGGTTCCTCATTGTTCCTCCTCGTGGTTCCCCCTCGTGGTTCCCCCTCATGGTTCCTCATGGTTCCTCCTCATGGTTCCTCCTCATGGTTCCTCCTCATGGTTCCTCCTCATGGTTCCTCATGGCTCCTCATTGTTCCTCCGCGTGGTTCCTTCTCATGGTTCCCCCTCGTGGTTCCTCCTCATGGTTCCCCCTCGTGGTTCCTCCTCATGGTTCCTCCTCGTGGTTCCTCCTCATGGTTCCTCCTCATGGTTCCTCCTTATGGTTCCTCCTCATGGTTCCCCCTCGTGGTTCCTCGTCATGGTTCCCCCTCGTGGTTCCCCCTCATGGTTCCTCCTCATGGTTCCCCCTCGTGGTTCCCCTTCATGGTTCCCCTTCATGGTTCCTCTTCATGGTTCCTCCTGGTTCCTCCTGGTTCCTCCTAATGGTTCCTCATGGTTCCTCTTCATGGTTCCTCCTCATGCTTCCCCCTCATGGTTCCTCCTCATGGTTCCCCCTCGTGGTTCCCCTTCATGGTTCCTCTTCATGGTTCCTCCTAACGGTTCCTCATGGTTCCTCATGGTTCCTCCTCGTGGTTCCTCCTCCTGGTTCCTCCTGGTTCCTCATGGTTCCTCCTAATGGTTCCTCATGGTTCCTCTTCATGGTTCCTCTTCATGGTTCCTCTTCATAGTTCCTCCTCATGGTTCCTCATGGTTCCTCCTAATGGTTCCTCCCCATGGTTCCTCCTAACGGTTCCTCATGTTTCCTCATGGTTCCTCCTCGTGGTTCCTCCTCGTGGTTCCTCATGGTTCCTCCTCATGGTTCCTCCTCATGGTTCCTCATGGCTCCTCATGGTTTCCCCTCGTGGTTCCTCCTCATGGTTCCCCCTCGTGGTTCCCCCTCATGGTTCCTCCTCGTGGTTCCTCCTCATGGTTCCCCCTCGTGGTTCCCCCTCATGGTTCCTCCTCGTGGTTTCTCCTCATGGTTCCCCCTCGTGGTTCCTCCTCATGGTTCCTCCTCATTGTTCCTCCTTATGGTTTCCTCCTCATGGTTCCCCCTCATGGTTCCTGATGGTTCCTCCTCATGGTTCCCCCTCATGGTTCCTGATGGTTCCCCCTCATGGTTCCTCTTCATGGTTCCCCCTCATGGTTCCTCCTGGTTCCTCCTCATGGTTCCCCCTCATGGTTCCCCCTCATGGTTCCTCCTCATGGTTCCTCCTCATGGTTCCTCCTCATGGTTCCTCCTCATGGTTCCTCATTGTTCCTCCTTATGGTTCCTCCTCATGGTTCCTCATGGCTCCTCATGGTTCCCCCTCGTGGTTCCTCCTCATGGTTCCTCATGGTTCCCCCTCGTGGTTCCCCCCTCGTGGTTCCCCCTCATGGTTCCTCATTGTTCCTTCTTTTGGTTCCTCCTCATGGCTCCTCATGGTTCCCCCTCGTGGTTCCTTCTCATGGTTCCCCCTCGTGGTTCCTCCTCATGGTTCCTCCTCGTGGTTCCTCCTCGTGGTTCCTCCTCATGGTTCCTCCTCATGGTTCCCCCTCATGGTTCCCCCTCATGGTTCCCCCTCATGGTTCCTCCTCATGGTTCCTCCTCATGGTTCCTCGTGGTTCCCCCTCATGGTTCCTCGTGGTTCCTCCTCATGGTTCCTCATGGTTCCTCTTCATGGTTCCCCCTCATGGTTCCTCCTCATGGTTCCTCCTCATGGTTCCTCCTCATGGTTCCTCCTCATGGTTCCTCATGGTTCCTCCTCATGGTTCCTCCTCATGGTTCCTCCTCATGGTTCCTCCTCATGGTTCCTCATGGTTCCTCCTCATGGTTCCTCATGGCTCCTCATGGTTCCCCCTCGTGGTTCCTCCTCATGGTTCCTCATGGTTCCTCTTCATGGTTCCTCCTCATGGTTCCTCATGGTTCCTCCTCATGGTTCCTCCTCATGGTTCCCCCTCATGGTTCCTCATGGTTCCTCTTCATGGTTCCTCCTCATGGTTCCTCCTTATGGTTCCTCTTCATGGTTCCCCCTCATGGTTCCTCATGGTTCCTCCTAATGGTTCCTCCTCATGGTTCCTCCTCATGGTTCCTCTTCATGGTTCCTCCTCATGGTTCCTCTTCATGGTTCCCCCTCATGGTTCCTCCTAATGGTTCCTCCTCATGGTTCCTCTTCATGGTTCCTCCTCATGGTTCCTCTTCATGCTTCCTCCTGATGGTTCCTCATGGTTCGTCCTGATGGTTCCTCCTCATGGTTCCTCCTCAACGTTCCTCATGGTTCCTCCTCATGGTTCCTCATGGTTCCTCCTCATGGTTCCTCATGGTTCCTCCTTATTGTTCCTCCTAATGGTTCCTCATGGTTCCTCCTTATGGTTCCTCCTCATGGTTCCTCATGGTTCCTCTTCATGGTTCCTCCTCAACGTTCCTCCTTATAGTTCCTCCTCATGGTTCCTCTTCATGGTTCCTCCTAATGGATTCTCCTTATGGTTCCTCATCATGGTTCCCCCTCATGGTTCCCCCTCATGGTTCCTCCTCATGGTTCCTCATGGCTCCTCATGGTTCCCCCTCGTGGTTCCTCCTCATGGTTCCTCCTCGTGGTTCTCCTCATGGTTCCTCCTCATGGTTCCTCATGGTTCCTCCTCATGGTTCCTCCTAATGGTTCCTCCTCATGGTTCCCCCTCATGGTTCCTCCTCATGGTTCCCCCTCATGGTTCCTCATGGTTCCTGATGGTTCCTCCTCATGGTTCCTCCTCATGGTTCCTCCTCATGGTTCCTCATGGTTCCTCCTCATGGTTCCTCCTGATGGTTCCTCATGGTTCCTCCTCATGGTTCCTCCTCATGGTTCCTCCTCATGGTTCCTCGTGGTTCCCCCTCATGGTTCCTCGTGGTTCCTCCTGATGGTTCCTCC
>JAPXFQ010001296.1:0-103451 GCA_028564705.1 Apricaphanius iberus
TGGATGATGGATGGATGGATGATGGTTGGATAATGGATGGATGATGGTTGGATGATGGATGGATGGATGATGGTTGGATGATGGATGGTTGGATGATGCATGATGGTTGGATGATGCATGATGGTTGGATGATGGATGGATGGATGGATGATGGTTGGATGGATGATGGATGATGGATGGATGGATGGTTGTTGGATGATGGATGATTGATGATGGATGGATGGATGGATGGTTGTTGGATGATGGTTGGATGGATGATGGTTGGATGATGGATGGATGATGGTTGGATGATGGATGGATGGTTGTTGGATGATGGTTGGATGGATGATGGTTGGATGATGGATGATGGATGATGGATGGATGGATGGTTGTTGGATGATGGATGATTGATGATGGATGGATGGATGGTTGTTGGATGATGGATGATGGATGGATGATGGTTGGATGGATGATGGATGGATGATGGTTGGATGGATGATGGATAGATGGATGGATGATGTATAGATGGATGATGGATGGATGGATGATGGATGGATGGATGGATGGATGGATGAATGGATGATGGATGGATGGATGGATGATGGATGGATGGATGGATGGATGGATGGATGATGGATGGATGGATGGATGGATGGATTGATGGATGGATGGATGGATGATGGATGGATGGATGGATGGATGGATGGATGAAGGATGGATGGATGATGGATGGATGGATTGATGGATGGATGGATGAATGAAGGATGGATGGATGAATAGAAAAAAATGGTTTGGCCACAGAGAAATCTTCTGGCTTTCCGTTTATTATGTTGGCAAAAATCTGCTGCAGGCTGTCAGAAAATATTCAGTCCCAGTCGGTCCCTCCACTCTGATTCAGGGGGCCTCCATCAATATGATACGGCTGCAGACCGGTTCTGGGCTGGAGGTGAGCTGTAGAACCTCAGCTGTAGAACCTCAGCTGCTAAACGGTTTGGGCCCATAGCATCTGGAGCCCACATCTAAAAATACCAACAGAATCCTAAAAACACAGCTGGTATGGAAAGCCTGAAATGCCACAGTTTGATCAATCAAAAGGTGATTTTTATTTTATTTTAATGCACAGGTGTTTCTAGACCAAAGCCCCGAGTCATAGCACCCCCTAAAGATGGATATTTTTATTTTAAATGTTTTAACTGTAGGAGCTTTTTTTTAAACTAACTAGAAAGGTGCAGAAATACAGTATTTGATTGAAATATAATATTTTGATAAAAGAACCTACAGCAAATACGCTTTTTAATCCATTTTAGTGTGTTTTACTGACCTGTCTTTAAACGCATCATTCATGTATGTACGTCGCCTTTTTTAACCAAACAAACTGTAAGTTGAGTTGTGTTGTTGCATGCAGACGTTAGCTAAATGAGTAGTTCACAGTGTTGGGTATCGTACGTTAAAAATTAATTAGTTACACATTACTAAATTCTTGTTTTGTGTACTGAAATGTACAAAACAGTCAAATGTATGTTTCCTGGTTGGACAACAAACAATGAAAGGAGAAAATTTAAGAACAGGAGGAGCAGATATTAAAGGAAGAGCCAAAAAACCATGAAAATAAAATCCTAAAATAAACACCAAGAAATAAATAAAACCCAACAGCAAATAAACATTATAATTCTATAAATATTATTGAAATTCTTTTAAACTTTTATAAATATTTGTACTTCCTGGATGTTAGCAGGGGATGAAAATGATTTTATCTCTATGCCATAAATCAGTAGAGCTGCTGGGAAGCTTCAGCAGTCAGACTGTCAGACGCATGAGAAACTATTATTATAATGAACTTTATTAAACTTTTTTATTCAGCTATGGTCGTTACAACGTCTACGGTCTCAGATCAGACCAGCAGCAGTAGCATAGTTCTCCATCAGTGGTCCTTATCTGATAATGATATATTATGTTATGATTCCTTGTTAGATTATTGATGGATATCGGTTTTACTTATTCAGGATGTTGGGGAGAATACTGTGTAAATGTATTTAGTTACAGAATACTGAATACCTGCTTTAAAATGTATTTTGTAACATATTCTGTTACTGAATCCTGGTACTTTATTCTAAATACTTGGAATAATTCCCCTTAAAAACAGAATTAAGTCTATTAAATGTTGTAAAATATGCTGGTAGCTACTCCTGTAGGAAAACAGAGGGCATATTAATACTAAACATAAGGAATAATAAATAAAGTATTTAATTATTTTTGGCACAGCGCTACGTCTCCGTGACCCAAAACCAAACAAGCAAACTGGTTTTAAGCAGTAAAATCTCTTTACATTTTATTAGATTTTATATTTAGTCATTTTAAATGAAGTTTAGCTCTTTATTAGCCAATTAGGTTATTTGTGACTTTCTGTTATAAATATGCAAAGTTTTGTAAACTGACATTCATTGCTCTCTAAATAAAAAGCTTTTATCCTTGTAGCCATAATTGTTGGGAAACCCATCATAAGAACCTATAATGAAGCTAACATCATGTCAGATACAGAAACACTGTAACTGTGAGAAATGACCAAACTAACACGATACAGGCTCTGTTAAATAACGGACAAAAACAACAGTGGTAGAGGATCTAGTTCTGTTTTTGTACATCGTTGCAGCGTCTTAATGTTTTTTGTGATGTCGCTTCATTATACCAAATTCCAGCTGATCCAACAATAACTGCAGTTTTCCTGCAGACTTTACAGTTTGACACCAGAAACATAAGTAGTGACTCTATGACTAAAGATGCCAGGTTTGATCTGTTCCCCCGTTTTAACCACCATGGCTTTAGTCGAGCTTTTGTCAGGAACGTTTCAATGAAATCCGGCATCACTTGAAAAAAATGAACTGTGACAGAGCGGCTTTGAACGCATCATTTCCTTCCCTGCTTGTAGGTTTATTTAGCAGGGTGTCCCCCCCCCCCCCCCCCCCAACCCAACCCTGAATCCATACCTGGTAACTCATTTTAATGTTGGTGTTTGATAGTAAGGAATGTTTCAGCCATAGGATCTCTATGGTTACGGGGTATTATGGGATAGACAAACTTATATCTTCATATTTCAGCAGGAAAGTGAAAAAAACACACAAGTATTCCAATAGTATTATGAAAGTAACTGTATTCTGAATACCATGTTTAGAAATAGTAACTGTAACAGAATACAGTTACTCATAATTAGTATTCTGAATACGTAACGCCGGTACATGTACTCCATTACTCCCCATCACTGATTATAAGTGATGTCGTTGTCATGAGCGCCCGTTTAACGTTGAGCCCTCATCCCAATAAAGCTCTCTGCACGGCCCTGCTCTCCATCTGTTGCCACGGCGATCTTCATCCTGAAGGTCTCCATGTTTCCTGGAGCTCAGAGTCTGAACCCTGACTTTGTGTGTGCATGTGTGTGTGTGTGTGCGTGTGTGTGTGTGTGTGTGTGTGCTGGCTCAGTGGCCTGGAAGATGAAGGAAATCCTCCTCAGGATCCTGAGCTCAGCGGTCATCCATGTCCTACTTCAAGATCACAGCTGAGATCAGGCCCTGAGGACCTGTCGATGACATCATCATCAGAGTGGGAGGGGCTAGCATACTCACACACACACACACATGCATACTCACACACACACACACACGCATACTCACACACACACAGGCTGCTGACAAAAACAAAAGGATGCTTGATTTTAGTCTCTTTAAAAACACGACTCAGGGGACTACATTTCCCATGATCCTCGGGGCCTGTTGCTGGGCTGCTCCTCCCCTTTGAAGCTGTAACCTGTCATGACCAGCTCACCTGACCCTGCTGAACACACCTGCAGGTGATCACATGACATAGTTGTGTGTGTTGATCTTCAGACGGCAGGAATGCTAATGAGGGCTGGAGATGCTCGTTTCTACGGCAACCAGAAGGGGCTGGAGCTGCATCTCTGTTGCCACGGCAACCTGTGGTGGTTTCTGGCAGCTGAGGAGCTGTTGAGATTTAGGAAGCTGGAATGATTTCTGCTGCACCCTGATGGAGATCCAACCAGCAGCTACGTCAGGTCTGATGTTGGAGCTCCATCAGGTCTGAGGCTGGACCTCCGTCAGGTCTGATGATGGAGCTCCGTCAGGTCTGATGTTGGACCTACGTCAGGTCTGAGGCTGGACCTCCGTCAGGTCTGATGTTGGACCTCCGTCAGGTCTGATGTTGGACCTCCGTCAGGTCTGATGTTGGACCTACGTCAGGTCTGATGTTGGACCTCCATCAGGTCTGATGTTGGAGCTCCATCAGGTCTGAGGCTGGACCTCCGTCAGGTCTGATGATGGACCTACGTCAGGTCTGATGTTGGAGCTCCATCAGGTCTGATGTTGGCCTTCTTGAGGTCTGATGTTTGTGCTACGTCAGGTGTGATGTTGGAGCTAAGTCAGGTTGTTGTTGTTGCTCCATGATGTTGATGCTGGACCTCGTCAGGTCTGATGATGGACCTACGTCAGGTTGATGTTGGAGTTCGTGGTTGTGTTGGTGTGGTTGGGTGGTGTGGTTGTGTTGGTCCGTCAGGTCTGATGTTGGACCTCCGTCAGGTCTGATGTTGGAGCTACGTCAGGTCTGATGTTGGAGCTACGTCAGGTCTGATGTTGGACCTCCATCAGGTCTGAGGCTGGACCTCCGTCAGGTTGATTATGGACCTACTTCAGGTGTGATGTTGTAGTATCAGGTCTGAGTTGGAGCTACTGAGGTTGATTTGGCCTACGTGTCAGGTCTGATGTTGGAACTACGTCAGGTCTGATGTGTTGGATGCTCCGTCAGGTCTGATGTTGGACCTCCGTCAGGTCTGTTATGGACCTACGTCGGTCTGATGTTGGGTTGGTTGAGGCTGGACCTCCGTCAGGTCTGATGATGGACCTACGTCAGGTCTGATGTTGGAGCTCCGTCAGGTCTGATGTTGGACCTACGTCAGGTCTGAGGCTGGACCTCCGTCAGGTCTGATGTTGGACCTGCGTCAGGTCTGATGTTGGACCTCCGTCAGGTCTGATGTTGGACCTACGTCAGGTCTGATGTTGGACCTACGTCAGGTCTGATGTTGGACCTCCACATGTTTGTTGTTGGAGCTCCATCATTTCTGATGTGGGTGCAGCTCCGTCAGGTCTGATGTTGGAGCTCCGTCAGGTCTGAGGCTGGACCTCTTCGTCAGGTCTGTTGAGGAGCCTCCATCAGGTCTGATGTTGGAGCTCCATCAGGTCTTATGTTGCAGCTCCGTCAGGTCTGATGTTGGACCTACGTCAGGTCTGATGTTGGACCTCCGTCAGGTCTGATGTTGCAGCTCCGTCAGGTCTGATGTTGCAGCTCCGTCAGGTCTGATGTTGGACCTCCATCTGGTCTAATGTTGGAGCTCCATCAGGTCTGATGTTGGAGCTCCATCAGGTCTGATGTTGCAGCTCCGTCAGGTCTGATGTTGGACCTCCATCAGGTCTGATGTTGCAGCTCCGTCAGGTCTGATGTTGGAGCTCCGTCAGGTCTGATGTTGGACCTACGTCAGGTCTGATGTTGGACCTACGTCAGGTCTGATGTTGGAGCTCCATCAGGTCTGATGTTGGACCTCCGTCAGGTCTGATGATGGACCTACGTCAGGTCTGATGTTGGAGCTCCGTCAGGTCTGATGTTGGACCTCCGTCAGGTCTGATGTTGGACCTACGTCAGGTCTGATGTTGGAGCTCCATCAGGTCTGATGTTGGACCTCCGTCAGGTCTGATGTTGTGTGGTTGTGTTGGAGCTCCGTCAGGTCTGATGTTGGACCTACGTCAGGTCTGAGGCTGGACCTCCGTCAGGTCTGATGTTGGACCTGGTGGTCTGATGTTGGACCTCCGTCAGGTCTGATGTTGGACCTACGTCAGGTCTGATGTTGGACCTACGTCAGGTCTGATGTTGGACCTCCATCAGGTCTGATGTTGGAGCTCCATCAGGTCTGATGTTGCAGCTCCGTCAGGTCTGATGTTGGAGCTCCGTCAGGTCTGAGGCTGGACCTCCGTCAGGTCTGATGATGGACCTCCATCAGGTCTGATGTTGGAGCTCCATCAGGTCTTATGTTGGAGCTCCGTCAGGTCTGATGTTGGACCTACGTCAGGTCTGATGTTGGACCTCCGTCAGGTCTGATGTTGGAGCTCCATCAGGTCTGATGTTGCAGCTCCGTCAGGTCTGATGTTGGACCTCCATCTGGTCTGATGTTGGAGCTCCATCAGGTCTGATGTTGGAGCTCGGTCAGGTCTGATGTTGGAGCTCCGTCAGGTCTGATGTTTGAGCTCCGTCAGGTCTGATGTTGGAGCTCCATCAGGTCTGATGTTTGAGCTCCGTCAGGTCTGATGTTGGAGCTCGATCAGGTCTGATGTTGGAGCTCCGTCAGGTCTGATTTGAGCTCCATCAGGTCTGATGTTGGAGCTCCGTCAGGTCTGATGTTTGATCTCCGTCAGGTCTGATTTTGGAGCTCCGTCAGTCTGATGTTGGAGCTCCGTCAGGTCTGATGTTGGAGCTCCGTCATCTGATGTTGGAGCTTCGTCAGGTCTGATGTTGGACCTCCGTCAGGTCTGATGTTGGAGCTCCGTCAGGTCTGATGTTGCAGCTCCGTCAGGTCTGATGTTGGAGCTCCGTCAGGTCTGATGTTGGAGCTCCGTCAGGTCTGATGTTGGACCTCCGTCAGGTCTGATGTTGGAGCTCCATCAGGTCTGATGTTGGAGCTCCGTCAGGTCTGATGTTGGAGCTCCGTCAGGTCTGATGTTGGAGCTCCGTCAGGTCTGATGTTGGACCTCCATCAGGTCTGATGTTGGACCTCCGTCAGGTCTGATGTTGGAGCTCCGTCAGGTCTGATGTTGGACCTACGTCAGGTCTGATGTTGGACCTCCGTCAGGTCTGATGTTGGAGCTCCGTCAGGTCTGATGTTGGACCTCCGTCAGGTCTGATGTTGGAGCTCCATCAGGTCTGATGTTGGACCTACGTCAGGTCTGAGGCTGGACCTCCGTCAGGTCTGATGTTGGACCTCCGTCAGGTCTGATGTTGGACCTACGTCAGGTCTGATGTTGGACCAACGTCAGGTCTGATGTTGGACCTCCATCAGGTCTGATGTTGGAGCTCCATCAGGTCTGATGTTGCAGCTCTGTCAGGTCTGATGTTGGACCTCCATCAGGTCTGAGGCTGGACCTCCGTCAGGTCTGATGATGGACCTACGTCAGGTCTGATGTTGGAGCTCCGTCAGGTCTGATGTTGGACCTCCGTCAGGTCTGATGTTGGGACCTAGTCAGGTCTGATGTTGGGCTCGTCAGGTCTGATGTGGACCTCCGTCATGTCTGATGATGGACCTACGTCAGGTCTGATGTTGGAGCTCCGTCAGGTCTGATTTTGGACCTCCGTCAGGTCTGATGTTGGACCTACGTAGTCTGATGTTGGAGCTCATCAGGGAGGTGGACCTCCGTCAGGGTCTGATGATGGACCTAAGCAGGTCTGATGTTGGAGCTCCGTCAGGTCTGATGTTGGACCTCCGTCAGGTCTGATGTTGGACCTACGTCAGGTCTTATGTTGGACCTCCGTCAGGTCTGATGTTGGACCTCCGTCAGGTCTGATGTTGGACCTACGTCAGGTCTGAGGTTGGACCTCCGTCAGGTCTGATGTTGGACTCCTCAGGTCTGATGTTGTACCTCCGTCAGGTCTGATGTTGGACCACGTCAGTCTGATGTTCGGAGCGACGTAGGTCTGATGTCGGACCTACGTCAGGTCTGATGTTTGGACTCCTCAGGTCTGATGTTGAGCTCGATCAGGTCTTAGTTGCAGCTCCGTCAGGTCTGATGTTGGACCTTGGTTGTGTTGGTGTGGTTGTGTGGTGTTTGTGTTGGTTTGTTGTGTTGGTTTGGTTGTTGGTGCTTCCTCAGGTCTGATGTTGCAGCTCCGTCAGGTCTGATGTTGGACCTCCATCAGGTCTGATGTTGCAGCTCCGTCAGGTCTGATGTTGGAGCTCCATCAGGTCTGATGTTGGACCTCCATCAGGTCTGATGTTGGAGCTCGATCAGGTCTGATGTTGCAGCTCCGTCAGGTCTGATGTTTGAGCTCCATCAGGTCTGATGTTGGAGCTCCATCAGGTCTGATGTTTCAGCTCCGTCAGGTCTGATATTGGAGCTCCATCAGGTCTGATGTTGGACCTCCGTCAGGTCTGATGTTGGAGCTCCATCAGGTCTGATGTTGCAGCTCCGTCAGGTCTGATGTTGGACCTCCGTCAGGTCTGATGTTGGAGCTCCGTCAGGTCTGATGTTGGACCTCCATCAGGTCTGATATTGGACCTCCATCAGGTCTGATGTTGGAGCTCCGTCAGGTCTGATGTTGGAGCTTCATCAGGTCTGATGTTGGACCTCCGTCAGGTCTGATGTTGGAGCTCCATCAGGTCTGATGTTGCAGCTCCGTCAGGTCTGATGTTGGACCTCCGTCAGGTCTGATGTTGGAGCTCCGTCAGGTCTGATGTTGGACCTCCATCAGGTCTGATGTTGGACCTCCGTCAGGTCTGATGTTGGAGCTACGTCAGGTCTGATGTTGGAGCTCCGTCAGGTCTGATGTTGGACCTCCGTCAGGTCTGATGTTGGAGCTCCATCAGGTCTGATGTTGCAGCTCCGTCAGGTCTGATGTTGGACCTCCGTCAGGTCTGATGTTGGAGCTCCGTCAGGTCTGATGTTGCAGCTCCGTCAGGTCTGATGTTGCAGCTCCGTCAGGTCTGATGTTGGACCTCCATCAGGTCTGATATTGGACCTCCATCAGGTCTGATGTTGGAGCTCCGTCAGGTCTGATGTTGGAGCTTCATCAGGTCTGATGTTGCAGCTCCGTCAGGTCTGATGTTGGACCTCCGTCAGGTCTGATGTTGGAGCTCCGTCAGGTCTGATGTTAGACCTCCGTCAGGTCTGATGTTGGAGCTCCGTCAGGTCTGATGTTGGAGCTCCGTCAGGTCTGATGTTGGACCTCCGTCAGGTCTGATGTTGGACCTACGTCAGGTCTGATGTTGGAGCTCCATCAGGTCTGAGGCTGGACCTCCGTCAGGTCTGATGATGGACCTACGTCAGGTCTGATGTTGGAGCTCCGTCAGGTCTGATGTTGGACCTACGTCAGGTCTTGTTGGAGCTGACTCCGTCAGCAGGATTTGGAGCTCCGTCAGGTCTTATGTTGGAGCTCTATCAGGTCTGATGTTGCAGCTCCGTCAGGTCTGATGTTGGAGCTCCGTCAGGTCTGATGTTGGAGCTCCGTCAGGTCTGATGTTGGAGCTCCGTCAGGTCTGATGTTGGAGCTCCGTCAGGTCTGATGTTGGAGCTCTATCAGGTCTGATGTTGCAGCTCCGTTAGGTCTGATTTTGGACCTCCGTCAGGTCTGATATTGGAGCTCCGTCAGGTCTGATGTTGGAGCTCCGTCAGGTCTGATGTTGGAGCTCCGTCAGGTCTGATGTTGGAGCTCTATCAGGTCTGATGTTGCAGCTCCGTTAGGTCTGATGTTGGAGCTCCGTTATCAGAACCGACCTAATGGATCTGGTTCTGAACGGACCTGAATAAACAGAACTGATGCTGATTAGAATCCAGTAGAACTGGAGGTCAGAAGTTTACATACCCTTCCTCCGTGTTCTGCAGCACGTTCTGGTACCCTGTCTGATCCGGGTCAGATGTTCTAGAGCTACGGTCAGAACCAGTAGAACTGGGTCGGGTCCAGGGGAACATATGAAAATATGGGGGAATCTACGCACTGAAAATGTTTTTTAATTCAAGCTTTTTTGAACATTGTTGCATTAAAAGGTCATCATAAAAGGGAACCGACCCAAAATTATCAGCATTTAACAGCGTAGACGTCCACCTGCTCAGTCACAGTTTAGGCAGCGGCCTACGCACTCAGAACCAAAGTAAAACTGTTATTTATTTATTTATTATTTATTTTATTTATATTTATTACTTAATTTTTTGTATTCTAGTTTATTCTAGTGGTATACCCTGAATTTTTTCCTATCAGACAATCAGTCAGAAAGGTAAATAGTTCTGAACTTAGCCCCGCCCACAACATGGTCTGGCATTCCTCCATTGAGGAGCAATTATACCCGAACAAGATCTGTTTGGACCAATCAAATGGGGTTTATAACGGTTGACAGGTGAACAACAGTAACGTAATAAAGTACGTCACCAAAGAGCGCCTGGGTTGAATTTGTTTACAACAAAGATGGCTGCCGATGGAGAACTGAGATCTGTAGATTCTGCCATCAAGTCTGTTCTAGAAGATATCGACAGTTTATTCATTTTAAAAGAGTAATTTTAGAAGGGGAACAGAAGACGTCTGTTGGTCTGATTGGTTATAGGTCTATGCAGTGGAGTGCAGAGGTATTTTTTTCCTGGTTTGGTTAAAACATCCCATAATCACAGCCCAATGGAGCAGAATCAGACTCATTCTGATTAGAACTGAGTATGGCTACATCAGACTGTAATAGTTGTTGATTAGTCAGATTTTAATCCCTTAAATCTGCTTTTTTCTATAGTTATGAAGAAACCTACATTAACACTTATTTAGATAATATTTTAAGACAGACAAACTTCTTTGTTAGAATAATTTATGAGTTTTATGCATTTTTATTTACATCAATCAGCCTGTTTTGTGGCTGATGTCTGTCATTCAGTTTAGGCTCCGCCCCCTTTTCATCACATCCTGATTTTATTTTGGTGAGACGACCCAAGAATATCAGAGGGCCCCATTTAGCCCTCTTTAAAAAACTTCCTAGATAGATAATGAATTATTTTTAGGCTTATATAAATATTATTCAACCATTATTAATTACTTATAATTTTCCATAAGAAACTGAATTTAAGTTATTTTAGGGATAAACAGCAGGTCTGAACCACATCTTTCTTCTTTACGTTTCCCCAGTTGTTCTGTTTGCTTCCTGAAGTTTTCCGTCTCAGTGTTTAGTGGCGGATTCTGACGCAGATGTGTGAGAACAGCTGGATCTGCAGAACAAGCGACTGTTGCCATGGAAACATTACAGTACATGCAGCTCCAGCTGTGGGCCAAAACTTCTGCTGCTGAAAGAAAGTCGCCGGTTACTGGTTGGCAGAAATCAGCAGGTGCATTTTTGGGCCCCAGGGCTAGAGGGCGCTGTGGTGCGATGGAGACGCAGACGGGCGTAAAATCTGCTTTTGGGATGTAATGTATTATGTCTGCAAAGTAAGAGGAGAAGCAAACAGTCAACATGTCAGATGAACAGAAATTAATTTTTGTTTCTCTTCTTCTGTTTAAAAATATCGTCTGATGTCCATTTTCTGTCTACTTTAAATAGTTTGGTTTAAATTGCACCTTTCAGCCAATAACACGCAGAGAATTCCCTACATGGCTCCTCTCTGATTGGTCGTACAGGCGTGAATCTGTTGCATTCACTGAAGCCAGGAAATTAAAAAACTGCCCTCTTCACAGCAAAAATTGGGGAGTTGAATTATGAGAGTTTAAAAAATGTGAGTTAATTTAAACACCAACAGAGTAATTCCAACCTTTTTTCAGCGTAACATTTTAATCATATCTGGAGTTATTTATGTGAGTTGACATCCCTGGTGTTAATTTAACTCAGATCAGATTTAAATAAACCTCCATCATTGCAATTCAAAGTCAAGTGTTATTTTTTTGGTGTTAACTGAATGAATGAGTGACATAATTAAGCTCCACCCAGCTGCATATGGACGGTGTGGACGTGTCCATACAAATATTCCAATGTGCTGAATTGTCCACACCGAAATGAAAATGATACGTTCACGTTGACTCTGCCCTCTTTAGTCCCGCCCAATGTATTCAGCGATTGGCTTTGATTCCTGTATGTTCTCGTTCTGTTTGGGACCGAAGTTTAATATCAACTCAGCATGTCGAGCAAAAAAAGGAAGCGAGAGGACAATCTCTACAGCCGCTATCAAGTCAATTGACCTATTTGGTGCCATACGGTGACCCGACCTGTTGTCGGTAAGTGAAGACACAGGACAAAACTAGTTTGGTTTATTAAAAAGTGAACGTATCCGGTTAGATGGTGGCGCCGGGGCGTTACGCCAAATATGTGCAGCAAAGTTACGCCCTCCACCCAGAGCCCATAGATTTTGTTGTGCGGCGCAAAGACTTATGGGTAATGTGTTCATGTTAATTGTAGTTCTACTTTGTACGTTATAGTTTGTGCTCCTTAGTTATCCTTTGAGTTATGACCTCAGTGTTTGATGGTTATTGTTTGCATCGTCATAGAGACGGCGGTGAACAGGAGTTTGGTTTCTGCTTTAACCATCATGATCATGTGGTGCATAGCTGTGAGAAATGTGGATAAACTTTGACTGATTTCATGACTACAAATGATTCATAAGTCATTTGATAGAAATAAATATTTGTAAAAAAACCAATTTGTCCCTTTCTGAATACCGTATTTGGGTTTGGCTCAATATGTTCACCAATGACTGTTAATTATCTTATATATAAACTTGTATGAGTTCATTTTGAAGGTTTTTCTGTACACTTTTCAGTGTTGATTGAGTTCACTTTTAATCCCTCTTGTTGCTTTTAACTCTGTAATGTGAGTTAAAGAAAGAAACTCTGGTGTGGTGTTAAATATTTAGCTATTCTAAAAATGTCAAATCAACCCTTCAGAGTGTGGAGCTACATAAACCCAGAAAAGTTGGTTTAAAATCGACTTCTTGCTGTGTTCCTGAATGTCACACAGCGGAGAGGTAAATGTGAACTTAATCGTTCGGGGTTAATAAATGTTCGGGGATGGAGGCGGGGTTATTTAGTGGGATGCCTTTAAGCTCCGCCCACTAACCTGGACTCTCCTCCTGATGTCACTGATGGCGCTTTCAGTCCCTCCACAGCATGATGCTGCCATTGCCGTACTTCACAGCACTAAAAACAGCTCAGTTCTCGTGTCGCTGTGGATCTTTGTGTACAGATGTTGGACCAGAACCGGGCCACAGAACCCAACTCTGTCCTGAAAGCACCCCCCCCCCCCCCCCCTCATGGCTTTAAGTGTCTGTCAGTCAAACATGGAGATACAAAATGTAATAAGGACTAAATGGGAATAAATGCATTAATTTATTAACCAATAAAAACGGAGCTCCTCTGGTTCGGTTCTGGCCCCGCCCCCTTACAGACCGGACCTGGACCTCCTGGTTCCGATCGGATCTCTGGGTTCCCAAAACAAGACGCGCGTGCCTGTGCCTCACTCGGATGGACGCGCGCCTGCTCTCCTCCGCATGGGAGCGCGCCTCATCTCGGGAGCGCGCGCCACTGATCCAAGGACAGAGCGGCGGGCGCGCGAGCTTCAGGTCACCTGAAAGTCCTCCATCATCACGAGACCCGAACGGAACCGGCAGAACCGGATCCGCTCCGACCCGCAGAGCCGAACCGGAGCCGAACCGGAGCCGAACCGGCTGGGTCGGAGCCGAATCAACAGGACGAGGCGGCGCCGCGTCCGTGTCACTGGGTCCCGCTCTGAACGCACGCTGACAGAACCAGAACCACCAGAACCAGAACCAGCCATCTCCGCTACTTCACCACGGAACCGACCGGGACCCGAACCTCTGAGCCATTCAGCAACACCTGACGGAACCGGGGAACGAATCGGAGCGTGACCGGACTGATCCAGACTGGGAGGAGAACCGAACAGACGGTAGATCAACAGGAGGGCGACGGAGCCCGAACCAGAACCAGAACCAGAACCAGGACCTGTAGCTGCAGCCGGATCAGTGAGTGTCTGTTCAGCTGGTTCTGTTCTGAGTAATCCGGTACCGGTTCACCTGTGACGCAGGGGTCCCGGACGGGTCCGAGGGTTCTGGACCCAGGGCCCGGCGGGATCACGGCATTTGTTCCGGTCCATTTCTGGCTCCATCCTCTGGTTCTGATGGTCAAACTGCTTTTAACTCTGTCGTTTCAGAATCAAATAAAAACGTTTAAACTATTTTAGGATCTTCTTCATATCGATGTTGGTCTAAAAAGATAAAAAAATCCATGAAAATATGGAAAAACTGGAGGAGATGAAGAAACGATTCATGAAGAGAAATCATCGTTATTATCAGACTCTGAGTCTCAGATTTAAACTATTGATATATTTAATATTCCTTCTAATTATGAATCTTTAAATATAACTGGAGAAATTCTGTCAGTCTTCAATAAACCAGAAGTGAGATCCGAACAGAATAAAACATTTTATGATTAAAAACTCCTCTAAACAAAACCTGAAATATCAGCTGAAAGTTTTCAAAAATAATAAGTAAATTACGACCCAGTGTGAGAATTTCAAATCACAAATCAAATGTTTAATGGGAAGCTTTTATCTGTTGTCAGATTGGTTCTGGTTCAACGGGTTCAGCAGTTCAGATAATAAAAAGCAAACATTATGTCTCCATTAGCAACAGGAGAGCCGCTCTTCTTCTTCATTCTGAATCATGTTGAAGCTCAGAGTTCTGATGAAACGAAGCTGAAAAAGGAAGAAAGTTCAAGAAACTTCCTGCAGAGATCGGATGGTCGGTTATTAAACCCCAACCAGCAAAGAGATTATTATTAAAGGTACAAATGAATTCTAAACACATGTAATAATTGTTCAGAGAGCCGGAGACCACCTGACCTTAGAGACCTCTGGATTAGGGACGTCCAAAGTGAAGCCCAGGGGCCATTTATGGGCATCAATGCTGGTGACAAATTAAAAGGATTAGAAAATGATCCATGGTACAAAACTAATTATTCATCTTTGAATAATCATGTTTTTTGTTTTCTTTTTAATTTCATTGCATAAACCAGCAACCCGAAATCAGACATAGAGACAAACAAGCATATTTTCAAAGAACGACTGACCCAAACCCAGTTTATTTAAAACACAGAATCCTTAGATAAGACAAACCTTAAACATTCTGGGTTTTGCATCTACAATCCTTTAAAAAAAATCCTACTTTTTCTTTTATTGAAACAATAACAGTTTAATTTATTGTTAAGAATATATTAAAGTCATTTACATTAAAAAAAAAAATCTTCTTTTTGTGGCCTACTGGATATTTCGACTCATGATTTTGTCCTGCAGCAAAAAGTTCTGACGTCTCTGCTCTAGATTAAGCCCCGCCTCATGCACAAAGCCCCGCCCCCCACAGAGAAAAGCCCCGCCCATAAAAATAGAGAAGAATTAACTAAAAGTTAAACCAAAGAGGTTTTAATAAAGTAAAAACTCCTACTCTCTTGGTACTTCCGGGTTCTGAACGGGTTGCAGTTCCACTCTGGTTCCATGTGAGGGCGCTCTCATGATGAGTGCAGAATGAATGGAGGTCTATGGAGCAACACGCCTAACAATCCACTTTCCTCAGGATATAATTTTTTCGTCTGGTAATTTGAAAATTTTATTTAACTAAAAGTCACACACAAACACATATAGCCACACCCATTTCCCCTAAGCTCCACCCACATACAGTGTAGAAGC
This sequence comes from Apricaphanius iberus, assembly GCA_028564705.1. Taxonomy (NCBI): domain Eukaryota; kingdom Metazoa; phylum Chordata; class Actinopteri; order Cyprinodontiformes; family Aphaniidae; genus Apricaphanius; species Apricaphanius iberus. Next base: position 15,455 of record JAPXFQ010001296.1, read on the forward strand.
TGTAGAGGTGTGAGGCTCCGCCCACCCCAGCTTTCCCGTCTGCCTGTTTCTGATCCCTCCTCCTCCTCTTTCTCAGTGGAGGTGCGCGGCGTGCTGCTGCTGGCCATGCTGCACTGCTGCTCGGTGGCGCTGTGCGGCTGCGAGCCCCGCCTTGTCAACGTGGGCGCCGTCCTGAGTCAGAAGCGCTACGAGCAGGTGTTCAAGGAGGCGGTGAGCCAGGCCAACGCCCTCTACGGCAAAGACAAGTTCAAGATGAACGCCATCTCCGTCACGCACAAGCCCAACGCCATCCAAATGGCGCTGTCCGTCTGCGAGGACCTCATCTCCAACCAGGTGAGGTCACATGACTCCACCTGCATGCTGAGTGGCAGGATAGGTAACCATGGTAACCCGTCACATCCCCAACTCCCCCCAAGCCTCCATGTTTGGTTCTTCTGCTGTTTTCAGGATTTTAGACGTTTTAAGAAGTTCAGGTGAGATCTTTGGACCAGTCATGGTTTAGACTCATGGTGATGTTCCTCTTCATCTTAGACAGTCTGCTTGGTAACAACCCTACTTCCTAAATGTTGTCATAAAAGGTGGACCAGACTGTTTGTTAGGGTAGATGTTGTCCCAAACCAACACATCCTCACTCACAACTCGTCACATATGGATGTATGATCAGACTCCTGACCAAGCGTCCATGTGTGACGAGTTGGGTTCCCCCCCCTCGGTGCTCCCGTTGGATGTTATACAGAATCCTAGACGTCAGTAATTGACGATACAGGGAGGACAAGGAATCATTTTATTTGCTTGCTTGTTTAAAAGAATGTATTTTTGTCCTTCTGTGATCTTAAGGTTGGAACATAAAACTTGTGGGTTGGTTAAAATTGGTTAGATAACTCAACGTACGGTATGTTTTTCTGCTAGATGAACAACTCTGAAACAAAATAAACTTCAGATGTTTACAATAAAGGACAATAACCATACAAGCTGTTCTGAGCGCGTCAAAAAATGACGCGAGGGGGGGGGGAACCCAACTCGTCTCATATGGACGCTTGGTCAGGAGTCTGATAATCATGATCATGCGTCCATATGTGACGAGTTGGGAGTGAGGATGCGTTGCTCACTTTATTGATCTTATTCCAACTAATATCCATGCAGTACTTTCATATAGTCCCATTCCATAATTCCAGTTGTTCCAATACATCTTTTCAATATACGGCATGATCACTCGCTTGTTAAACACGATACAAACCTGTCTGCCTCTGTCCCATGTCATCACACCTGAGCCCAGTACAAACTTGGATTAAATAGGTGTGGGCAAAGGTAGCGTCTTTACTCCCCCTGGTGTTTATTAGATTAAATGACATCATAGAAACATGTACATAGATTGGCCCCCAGAGTGTAAACCCAAGAAAAGTGACTTCATACTTGGACCCTAAATGGGTTCAAAATGGGCTCAAAATGGACCCTAACTGGACCCTAAATGGGCTCAAAATGGACCCTAACTGGACCCTAAATGGGCTCAAAATGGACCCTAACTGGACCCTAAATGGGCTCAAAATGGACACTAAATGGGCCCTAAATGGACCACAACTGGACCCTAAATGGGATCATAACGGACCCTAAATGGGCTCAAAATGGACACTAAATGGGCACTAAATGGACCCCAACTGGACCCTAAATGGGCCCTAACTGGACCCTAAATGGGCTCAAAATGGACCCTAAATGGGCTCAAAATGGACCCTAAATGGGCTCAAAATGGACCCTAACTGGACCCTAAATGGGTTCAAAATGTACTCAAAATAGACCCTAACTGGACCCTAAATGGGTTCAAAATGGGCTCAAAATGGACCCCAAATGGGCTCAAAATGGGTTCAAAATGGGCCCTAAATGGGCTCAAAATGGACCCTAACTGGACCCTAAATGGGTTCAAAATGTACTCAAAATAGACCCTAACTGGACCCTAAATGGGTTCAAAATGGGCTCAAAATGGACCCTAAATGGGTTCAAAATGGACCCTAAATGGGCTCAAAATGGGTTCAAAATGGGCCCTAAATGGGCCCTGAATGGGCTCAAAATGGACCCTAACTGGACCCTAAATGGACCCTAAATGGGTTCAAAATGGGCTCAAAATGGACCCCGAATGGGCTCAAAATGGGTTCAAAGTGGGCTCAAAATGTACCCTAAATGGACCCTAAATGGGCTCAAAAATGGACCCTAAATGGGTTCAAAATGGACCCTAACTGGACCCTAAATGGGCTCAAAATAGACCCTAACTGGACCCTAAATGGGTTCAAAATGGACCCTAAATGGGCCCTAACTGGACCCTAAATAGGCTCAAAATGGACACTAAATGGGCCCTAAATGGCCCACAACTGGACCCTAAATGGGATCATAATGGACCCTAAATGGGCTCAAAATGGACACTACATGGGCACTAAATGGGCCCTAAATGGACCCCAACTGGACCCTAAATGGGCCCTAACTGGACCCTAAATGGGCTCAAAATGGACCCTAAATGGGCTCAAAATGGACCCTAAATGGGTTCAAAATGGACCCTAACTGGACCCTAAATGGACCCTAAATGGGTTCAAAATGGGCTCAAAATGGGTTCAAAATGGACCCTAAATGGACCCTAAATGGGACCCTAAATGGGACCCTAAATGGGACCCTAAATGGGTTCAAACTGGACCCTTAATGGGACCCTAAATGGGCTCAAAAATGGACCCTAAATGGGTTCAAAATGGGCTCAAAATGGACCCTAAATGGGTTCAAAATGGGCTCAAAATGGACCCTAACTGGACCCTAAATGGGTTCAAACTGGACCCTTAATGGGACCCTAAATGGGCTCAAAAATGGACCCTAAATGGGTTCAAAATGGGCTCAAAATGGACCCTAAATGGGATCAAAATGGGCTCAAAATGGACCCTAACTGGACCCTAAATGGGCTCAAAATGGACCCTAACTGGACCCTAAATGGACCCTAAATGGGTTCAAAATGGACCCTAAATGGGCCCTGACTGGACCCTAAATGGGCTCAAAATGGACCCTAAATGGGTTCAAAATGGGCTCAAAATGGACCCTAAATGGGTTCAAAATGGACCCTAACTGGACCCTAAATGGGCTGAAAATGGACCCTAACTGGACCACAACTGGACCCTAAATGGGATCATAATGGACCCTAACTGGACCCTAAATGGGCTCAAAATGGACACTAAATGGGCACTAAATGGGCCCTAAATGGACCCCAACTGGACACTAAATGGGCCCTAAATGGACCACAACTGGACCCTAAATGGGATCATAATGGACCCTAACTGGACCCTAAATGGGCTCAAAATGGACACTAAATGGGCACTAAATGGGCCCTAAATGGACCCCAACTGGACCCTAAATGGGCCCTAACTGGACCCTAAATGGGTTCAAAATGGGCTCAAAATGGACCCTAAATGGGTTCAAAATGGGCTCAAAATGGACCCTAAATGGGTTCAAAATGGACCCTAAATGGGCTCAAAATGGGTTCAAAATGGGCCCTAAATGGGCCCTGAATGGGCTCAAAATGGACCCTAACTGGACCCTAAATGGACCCTAAATGGGTTCAAAATGGGCTCAAAATGGACCCCGAATGGGCTCAAAATGGGTTCAAAATGGGCTCAAAATGGGCCCTAAATGGGCCCTGAATGGGCTCAAAATGGACCCTAACTGGACCCTAAATGGACCCTAAATGGGTTCAAAATGGGCTCAAAATGGACCCCGAATGGGCTCAAAATGGGTTCAAAATGGGCTCAAAATGGACCCTAAATGGACCCTAAATGGGCTCAAAAATGGACCCTAAATGGGTTCAAAATGGACCCTAACTGGACCCTAAATGGGCTCAAAATAGACCCTAACTGGATCCTAAATGGGTTCAAAATGGACCCTAAATGGGCCCTAACTGGACCCTAAATGGGCTCAAAATGGACCCTAAATGAACCCTAAATGGGCCCTAAATGGACCCTAACTGGACCCTAAATGGGCTCAAAAATGGACCCTAAATGGGTTCAAAATGGACCCTAACTGGACCCTAAATGGGCTCAAAATAGACCCTAACTGGATCCTAAATGGGTTCAAAATGGACCCTAAATGGGCCCTAACTGGACCCTAAATGGGCTCAAAATGGACCCTAAATGAACCCTAAATGGGCCCTAAATGGACCCTAACTGGACACTAAATGGGCCCTAAATGGACCACAACTGGACCCTAAATGGGATCATAATGGACCCTAACTGGACCCTAAATGGGCTCAAAATGGACACTAAATGGGCACTAAATGGGCCCTAAATGGACCCCAACTGGACACTAAATGGGCCCTAAATGGACCACAACTGGACCCTAAATGGGATCCTAATGGACCCTAACTGGACCCTAAATGGGCTCAAAATGGACACTAAATGGGCACTAAATGGACCCCAACTGGACCCTAAATGGGCCCTAACTGGACCCTAAATGGGCTCAAAATGGACCCTAAATGGGCTCAAAATGGACCCTAAATGGGTTCAAAATGGGCTCAAAATGGACCCTAAATGGGCTCAAAATGGGCTCAAAATGGACCCTAAATGGGCTCAAAATGGACCCTAAATGGGACTTAACTGGACCCTAAATGGGCTCAAAATGGGCCCTAAATGGGCTCAAAATGGACCCTAAATGGGCACTAAATGGGCCCTAAATGGACCCCAACTGGATCCTAAATGGGACTTAACTGGACCCTAAATGGGCTCAAAATGGGCCCTAAATGGGTTCAAAATGTACTCAAAATAGACCCTAACTGGACCCTAAATGGGCTCAAATTGGGCCCTAAATGGGCTCAAAATGGACCCTAAACGGGCCCTAAATGGGCTCAAAATGTACTCAAAATGGGCCCTTACTGGAACATAACTGGAATCTAACTGGACCCTGATATGAGATAAAATCCAGTGAAGAAGAGAAGTCTGTAGAACCTCAGAGGTCCGGTCTCCTTCTCCTTCTCTCTTGCCTCAGATCTCGGTCCTGGATCAGTTCCTCCTGGTGTTTCTGGATCCATGTTGCAGAATTGAAGGTTCTGGAAGTTGAGGATGTCTGAACATCTCTGATCTTCTGCCCTGATCCACTCTGGTCCTATTATCTGTAGATGTCTGACCTCCTGGACTGAAGCTTGTCTGGACCTCGCTGGGTTTGTGGCTGGAGAATCTTCCTTCTTCTCTGATACCCGATCCAGCTCCTCTCTAGTTCATCTTCATGATGTTCCTGTGATGTGGAGCAGATTGTAATTTTCTGTCATAAATCTGGGAGATAAAACATCAGCCTTATTCCAGTCGATATTATAAAATGATTCTCATGCCTCCTTTGTGCTTTCTAACAGTCACACATGGTTCTGCCGGTTATTTGGCTTATTTCAGGCAGCGTTTTAAACGGTTCGCTCCAGTTGTGACAGTCACAGTCTGAGTTTGCTCTGGGACTTCAAGGGACCCAGAGATGTTTGCTGAAACATTAATACTTCATGAATATGATTAGAATAACATGAAGAACAGAAGCAGAAGTGACAGAATGAGTTCACACGAGCTGTTTGCTTCATCTTTCACCTGTTCTAAAACCTGAGCGCCACCGTCAGTCTGAGAGGAACCGTCCTGCTGGGAATAACACAGCGTGGCACATGAAGAAAGCACTCAGCAGATAAAGAGACGCCGAGCAGCTCCAGGCTTCAAATCAGAGCTGCTCTAAATATAACAGCACAAAGAGACAAAGAAAGGTGCTAAAACGGCTTGAAGGGAGCCGAGCTGCTGCTTCTGTTGAGTGAGACGTTAAAACGCTGAAACAGAAACGCTTCAGGATCATGTCTCTGCTGCGCGTCGTTTCAGACCGGGTCAGAGGGCAGCAGCGTCTCCACCAGGAGCAGAAACATCCGCTGGTTCTCCTCCTGGTGGAGGAAACCAGGCCAACATGGCGGCGGCGTGTCGGACAGAGAGATGGATGTCAGATTAACTTCCTCTCTCCGTCTGCGCTCAGATGTTAATCCTGCCGTCCTCCCAGAGGAGGGAAGGAGGGATTATCCAGACGATGCCGCCGCTTCCACCTCACAGATTTTAATCCAACGCATTGGTTAGCTCCCAGAATGCCACAGGAATATGTGGACTCTTCCTGAAAATCAGCAGCTGGAGGTCACAGAACGTTGGAGAGATGCTGCTGCCTGTCAGAAAAAAACATCTAAACAGCTTCTGCTGCAGATTCATACGCGTTTTAAGAAGTTCCTCTGAAAATATGCTGCGTTTGAGCTCATTTCTCTGCTGCTCCTCTCACGAGTTGAGTCCAGCAGTTTGTCCCCTGGACATTATTCCATCTCGCCTGCTGTAGCAGGTTTTTAACACATTTATCTCCTGTCATTAATAAATATTTGGCTTGGTTCTGGTTCAGTCCAAACAGTTTTTAAACATGCTGTGATTTGACAGCTGCGTAAAGAAATGTGATCCCGAGGTGCTTTCCAACGGAACACCAGTTTCTCTCTTATCTTTTTTATCTAAAGGTTTTCCAGTTCTGGAAACAAATCCAATTTTTAGGTGAAATCCAGTCTGGTTTTAGAACCGAGTCGGCCCAATTGAAGGTCCAGAACAACATTCTTCTGTCCCTTGAGGCTAAACGACCCGTTTTATTGGCGGCGCTCCAAATCATCCGGCATTTGTCAGCTTTTTAAACGATTGGACCATCAGGTTGGCCTGCAGGATCCTGTACTGCAGTGGTTCTGTTCTTACCTCACCAACAGAACCACTGCAGTAATGATCAACAACCTTTCCTCCACATCAGAACCTTAAACCTCGGGCGTTTCTCAGGGATCCATCCTGGGTCCTATCCTATTTTCACCAGGTTCACTACTTCATCAACATGATGTTGTTTTCATCTGTATGCAGATGATCTATAAATCGGCTTTAAGGACATCAGACTCTGTCCTCCAACTGACTTTGGTTAAACGAGACTGTCAGAATGCATTCTGTCTTCCTTTCAGAACCAATCAAGAACCAGTTATCCATCCTAGATCTCTGTTTTTTAGCCCCACCTGAACAACACAGTAGGAAAACTTGGTGTGCTGTTAGACAGCAGACTCCTCTCTAAGGTTAAACCCTTCCTGTTCTGCAGTGACCTAGAGAAGGCTGTTCATTCACTGCAATGCACCTTATGATGGAATAAATAAAACTCTACTAAAACACCTTCAACTTGTCCCGAATGCTGCAGCTGGTTTACTGACCATATCCTAGCGGTTCTGTTCTCCCTACCCTGGATCCTGCTACAGAATCCGGTTTAAAACGTTAACTTTGGTTTTTAGTGCAACACGTGGTTCGGCTCCCTCTGATATATACAATGTTTTAAGATTTGATCAGCCTGGCAGGACTCTACGCTCTGCTGGAAAACACCTGCTAGAAATCCCTCAGAATGGGGTCAACAACATAGGGAGAGCGCCCTCCAGTGGGCACCCAAACTGTGGAACGCCCTAACCGAAGAGCTTCGTAAAATCCCGATCTGCCCCGTTTTAAACTAAACGGAACTAAAGACCTTTATGTGGCTTTTGGCATTCATGGTCCCCCCCCCCCCCCATACACATCTTTGTTTATCATTTTATGGCCACCCAGTTTTTATTTTTTATATCTTTTATTATTTTTAACTGTTTCAGTCTTTTATCTGTACGTTATTATTCTTGCATTATGTTTAACCTGATTTTGTTTTAAACCGTGAAGCACTTTGGTTAACTCTTGTGGAAATGTGCTACACCAATGAAGATTGATTGGTTGATTGGTTGATTGATTGATTGATTGATTAGGGAGGAAGGAACTACTGCTTGAAAAAAGTCTGATTTAATTGTAGTAAACCAGCAGGAAGGTCCCAGGTTGAGATCCTGCTGGGTATAGCTGGTGGATGAATAAATTGTACTGGGACACGTTATGTCTGGACGGTGAGCTTACATGGCAGGAACATCATCCACCTGATCCACAGGAATCTTCACTTTAACAGCAGATCTCTTCATCAGGTGGAATCATCACTTCCTTCTTCTGCAGGTCTACGCCATCCTGGTCAGCCATCCTCCGCAGCCCAACGATCACCTGACCCCAACGCCTGTCTCCTACACGGCCGGCTTCTACCGCATCCCAGTGGTCGGCCTGACCACGCGCATGTCCATCTACTCTGACAAGGTCAGCTTGGTCCACCTGCTTCAGGTTTACCACCAGTCTGGTGGGTCCTGGTGTTCCTCAGGGCCCTGTTCTAGATCCTCCATATTCAATTGAATTCAATTCAGTTTATTTATATAGCGCCATTTCACAACAGATGTCATCTCAAGGCACTTTACAAAAAGAGTTATTACAATACAATGTTTAGTGTAGAAATTACAGAACCACAGAAGATTGCGTCGTGGAATTCTCAGCAATCCCTCATACTGAGCAAGCATGCAGCGACAGTGGGAAGGAAAACTCCCTTTTAACAGGAAGAAACCTCCGGCAGAACCAGGCTCAGCACAAGCGGTTATCTGCCGCGACCGTCTGTGGCTTGGAGAATACATAACAGAGACACAGAAAGAGCAATAGAACTGATGCAGAAGTTTGTTGCAGGACGTGGAGAATTTTCCGTCACTGCAATGCCATCTTAGTCAGGGTCGTCAAGCAGGGCTAATCCGGAGCACCTACTATAATAGAAAACAGGTTAGTGCTTGAATTGACAGCACATCATGCAGTTGGGGAGAAGTAGGAGAGAAAGTAGGAACAGACCCTAATAATGTCCTCCAACAGCCTAGCCTAAAGCAGCATAGCTACTAACATTAACCTGTCTCCTAGCTACTAGGAGACCTGGCTACCAACACTCTGTCTGAGTCCTCCTGACCCGTGGACGGTGTAGGGCCGGTAACGGCCCCCGTCATGCCGGGGTCTTCTCGGAGTCGGGTTGTTTGAGAATGCAGCCCAAAGTGGGTGGTAAACTCCATCTAAGGCTAAATACCGGCACGAGACCGATAGTCGACAACTATCTTAAGGAAAAATAGACAGAACTGAGAGGACAGAGTTGAAGAGGGCGAGAAACGTTTAAGAGATAAACGGGTGGGGTCCGCACAGTCTGCCCGGGGGATTCAACCCGGCAGGTAATGGGCGGCCGCACTGTGCGGGAGGATCCCCTTGAGGGACCTCTCTCCGGCGCTGGGCTGGCCCCCGTGGGGCGCATTTCTTCCGCGGCGGTAAGCCGCGACCGGCTCCGGATCTTTACCTGGCTTACATTAACCTATCTCTACCTAGCTACTCTACCTCTTCCTATCCATCCATACTTGTAGTTTTATCCCTGTTTTATGCCATCTGATGCAGCCCTCCCATGTTTCTGCGATCAGGAATTTCCTGTTTCTTTAAACCTGGTCAGCAGTTTCTAAAACTCTTTCAAAGTTTTCCGTTGGTCTTCAGAGTCCTTCTCCTGGCAGCATTAGCATGCTGTGTGGCTTCCTTCAAATGGGACAAAATCAGGTTAAACTCAGATTACGATTACCTGATGAAAATAAAACAACTGAAGATAATAGAAAGTATTCATTTTAAAAAAGGAACTACAATCTAAAAAGAGATGAATCCTGTGGTTTATAAATCTGATCAGGGTTCCAGCTAGCAGCGCTGCAGCGCCATTATTTTCCTCCTTTCTGTTTTCCTCATTATACCAACTTTCCTTTAAATGTTATAGCGCCACCTACCAGTTATTTTATCCCCACACTTTCCCTTATGAGGCTCCCTGTTTCTGTTCTATGGGTTGTTTTATTTTGACATGTCTGAACAGGTTTTAAAGAGTTTTTTATTGCAAACTGGTTTTACTCGTATTGAATGTTGGAGGAGAAAAAGAAGACCGCCACTTTATTGATGATGTCATCAGTATGCTAATTATCATGTGACATCATCTGATGACTTCTAGTGACTTTCTGGGTCAAATTTCAGCTACTTTCTGTCAGAGACAGTTGGTAACACTGATTAAAGAGGCCATCAGAGAACTTTCATTGAACAGAATCTCCTAGATCTAAAAAACATTAAGCCACAATGGCTCTGTGCTGTAAATACATTTGATTATTGAAAAAATTGTCCTTTTTGACGAGTGATTATGACTTTTCATGGTATATACATGTCCTCCAGTGGGTAGCAGCACCACTGAGCTTTTTTGACCTAGGAAAAAGACAGAGTAAAAAGTTAGCAGTTAGCGTTAGCACACAGTTTTGTAGTGATGTGATGTTAGCGATACAACAGGAGCGAGACACACAATCTATATACGACATTAATAGTGAATCCTAATAATTGTTTTTATTATCATTATTTTGATTAATAGACTTTATTTTTTCCTGTCTTGTCCCTATGTAAAACATAAATCTAAAAACAAAACAATTATGGCAACCCTTTTTAGCTCAATGATGTTGGCTGAACGTCGCCAAGTTCATGCAAAAAAATCATTACTTAACATAAAGTTTCCTCCCAATGGAGCCAATAAGCTTCACAAAGTTACTTGAGTTAAATGAATACTTTAGATGTGAATAATATTTAACTGAAAATATTAAGTTTTTAGTTGTTAGCTAAAATAGGATAAGATTCATCAGCATGAACTCATCTCAAAACAAGCTAAGCTAACAAGCTAGTTAAGCTAGAAACTAGCTAAAACTAGGACTGGCTAATTGTCTTAAGTATGCAAATATTTTCATTTAAATATTTGCATTTAAAGTAATAAAAAAGTAAAAAAACAAAATACATTTTAGCACAAAAATAGAATGATTGATTCCTTTGTATTATGGCACACAAATGTGTTTTAAAAATGATGTTTTTAAAAGTTTTATGGGCTTCTTATGAGTCGAGGTCAGTCAGAAGAGCTTGTTTCCGTTTACCAAAATAGTTTTTTCTGTAAATGAAATCTAAATGTAATTAGAGAGTAACCAGAATTTATTTCTGCTAATATAACTGTCTGTCTTCTCCAGCCTAAATGTTAAAAAAATACGAAAAAATGTATATATAAAATAGCACAATTTAATCAAGTCCCTGAGTTTTAAATAATAATTGTGTAAAAGTTTCTCAGTACCCAGGAAGTGACATCACACGTCTTTTCCTGTTCATACAGTAAAGAGAGGTAATTATTAACATACTTCTGACCTATATTTTATTATATTTATCATCAAACTGACGTCATCAAGCTCAACCTTTCAACTCTGTTACATGCAAAAATTATATTTATGATTGCTTATGAAAAAGAATATTATTATCTTAAAAGCATATATTAGTTTCTTATTTTCCTCATGATATGTATTGCTCCAAACACTAGCTAATGTGGACACACTGGCTACTTTTAGCTATAATCTTCAGCCCTGTAATAAAGAGCAGCTTTAAAACAACAAAAATGGCAAAATAAAATATTTTTTTAATAATAATGTTTGAGAAAGCATGTTTATTCATTAAGAGGTACAAAATGCAATGTTTAAAAAAAAATGTCACGTTGGTGGATGTTTCAGTAATCAGAGACTGAATGACCCAGTTATAAATCTGCTACCTGTAAATCTGTAATTTCTAGAACATATAATCCAGCTCATTTCACAGCCTCTTACTAGAACTGGGGGGAAAGTGGACAGTTAGGCCTCAGTTACGTTGTTGATAGTGACACCAGAATATCCCAGCACTCCCAGTCAACAACCTGCAGTTGCTCTCCAGTCTGTGGCACACAGGACTGAGAGAAGTGATGAAATATTTAGAGGTCTTCATCCTCTGCCCCAGTCACTCCCTGCTGACCTCCTCTTCCTCCTCACCTTCAGAGCATCCACCTGTCTTTCCTGAGGACGGTGCCGCCGTACTCCCACCAGGCCCAGGTGTGGTTCGACCTGATGAGGGAGTTCAGGTGGAACCACATCATCCTGATCGTCAGCGACGACCACGAGGGCCGAGCCGCCCAGAAGAAGCTGGAGACGCTGCTGGAGGAGCGTGAGACCAAGGTGAGCTCACGCCGTCTGCTCAGTGTCACGCCAGGAACACGTGCACCGTCATCATCGCATGGGAAGCTAGACAGAAAAGTGCACAGGTTACATGCGTTCTCCATGTGTGCATGGCTGTTGGCAGATCGTCCATCTGGATGTGAAAGTACATGTGAAGGACGGAGGTGTAGATATTACGTGTGGAACGGTATATGTGTCCGGATTCTATTTTTTTTTATGCCAAAGACGGCTACAGAGTTTCCACACGGGGGCATAACTGCAGTGCACTTTAGCCAGCAACAAACCAGCCTCCTGCTAGCAGCAGTCTGTTTCATATGAGAGCAGGAACTTGAATGTGCGTTTCTGTTGTTAAACCCTCCTATTTAGGAACATTTCAGCTTCCCACAGTTAAGGAAAAACATATTTTCATGTTAACTGGTTACCAGCTTCTGTTAGCATCGGTTGCTGTTAGCCTCCACAGATGTTACTGAGCTCAAGGACCCCACTTAGCTGCCCTCGTTGGTGCCCTTCGGGTGTGTACTTGCTTTTTTAACTAGTGATGTATTATCCGCGTTTTAGCCCTCGGATCACGATTCGATCTGGTTTCGATGTGAAACGTATAAAACTGAATCTTTTTTTAATCAAATAATTCAACCTACAGTTTTATAAGACGAATTTCATCACTAATAGGGATGTATTGGCGATAACCTCGCGATACAATACGTATCACTATACGAAGGGGACAGTACGATATATATTGTGATATATCGTTGTAAGTAAGAATACTGTATGTATTGTGATTTTTAAAACTAAATTTATGGGGCGCCTAGTGTAAAATTTTCGTTATTTAGTAGAAATGCACTTTTTTTTGAACATTTAGCTTCATTTATACACATTTAGCACACCTTCATACATTTAGGAAGAAAATGTTTCTAAAATTCAACATTTATCAGCATATTTACATTTTACAAATATAAATTCTAAATATTATTTCGAAATGTAACATGTTAAATCTAAATGTTAAATCCATCCATCCATCCATCCATCTTCTTAACCGCTTATCCAATTCAGGGTCACGGGGCAGCTGGAGCCTATCCCAGCAATTATCAGGCGTTAGGCAGGGTACACCTTGAACAGGACGCCAGTCTGTTGCAGGGCCAACACAGAGAGACAGACAACCATTCACACTCACATTCATTCCTACGGACAATTTAGAATGATCAATTCACCTATCATGCATGTTTTTGGACTGTGGGAGGAAGCCGGAGTACCCGGAGAGAACCCACGCATGCACGGGGAGAACATGCAAACTCCATGCAGAAAGACCCTGGACCGGGATACGAACCCACGACCTTCTTGCTGCAAGGCAACAGCGCTAACCACTGCGCCACCGTGCAGCCTAAATGTTAAATCTAAACGTTAAATCTAAATGTTAAATCTAAATCTAAATGTTAAATCTAAATGTTAGGAACATTTAGAACATTGGATTTAACATTTAGATTTAACATTTAGATTTAACATTTAGATTTAACATTTAGATTTAACATGTTACATTTCGAAATAATATTTAGAATTTATATTTGTAAAATGTAAATATGGTGGTATACATTTCTTCCTAAATGTATGAAAGTGTGCTAAATGTGCAAAAAATGAAGCTAAATGTTCAAAAAAAGTGCATTTCTAATAAATAACGAAAATTTTACTCTTGGCGCCCCATAAATTTAGCTGTAGAAATCTGTCACAGCATTCTAAACACCCAAACCTGTTACACTCATAACTCATAACTCATTCAGTTTTAAAAGCCACCAACTACCGTTAATACTTTTAATATTATGACAAAAATTACTGTAATTATTAATGGTTTAATTTAAATTCTTAAACATAAAAATCAATGCTTTTCTTTTAAAAAATCGATACAATATCATGATATAAAATATTGTGATATATATTGGCATATCGATATTTTCTTACATCCCTAATCAGTAAGAGTTACTATTATTGTACATCTCATGATTTAAATATTGAAGAGATTTAAAGCACAGCTTCAGTTTAATATTTCAGACAAATGTAAAAAGTAAAACACCTACACTTGGTACTGTTTTCAACATGCGTATGCGTAATTGAAGTTAAGTATCTTCCCAGCCTTAGCCTAGCAAAAACACTTTCAGCAGACTGGACATTTTACTGTAATAATTTGTTAAAGATGTTTCTTTTCCAAGAACTAGTCACTGACGTCTGCGTTGTTTTTCAGCAGCTGGAAGCTTAAAGGAAGCTCCGCCCCCACCACAGTTTCCCACAAAAAATACTCAAATAAAGCTAATTATGTAATATCAGATGTTGTTTTTAGCTAACACGCATTAAAAGTTGCATGTTATTTATTTTATATTGAACTCTATAGATTTTTTGTATGTTATCCAAGAATAGCTTGTTGGAAAATTTACTGCAAGTACAGTTTGATTTAAAATGTCATTACACAAAAACTCTTTTTCTGTCGCTTGTTCCCTGAATTTACTGAAAATGAGCCAAACTGTGAAAAAGAAACCAAGGAACGGATCAAAGAATAATTGGTGTTGTACCATTAAACTCCAGCTACCACGGCTGGAAGTTATGGTTTAAAACTTTTAATCTCAGATTATTTATTTTTTTATACCAAATCCGACTTCCAATTTTAATCTATTTTTTTCTACTTGTTCTCTTTAAAAGTAATTGCAAGAGACCAAAAATATGTTCAAAAACGTGTTTTTATTTCAATCATCCCTTGCTGGAGCTGACCTGAATTCAAAATAACTAAAAACAAATAAATAAGAAATAAAGTTTCCTGGTAAAACAAGATGGTGGCTTCACATCACCCTGGACGTCTAAGTAGTGCATTGATAAAAATAAAAATCTTGATTTTCTAAAAAGGCCGCTTTATGCACGGTTACGATAAACCAGTCCCATCACTTCCTGTTCGAAGCTGTTCCAACACAGACCGGACAAAATGTAATTTTTAACTCGCCTTCTGCAAGACCTTCCATGCATCACGATTAATGATGCCCACCGGATTTCCCACAAACATACAGCGACGTCTGCGAGCAAGAGAGTAAGGGGGTTAAAGTTATATATAACCAACTTTATTTACGATTATGAGGGTAAGTGTTTAGCTAGCAGCAGTAGCTCAGAGGTACCATCATCAAAAACCAGACAGATGTAATAAAGTTGGTCTGATTAGAACACTGATGAGGAAAACTCATCGATTGATCAGAGATCAGCCCATATTTCTATGTGAATTTGATCTTATATGCATCTTAAAGCGGCTGTGTCGGCTTTTATAGTTTAATTATTATTTAACTCTTCAACTGTTTGCCATATCAGCGTAATTCCAACAGATTGTGAAAGCTGAGACTTTAAGCTTTCCAGTGATATAAGGTACATTACAGTAATGGACGTAATTTATCGTCTAAGACCGGGGAATGACATTGCTGAGGTGGCTGAGCTAAGCTAGGCTAAACTAGGCTAAGCTAGCGGTCCATGTTATGCTGCATTCACACCGACCCATACGTCAGCGTTAGCTGCGGCAAGATTACATATAAAGTCTACGGTGCAGTACGTCAGAGGTCCGTCAAGGGCTCTGCGTTGCGTTGAGTACGTTGGCTCCGTCAACGACGCTTGTGTTTCATACGGCAACGTACCAACGCATGCGTTACAGAAGTTCAGCAAGCTGAGCTTTTGACGGACCCAACGCAGTGCGGCAACCAATCAGAGCGTCTCACTGTAGTGATGTCACCATACACGTATCTTGAATGAAGCGCGGATCCAGTGAAAACATTTTCAACAAACGCAGATTTAAAAAATCAGAAATAACACATATCGAAGTCAGATGGACAGGCGCTCCTAAAGAGGAACAGAGAACCTGTAGTTGGTTTCCTGGTTGGAGATTTAAGCTCTGATGCGGCACAGGAGGTCGTATAATTCGGCGCGGGACAGACGGAAGTAGCGCTGAAAGCGAACCTCATCCATAAGCAGCTCCTGGAGCAAATGGTTAAACTCCCCAAACTCAGAACGCATCTGAATAATGGGCGCAGATGAACCCGATGTCGACGTTGTCTAGCTTTATCTAGCTAATAAAGCTAAGTCACTCTCTAGTTACGGTCCGCCATAGTTCAGAACGTACGGTAACAGAGGAAGCCCCGCCCACGCGTTGTTTTTTCCTCAGAAGCAGGCGATGGAAGCTAAAAAGTACATACGTCAAACTTCATCGTATCCAACGGATGCGGTCTGAATGCAGCATTAGCTAATGCTAACCCCATTAGCAATGCTAACAGTATGTACCTGCTCAAAGTATAACAAAACTACAAAATGTACATACCTGGTAAAAAACCGAATGTCTACGTCGTAAAAAACAAATCGCTGTTTTCTCCCCAAACTTTTGCTCCAGCTGTCGTCGTTCGTCTCACAGTCTCTGGTTTTCTCCCTATACATTACCCACAAAATCAGGATCCGGACCAACACAGTAGTCGTGGTCATGGACTCTAACTATTTCCACAGCTTCCATCTTCTCTGTTCTAGCTGTACGCTCTCAAACACGAAGTCTTCTCTCCCTGAGAGAATAGTTGTTCCAGTGAAATAAAAACCAGTACGGCGCCTAGCTTTAGCCGAATCCTTCCTCCTTACCCGGCTCTTTGACATCTTGTGCTGCAAAACGTCTAATGCCGACACGGTGTGGTTAGAGATAAAGCAGTTTTTTTCTTCTAAGATTCACAATCCATCTGTTTCATAGCTGCTGGTCTGATGGAAACGTGGGAAAACTGATATGTGAATTATATTTAGCTGATGAGGTACACAAAGGAACGGCGTTCAGCTGTCAGCTTCCGTCACTCAAACTGGAATGATAGCTTCATCTGTTTATATATAGTATACTTTACGTCTAGAATAAAAGTAATATCTAGTCCCTGTATTTACCTCCGTGCTGATCTCTACTACCGCAGCATCTAGAGGTCATGTCAGGGTCAGCTGGACATAAGGGTGGGGGTTACAGATGAGCTCGGCTCTGCAGTCAGGTTATGGTGGTCTGATCGCCCCCTGGTGGTCATTTATTCCAGTGGCAGTCGTCTCCTGTCCCCAGTAAATGTTGTACGCATCTGTTCCACATGGACCTTCACAGCTGTGTGAATCTGCACACAGTTCCTGCCGATATGCACACATGAAGGTATGTGGTGGGAATCAGGGACCGGATACGAATCAACACACACACATAGCAGGAAGGGGTGTGCTCAGTCTGACTCAGGTGTGTAAGGTTCCTACTGAATGAGTGAAGCCGTCATCCTTCCTTCATCAGACCCAACGACTTCCTGTCTATCATCCATGGATCTATGCTTAATTATCCCTCTGCATCCCTCCATCATCTTCCTCCCTTTCTGCTTCATCTCAGCTTCTCCATCATCGGCTTTCTGTTTGATATTCTGTTGGTCTCCACCAAGATCGTTTACCTGTTGGTTGTCTAACTGATGCGTTTTATAGAAATAAGTATGGAGAGCGATCTGCTGTGGGTTCTGGATCGGTGGTCGGGTGGACCAGGAGGAAGCTGACATGATGCGCGTTCAGATAAATTCATTTGAACAGTTTTTTTTCCACTCTGGTTGTATTTATTGTTATAAACAGAAATTTTCTCTCTGGGTTTAAGTTCTAAAACACGTTCCCCCGTTCTGATGTTCTTATGACTTAAAAGCAAATGTTCAGGTTGGACCTGGTCCTGCTGGTCCTGCTAGTCCTTATTCTGGACTTCCTGGTGTTGACTCTAGATCTCTGGATGTCTCTGTGGACCTGTTGATGGTGACTTTAGATCTTAGGGACTTCATTCTGGACTTAATGAGACTTTCTCTGCACATCTGACTGGAACCGGCTGGACCTTCCTTTGAAAGGTCGGTTAGGTTTTGTGTGTCTGCTGGTCTGGGTTGTTAATTCTGACAAAGGCTTCCTGGTGTTGATGTTGGATAACTGATTCTGGACCTGTTGGTGCTCAGCCTGTATACCATCAAGTCCAGAAGGAAAGGAATGAGGCTTAGACCTGATGATGTACAGGTTTTGGTTCTGGAGCTGCCAATCTGTCGCCCATTTCAGAAGCTCTGATCTTGTTTTCTCTGGAGCCGACTAGTTAGGCATACAGATTCTTGTTCTGGTCTGGCTGATTTTAACGGGGACTAACTGGACTCTTTGTTTGTTCTTCTGATTGAAACCTTTTAGAGCTGACCATGGAGCCACTGGTCTTTTCCCGGATCCCTTATTGACTCTGGGTATGTTGGTCTTGGTTTCAGGACAATCATGTTGTCTTTAACCCTGTTGGTTCTGACTCTTGACATCGGTAAGTCCAGAAGGATGAATGGGCTGGATCTGATCCTGCAGGTCTCGATTGTGTCTGATAGAATCTGTGGTTGACCTCGGACTTTTTGATTCTGAGACCATGTAGAAAGTTGCTGACTTTAGTCCTGACTAACTTAATTAGACATGCTGATAATGGTTCTGGATTGCTGGTCTTGACCAGAACCCATTGGTCCCAACGCGTGCCCAGCAGGTTTTGTCTGTTGGTTGTTTACCTGCAGACAAGATGCCCAACAGATGCCCACAAGGTTCAGTCCAGTTTATAGTCCGCTCCCGGCCCCCAAGAAACCAGGTTCTGCTCCTCATTTGGCCACCTAAACACACGGTTCACCGCTGCCGGCCTCCAAGACAAAAGGTTCAGTCATCACCTCATAAAGTTCTCAGCCGCTGGCCTCTAAGATTAAAAGCTCCACTCCGCCGACTCAAGGTTTTCTTCAACCGGCCGGCAAGATTCTCCACAGCTGGCCTCCAAGTTGAAAAGTTCTCAGCAGCCACCTTGATACAGGTTCCTTCATCACCTGTCACTTTGTCGTAGGACGCCTGATGGCATCATGGACTTTGCTTTGTGCCGCCGTCCTGGACCTCCTCCTCCCATCCTGGGCAGTTTTTCATGGCTTGTGCGCCAGCTAGCGCAGCTATGAGGGTCCTGTTAGGGTGTGTGACTTCCCGCCTGTTTGTGTCACTCTTTGTCCTCCTGTGTTTGTCTAATTACCATCAGCTGTTGTCTGTCTTTGTCCTTCCCTTTCCTCAGTTGTTCATTGTCTCCCAGATTACCCGGCCCAGGGTATTCTTTCCTTCATGTGTCTGTATGTCCTGCCCTGTCCTCAGTCTAAGTTTTGGACACTATTTTTAATAAATCTGAACGTTTCAGGCTCTAAACGCTGCTCTGTTTCTGGGTCCTCAATCAGAAACCTGACAGGACCGCTCGGTGTTAACTGGTGACCTAATGATGTCATTTAACTTTGAAACATGCAAGGGAATTTTTCTTTTCTGAAACATTAATAATGTGTGGACTTTATTGCAGTGACAGCTAAACTCTACCAGGGCCTGCAATTAATTTGCCAGCTTTCTTACCAATAAGATTCTGAAAGTGAGAAGATCAATCTGTACAGCAGCACCAAACCAACCACCAGTGTCACCCCATGTAAAAACAAGAGAAAATGTCTGAATTCAATAAACTAAACTAACCACACCTTGATAAAGTTATTACCCAATTAAGTTCCTCCTCTTGTTGCCTTGAGCTTTTCTAAAGAAAGTTCTCCCTGTCATTAAGTCTGATCTGATTCCAATAATTAACTCATCCCTTCCGTCAGGCTTTAAAAACATCAGGTATCAAACCACCACCATAAAGAAGAACAACCTGGACATTAATGCAGAACTACAGGCTGATCTCTAACTTCCCATTCATCAGGGAGATTATTGAAAAAGCTGTGATTTAGCAGTTAGATAGTTTCCTAACAATGACCAACCGCTTTGATATTTATTAGTCTGGATGAGAGAAAATCGGAATTAAGCTAATTTGAATTTTTTTTTTAAATCCAATAAAAAAAGATAAGGCCATATCGACCAGCCCTAATCCTATCCAGACCCTAAATAAATGAACAAATCGAGAGCTGGATGTCCCATACCTTTTTCCAGCTGAACAGAAGCAGAACTGAAGTAATTAGGTGTATTTCCACAATCAGAACTTCAGGATTATTTGAAACGAACATCCCAATACCAATGCAGCTTCGCTGACAGGGCCATTGTCGTGGCCATTTCAGGAGTACCTGAATGATAAAACAGAGACGCAGCAACAGGCCCTGCTTCTTCCATTTCGACATCTTCATTCTTTTTGCACTGATTAGTGACGCTGCTGAAACAGTCGTAATTTGGGGACTTCTTTAGCCGATTGTTTCTGGATACACGGCGGCTGAGCGGAGCAGGCCGACTGATGAACCCATCGAAAAATCACCCTAAAGTTAAGATTGTGGAAACACACTTTTTATCTCTGGACCTAAAGAGCAACGATCCAGAATCAGCAACATCTTCAGCTAATCCAGCTAGAAACTAGCAACCATAAATCTAGGTGTAATAATGGACTCAGACCAGAACCTCCAGGGTCACATAAAGGCAATAACAAGGTCAGCTTTCTATCAGCTGAGGAACATTTCTAGGATTAAAGGACTGATGACACAAGGAGACCTAGAAAAACTCATCCATGCATTTATGATAACAGTAACAGTATCTTCACAGGTCTACCTAAAAAATCACTCAGACAGCAGCAGCTGATCCAGAACGCTGCTGCTCGTGTTCTCACTAGAACCAGGAAAGTAGAACACATCACCCCAGTTCTAAAGTCCTTCCTCTGGCTCCCTGTAGCTCAGAGAATAGACTTCTAAATACTCCTACTAGTTTATAAATCACTGATGATGTATGATGGAGACCTGCTGTTACCATAGCAACCAAGCAGACCAATCAGGTCCTCCAGCTCTAGTTTACTCATCATCCATAGAACCAGAACCAAACATGGAGAAGCAGCTTTTAGTTTCTATGCTCCTCATATCTGGAAGAAACTTCCTGATGACTGCAGAGCTGCTGAAACGTTGAGCTGCTTTATATAAAAAAAAACTGATCTGGTTAGAACTGGTTTTGATGGATGTTTGAATGTCTCTCCATTGTTGTGTTTTTTCTGTTTTTGCTGCTTTTATTGCATTTTATGGCCTAATGAAAATTGTTCTGTACTACTAAAGTTGCCTTGCCCAATGAAGGTGTTGCTAACTGACTGGGAGCCACTGGTTTGGACTGGTTCCTCCAGGACTAGGACTGTCCTACTGTCAGGTTGTGGTCCTGGTCCTGGTGTCTCACTAACTAACGAAGGTGGAGTTCCTGTTTCTATGGGGCAGACCGACTCAGTATCTGGACCTACAGCTTCTTCTGGACGTTTAGGAAACATCAGGCTTGTTTGTCTGGAACACCTTGGTCCAAATCAAGACCAGCTTGTCTTAAGACTGGACCTTCTGGTCCGTCTCAGTTCTCCTGTACTCTGAGCCTGGTGACCTTAATGCCGGGTTTTATAATGTTGGCTGTGGCCTTGGTGGTTTGTACTGGAACCAGTGGGTCCATATGTGCTGGTCTTGGTGGAGGTTCAGCTCTTTTCTGTTCTTCTCTCTCCTTCTGTCCGTCGACTCATGCATGGTTTCAGTTCTTCAGCTCCATCTGTTGTCTGGTTTCTCATCACCTGGACTCTGAAGGAGGTCAGAGCCGTGCAAACACACCTCAGCTGCTTCCGACGCAGCGCTCCGACCGACTGTCCGTCTCGTTCGCCGCCACCGCCGGGAAAACAGGAACAGGTAACGCACCCCTGACTTCAGGCTGACCAGTGACTTCACCTTCTCGTATCCAGTAGCTGAATCCAGAGGCTGCCTGAAAGGGCAGGAGAAGCACAGCAGGGGGCGCTACTGGACAGATGGTTTAGAGTTAAGGGTCAGGGTGTCAGGTCAGAATAAAGAACCGTGAGATAGAACCAGGATCTGGATCTCGTTGAGGAGAAACTGGAATGTGACTCTGTTTGTTATGAATATTAGAGGCTGCTTAAAGTGGAGGACATGAATATTACAGCAGAGCTGCAGCCCGACTGTT
This sequence comes from Apricaphanius iberus, assembly GCA_028564705.1. Classification (NCBI taxonomy): domain Eukaryota; kingdom Metazoa; phylum Chordata; class Actinopteri; order Cyprinodontiformes; family Aphaniidae; genus Apricaphanius; species Apricaphanius iberus. The sequence goes on from JAPXFQ010001296.1 coordinate 37,371, forward strand.
GTCTCTGGGATGTAGAGTCATAAATATCCCAGCAGCATCCAGCCTCTGCTGAGGCGTTCAGGGAACAACGGATCCGGTTCAACAGGACCGAACAGCAGAGGTCCCTGATGAAGCTTGAACCCAGCACGCTGGGGGTCGGATGGTTGCGAGGAACGCCGTCATCAGATGCTGGAGCAGCTCTGGACCTCCTCCTCTCGGTTCTGCTTTTATTTGGGAACTTCTCGGAAAAGACTCTAATGTTCTCGACACACAGGAGGCAGCGCCGTTTTCGACGGGACATGTGCGACTAAGCGATAACTGCGAGTCCCCCTCTTGCATTCGTGCATGTGTCACACTCAGCAAACGGAGCCAAAGCCCTGATAAATTCACACGTTTGACTATAAACCTCTGTCGTTTCACAGGTGGAGTGCATTAAACTATGTAAATAAGCTAGGCAATAAGCAACAAACAAAAAATGTGAAATATTATTGTTTGGTAAGTGGAAGTGTGCAATAAGTTTTTAACTGCAAACAAAAAAACCAATAATTTCAAAACATTTTTTAAGTTATTTATATCTTCTGTTTTTGTTAAGCTATTTAAATTATATATTTTGCTTTTGCACTAAAGGAGAGGTGTACCCTAATTTAGTTGTGCTTGTATGGCAAGCCGTTTGTGTAAAAACTCCATATCCTTGATATCAACTGTTCTTTATGCCATCTAGTAAGCAACTACACCGCACTAGTAGAACATTTTCCCCTATTGGTACGAACTTTGGCCCAACTAGTACAGAAAAACTCTTACTAGTAGTTCCTTTTTGCCTACTAGTAGGACTTTTGGCTCACTAGTAAGCCCAGATGCTGCACTAGTAGTTCAAAAGTGCTTACCATTTGGCTTTTTGGTGCACTAGTTGATGACTAAACGCAACTAGTGGACAACTATGTCTTACTAGTGACCTAGTTGACATTTAAACGCTTACATGTTATCTAGTTGACTTATTGTCTGCCCACTAGTTGACTAGTGTGCCTTAAAAATGTTTAATTAGTCGACTATTACAGACTTACGTGCACTAGTTCACTAGTTGACACTTGAATTGGCCTACTAGTAAACTAGTGGGCCTTAAAAATGTCTACTTCTTAACCAGTTGATATCAAGGATATAGAGTTTTTACAGAAACTGCTTGCCATATACTTGCGTACTCTGTACTCCTGTCTTATGACAATAAAGACGAATCTAATCGTAAACACACACGCTTGTGACGCAATCACTGAAATTGGAGAAAAGTTCAACTTTTTATTGCCATCGCTCAGATGAGGACCAATCAGTGGAGGTTTCACTGACTGACCAATCAGCTGACAGGATGCTACTCATTCATCTCCAGAATAACATGGAGGAAAAGTTAATAGTCCCTGTATCAGATTTCCTAGAGCCTTACAATATTCCTACAGAAGACTATAGAATGTTATCAGTGTTGAGGTCAATAAGTCAATGATGCCGTTCACCGTTTGTTTTCCTGGTTTGTAATATGAGATGAACCCTTTCACATCCTTTATGTTTCTGATACAGCAACGTCAGAAGTAAGATTTCACTTCACTCTTCATATTTGCAGCGTCTTTACTCCCAAATTGCTTTGATAGACTTGAAATTTTCTCAAATATGACAGCCAATCACAACCGCAGAAGACTATTCGCCCTGGAACAGCGCACCTTGCTGGTGATTGGTCATTGGCTGCTGGTCACCAGTTACTGGTGATTGGTTGCCTGCCGCTGGTCGCTAGTAGCTGGTCACCATTGGCTGGTCGCTGGGCTGTTAATGTAAGCTTCTAAATGGATATATGATTAGCTCCGCCCCCAGAATGGAAACGTTTGACCAGACAAAACCTAAAGTAACTTTTACCGCTGGTCGAAAATCAGCGTTTTCTCTGCATCAAAAGCAGTTTTTAAAATTCACGGACAGCATATGTTTGATCCACGGCGCATTTTATACTGGATCAGAAAATAACTTTTATCGCTCCATTGACTCTAATTCATTTTTTTGGGCATTTGGGGACCCATGGACAGGAAGTAGAAGGGCGGGGCTTAGGCTCCCCATACCGGGTTTAGACCCTTCTCACCTGGACCGGTTGTCTCTGCTGCAGGTGAGGTTCTGAACTGTTGTTTCGTCTGGGACAGAACCGGGTTTGGTCCGGTCCAGAGGTAGACTGGACCACGAACTGGCTGAAAACGCTTCCAGGACCAGAACCTTCTGGTTTGATTGATGAAGGTGATCACGGTGCGCTCTGAAGGCTTTTTTTGAGCAATAATTATTGTTCCAGGTATGACATCTCGATGTTTGCCGGTGTTTCGTGGTCGTTAGGGTGGCGTCGGGACGGGCAGCCGGACGGGGGAACAGGTGGAGGCTCTGCGCTGTGTTTGCCTCTGACTGTGGTGACTTGAAGAATCATGTGTTGGATGCTTTGCTGCGACTGTCTATATAATCTCTGTGTGTCTGCATGTTTTCTCTGTGCACATCAACCGTCAGAATAAAAACAGGAACTATGAAAACCTCGACCAACAGAACTTTGACTTCAGGAGAACACCCAAGGTATAAACTTGCATGGTGAAATGATGCACGCCGCCCAACCAATCTCTCTCTGAGCTCGCCCCAGTAGTAGCCAGACACCAGTTAGCCCCGCCCACCCGCCCAGAATCCAACCCGGCTCCAGAGACAGACTCTTGTCCCGGTGGCACGTCTTCTCTACACCATCTCTTTTCTTTTGATTTTCCATGATTCCTGCATACAGAGAATGGGTTCGCACTGCCAGGAGAGACTCCCTTCCTCTTCCCCCGCCCCCCCCCCATGGTTTTCTTCATGTGAAGGGTTGCATGCAGCCAGGCTAATGCTTGGCTCTGTCTGCAGATCTCTGAGGAACTATCTGCCCCCCAGGATCCTTTCACTGCTCTTTTTTCTTTTGAGAAATGAACCACTTTCCTCCTCCTTCTCCTCCTTCTCCTCCTCCTTCTCCTCCTCCTTCTCCTCCTCCTCCTCATGCTCCTTCTCTCCACTCGAACCGTTTCTTTATTTATTTGCAGTTGCATCAGCGCGCTCTAACATGCACGTCCCTGATTGGTTGGTTGGTTGGACTCAGTTTGCATGTGCCACCACACTTTTTGCCCTCCCTTATTTCTATTCAGGCTTTGACTTTGAGTTTCCTTTCAGTTCAGCAGATCTTTGACTCTTTCTGCCTCCATCTTTTTGCCCCCCCCCCACTCCTCCGCCCGTGGTAGCATGGGTGAGAGGGAGCATGGTTCTAAGCTGGGGGGAGGGTTGGGTTGTTTGGGAAGGATCAGGAAGCTAACGAGGCCTGTCCTATGATGTGTCGTGTGGTGTTTTGTTCTGCCGTGTCTCTCCCTGTCCCATGGTGGCGCCGCGGTCCTCCTCCAGGCGGAGAAGGTGCTGCTGTTCAGCCAGGACACCAACCTGACAGCGATGCTGCTGGAGGCTAAAGACCTGGAGGCTCGCGTCATCATCCTGTCAGCCAGGTGAGCAGAACCCTGAGGGCGGGGCCAGTAAGAACAGGAAGGAATCAGACAGAGGAGAGTTTAATAAAACCACATTAGATTTGCTTAAATGTTTATGCATCAATCTGCATCGTGACTGATTAAACTCAGTCTCCCAGAATTCATTTCAAATCAACCTGATGTTTCGTTAGAAATCGAGTCAATCAGCAAGAAAATCATAAACCAAAATAATTTTTGACCAAACTAGTCGGTGCTAAAACTAATAATAACCAGAAAAAACTCCAATGAAACGACCACTAAGAATTTATAGAAGGAAAGTCATGGAATAGACCCGTTAGTTCCTGTTAGTTCCTGGGACCACCTTAGTGATCCAGAACCAGACAGCTGCTTTAGAAGACGAGACAGGAGGTCTTACTTCAGGTGGGATGATGGTAGAGTAATCGCTCAAACTGGTGTGATGGATGTGGGATCATTAGATAACTTCCTACCTGTGTTCACTTACTTCCTATCTGTGTTAGCTTACTTCCTACCTGTGTTCACTTACTTCCTATCTGTGTTAGCTTACTTCCTACCTGTGTTCACTTACTTCCTATCTGTGTTAGCTTACTTCCTACCTGTGTTCACTTACTTCCTATCTGTGTTAGCTTACTTCCTACCTGTGTTCACTTACTTCCTAACAGTGTTTTCACTTCCTATTTGTCTTTGTGTACTTCCTACTTGTGTTTGCTAACTTCCTATCTGTGTTAGCTTACTTCCTATCTGTGTTAGCTTACTTCCTACCTGTGTTCACTTACTTCCTATCTGTGTTAGCTTACTTCCTACCTGTGTTCACTTACTTCCTAACAGTGTTTTATCACTTCCTATTTGTCTTTGTGTACTTCCTACTTGTGTTTGCTAACTTCCTATCTGTGTTAGCTTACTTCCTATCTGTGTTAGCTTACTTCCGACCTGTGTTCACTTACTTCCTATCTGTGTTAGCTTACTTCCAACCTGTGTTCACTTACTTCCTATCTGTGTTAGCTTACTTCCTACCTGTGTTCACTTACTTCCTACCTGTATTCACTTACTTCCTATCTGTGTTAGCTTACTTCCTACCTGTGTTCACTTACTTCCTATCTGTGTTAGCTTACTTCCTACATGTGTTCACTTACTTCCTAACAGTGTTTTATCACTTCCTATTTGTCTTTGTGTACTTCCTACTTGTGTTTGCTAACTTCCTATCTGTGTTAGCTTACTTCCTACCTGTGTTAGCTTACTTCCTGCCTGTGTTAGCTTACTTCCTACTGTGTTAGCTTATCTCTTACCTCTGTTAGCTTACTTCCTGCTTTAGCTTATTCCTACCTGTGTTAGCTTACTTCCTCCTGTGTTAGCTTACTTCCTCCTGTGTTAGCTTACTTCCTGTGTTAGCTTACTCCTACCTCTGTTAGCTTACTTCCTGTGTTAGCTTACTCCTACCTGTGTTAGCTTACTCCTACCTGTGTTAGCTTACTTCGTGTTAGCTTACTTCCTGTGTTAGCTTACTTCCTGTGTTAGCTTACTTCCTGCTTTTGCTTAATTCCTACCTGTGTTAGCTTACTTCCTCCTGTGTTAGCTTACTTCCGGTGTTAGCTTACTTCCTGTGTTAGCTTACTCCTACCTGTGTTAGCTTACTTCCTGTGTTAGCTTACTTCCTGCTTTTGCTTACTCCTACCTGTGTTAGCTTACTTCCTCCTGTGTTAGCTTACTTCCTCCTGTGTTAGCTTACTTCCTGTGTTAGCTTACTTCCTGTGTTAGCTTACTCCTACCTATGTTAGCTTACTTCCTGTGTTAGCTTACTTCCTGTGTTAGCTTACTTCCTGTGTTAGCTTACTCCTACCTGTGTTAGCTTACTTCCTGTGTTAGCTTACTTCCTGCTTTTGCTTACTCCTACCTGTGTTAGCTTACTTCCTCCTGTGTTAGCTTACTTCCTCCTGTGTTAGCTTACTTCCTGTGTTAGCTTACTTCCTGTGTTAGCTTACTCCTACCTATGTTAGCTTACTTCCTGTGTTAGCTTACTTCCTGTGTTAGCTTACTCCTACCTGTGTTAGCTTACTTCCTGTGTTAGCTTACTTCCTGTTAGCTTACTTCCTATGTTAGCTTACTTCCTGTGTTAGCTTACTTCCTGTGTTAGCTTACTTCCTGTGTTAGCTTACTTCCTGTGTTAGCTTACTCCTACCTGTGTTAGCTTACTTCCTGTGTTAGCTTACTTCCTGTGTTAGCTTACTTCCTGTGTTAGCTTACTTCCTATGTTAGCTTACTTCCTGTGTTAGTTTACTCCAACTTGTGTTTGTTTACTTCCCGCCTCTCTCTGTTGGCAGTGAGGACGAAGCTGCAGCGGTGTACAAAGCGGCCCGGCAGCTCAACATGACCGGTTCTGGTTACGTGTGGCTGGTCGGAGAGCGGGAGATGAGTGGGAAAGCTCTGAGCGAAGCTCCAGATGGTAAAGCCTTCCTCGTCTCCCTCCTCTTCATCTCTTTCTACATCTGTCTGTCTATCTTCCGCTCTGCTTCCATCCGACGCTCACATCGAAGGTTTGACCGCAGCAGTGACCCAGCTCTGCAGGAACTGGTGGTTAATGGTTCTATTATCGGCCATTTTGTTCAGCTTAGATGAGGAAGGTGAGGACAGGTGTAATAATTCCTTATGAAGAACAGATAGGATGATTGAGGACATGTGATGAGAACAGAAGCAGGACCGAACTGGGATTTCAGCTTTAGGGAATAAAAACGTAACAGAACCTTCAGAACAACGGTTCCTCTGCTTTTAGAACCACGTTCACTGCGCCTCATGAATTCAAGGTTCTGAAGCAGAACCCAGAACTACTTTTCCTTCTTTTCCTCAGTTTTATCCAAAAAAATAAGAAATAGTATCAGTAACTGTCAGCTCAAGCTGGACTTTCCTCCGACCCAGTTCTGGTTCTGATCCCTTCTCCAGTTTAGCCCAGTGAGCAGGGAGCCACGCCCACTCTCCTATTCAGTCCAAGTAGATTTCTGGATAGTTCTGGAGAACCTGAACGTGGAGGTTCTGAATTACTCATCAGAAAACCCTGCAGACATGTCTGTCCACCAGAAGGTTCTGATCCAATCGGTTCTAGAACCAGAGACTCAGCAGTTCCGTGGTTCTTAGGATCTGGCAGACGAAGCTTGTGGTTCTGGGTCTTCTGGACCTTCTCCCGGTTCTGATGGGTGGGTCGATAGATGTTGTTGAGGCTGTGCTAACAGCAGCAGACGTGTCTTTGTGACGTGAGGAAGCTGCAGGTTCTGGTTCTGCAGGTTCTGGTTCTGCGGGGCGTTCAGGTGGGTCAGATGTGGCAGTGGATGGAAACACAGCTGCTCTCTCTCTCTCTCTGCTAGCACTGAGGTTTCTCTGATGAAGGAAGCTAATCCTCATCCTCCTCACTGTCACCGAGCTTCTGGGTGTGTTTCTCTGGTTCTTCTGACTGCTGGTTGAACGTTTAAACATCAGCAGGTGGAGGAGACATGTTTAAAGGTTCCCAACCAATCGCTCTCTGTTGTAACTGTGGCTCTGAATGTGTCTAACATCTTTTTGTTTCATTTCTATAGTGTATGTCGTCCGCCCGCCCGTACGCCCGTTCTCACAGTACACCAGCCAATCACAGGGGCCCATTCATCCGAGGGTGGTGGGGTGGGGGGGTGGGGTTATTTGTGTGTGTGTGTGGAGGGGGTGGGTGGTTGCTGAGGTAACCATGACACGTGTCCAATCAAACTCCGGTAAGATGCTGCGCTACTTCCTGTTATCTGCCTGATGCTTGGAGTCAATAAAGGCCCCGCCCACCTCTGCAACATGGAGGCTGGAGGCGGGGTTTATTGAGTCAGCTGATTACTCAGACAGCCAGAAGAACAAAGATTACATTCAGGTAACCCGACGTCTAGATACCTTGATGTCCAGATACCCTGACGTCCAGATACCCTGACATCCAGATACCCTGACATCCAGATACTCTGACGTCCAGATACCCTGACATCCAGATACTCTGACATCCACATACCCTGACATCCAGATACCCTGACATCCAGATACTCTGACGTCCAGATACTCTGACATCCAGATACCCTGACATCCAGATACCCTGACATCCAGATACTCTGACGTCCAGATACCCTGACATCCAGATACTCTGTCATCCAGATACCGTGACATCCAGATACCCTGACATCCAGATACTCTGACATCCAGATACTCTGACGTCCAGATACCCTGACATCCAGATACTCTGACGTCCAGATACCCTGACATCCAGATACCCTGACATCCAGATACCCTGACATCCAGATACCGTGACATCCAGATACCCTGACATCCAGATACTCTGACGTCCAGATACCCTGACATCCAGATACTCTGACATCCAGATACCGTGACATCCAGATACTCTGACATCCAGATACTCTGACATCCAGATACCCTGACATCCAGATACCCTGACATCCAGATACCCTGACATCCAGATACTCTGACATCCAGATACTCTGACATCCAGATACTCTGACATCCAGATACTCTGACATCCAGATACCGTGACATCCAGATACCTCTGACATCCAGATACTCTGACTTCCACATACCCTGTCATCCAGATACCCTGCATCCAGATACTCTGACATCCTGATACTCTGACATCCAGATACTCTGGACGTCCAGATACCCTGAAATTCCATATACTCTGACTTCCAGATACTCTGACATCCAATACTCTACATCAATAACTCTGTACTCCATATACCTCTGACATCCAGATACCGTGACATCCAGATACTCTGACGTCCAGATACTCTGACATCCAGATACCCTGACATCCAGATACCCTGACATCCAGATACTCTACGCCAGTTTGATGGACGCTGGAGGCATCCGATATATGTCATCGGGGTCAGGATATCGTGTCGGTCGTCTTTGATATCCCATGGCAGTACTCTGCGTTGTGAGATACTGTGACGCCAGATACCCTGACATCCAGATACTCTGACGTCCAGATACCCTGACATCCAGATACCCTGACATCCAGATACCCTGACATCCAGATACCGTGACATCCAGATACCCTGACATCCAGATACTCTGACGTCCAGATACCCTGACATCCAGATACTCTGACATCCAGATACCGTGACATCCAGATACTCTGACATCCAGATACTCTGACATCCAGATACCCTGACATCCAGATACCCTGACATCCAGATACCCTGACATCCAGATACTCTGACATCCAGATACTCTGACATCCAGATACTCTGACATCCAGATACTCTGACATCCAGATACCGTGACATCCAGATACCCTGACATCCAGATACTCTGACATCCACATACCCTGACATCCAGATACCCTGACATCCAGATACTCTGACATCCAGATACTCTGACATCCAGATACTCTGACGTCCAGATACCCTGACATCCAGATACTCTGACATCCAGATACTCTGACATCCAGATACTCTGACATCCAGATACTCTGACGTCCAGATACCCTGACATCCAGATACCGTGACATCCAGATACTCTGACGTCCAGATACTCTGACATCCAGATACCCTGACATCCAGATACCCTGATCATTTAAATACTGCTTGACATCCCAGATGTCAATAAATCCCCAGATACTCTGAAGTCCAAAAACCCTGACATCCAGATACCCTGACATCCAGATACTCTGACATCCAATACTCTGACACCCAATTACTCTACATCCAGGATAACCTGACATCCAATACTCTGACGTCCACGATACCCCAGACATCCAAAACCCTTGACATCCAGATCTCTGACATACAATACTCTGACATCCAGATACTCTGACACCCAGATACTCTGACGTCCAGATACCCTGACATCCAGATACTCTGACATCCAGATACTCTGACATCCAGATACTCTGACATCCAGATACCCTGACATCCAGATACTCTGACGTCCAGATACCCTGACATCCAGATACCCTGACGTCCAGATACTCTGACATCCAGATACCCTGACGTCCAGATACCCTGACGTCCAGATACCCTGACATCCAGATACTCTGACATCCAGATACTCTGACATCCAGATACTCTGACATCCAGATACTCTGACGTCCAGATACCCTGACGTCCAGATACTCTGACGTCCAGATACCCTGACGTCCAGATACTCTGACATCCAGATACTCTGACATCCAGATACTCTGACGTCCAGATACCCTGATCTCACGATACCTTGAAATTCTGGTAGTCTAAAGTCTTGATACCCTGATGTCCCATTACTATGACAACCCAATACCGTGATGTCCTAATGTTCTAACCTCCTAGCCTGACTTACAACCATCCTAACGTCCTAATATCCTGATACCTTCAGGTCCCGATACAGTCCAGATAACCAGACGTCTAAATTACATGACGTTACAATATCCTTACATCCCAATAACACGAGGTACTGATAACCTAACCTCCTGAACACTTTCTCTCGCTGTTCTGTGGATGTTTTGACGTCCTGCGTTGAATCTCTGGCTGCTGAGTAATGGGCCTCTGCTTTCCTGCTTTGGTTTGAGTTTCTAAAGAAAACATCCTTACCAAGCGGCTGCTGCACTCTGAGAAATTAAAAGATTTTTCTCCACATCAGAAATAAATATGATGAAAAAAATCTTCATGATTTCCTTCAAAGTGCCGTTTGAGTGCACTCAGTGCTGTTTGTCTCTGTTTCAGCAGGTTGGAGGTTTCTTTACAGGGACGTGGTTCAGACCATCCAGTCCAGTAGATCAGAGTCCATAGTTGTTATAGTTCTGAAGAGACCTCAACTTCCCAACACTCTAGATGCTTTTACTTCTTTATCAGATGACATTTAAGTAGAAAACATCCTTTTTGCTAATTTTTTTATCCTGTTTCTACAAATTTAAAAGAATTTCTGGGCACATGGCGATTCAGGTAGATCATTATTTCATTTCTGACCATGGGTTCTACCTTTCTTTCTCTGCAGTACAATTAAAAAGATAAGTACAACTTCCTTCAGTTCTTTGGTTTTCATCAATCAGGACATTAAACCTCTTCTGGCCTTTAAATGTCCTGGAAATGTTCCTCAGATGAACAACAGCACAGAAGATATTTAATTTATGTAACTTGGTCCACGAGCCGGTAGGACCTCTTCCAGTACTAAAACTTCTTAGCCGTGGTTCCTCTCAGACTTTATCAGGCTCTCTCATTGTTTTGGGAGAGTTTAGGTCCATTTTTCTTTTCATTGCTGCTTTGCTTTATTGAGGTTCCCTCTCAGTTCTCTGAAGGTCCCAACACAGCATTAGGTGGTGGTTTGGACTTATATATCTCAGGTGTTGTGTTTTGCTGTTGAAGACCCAGTTTTAGTTATCAGACTAACCATCTTCCACTGGACTTTAGAAAACCTTGGATCTGCAGATGAATTATGGTTCACTCAGTGCCTGTTCACAGCCTATTCTACTCTCTAAAACTCCTCTGCTATGAAGGCTGTTTCCATGCGTGTATTTTTGATCAGAGATGACAAAGAGAGGAACCAAATTTTATGAGTTTTGTTACACAAGTTGAATGTTCAGATACAGAGTCTCTGGGTCCGTTCACAAAGTCTGACTGACATTTATTCAGCCCATTGTTAAGGTTAAGAGAATGATATAATTAACATTACTTTGGTCCTCCTCTTTCGCAGGCTCTCGTTGGTCCTCCACTGCCGCTGTTTCCAAATAAAACGTGATCTTGGGGAGTTAACTTTGCTTCACATAAATGAGCGCTCCATAAAAAAATAGGACGTTTAGAGTTGGGAGGATATCAGGCAACACTGGTTTACAAGTTTGTCTTAAATCTGCTTTCCCTGACCAGGGAGTTGGACAATAAAACACTCTGCTTTCCTAATCTAGCGTTAATGGTAATGGTCTCTTACTGAATAGCTAAACCGTATAAAGCTTCAGACACAGACCAGGATGACAAGCAAGAAACCTCTAAACGCAGAATAACTGTCTCAACCAGTTAGTATGGGTTCAAAAAGACACCCAATGTTTTTTTACTGGAGTTTCTAGGTTAACTAAGATTAAACAATCAATTATAAACATAGATTGCTGCTAGTCAAGGTTATTCATTTTTATAAGAACCAGCCCAAACCACGACCTCTCCATCACAGTCTGGTGTTTCTGTATTATGGGTTATTGTGATAAATAAATGGTGACATGGTGTAATATCTAGGCCTATTTTGTTTTTATCTGAAGCCAACCGATTTCATCTTGATTCTTATCACTAAAGAACTGAAAGTTACTGGAACTGAAGGTTGAAATATTATTATATTAATGACAGCAACGTCATCAGCTGAAATCAAACCTGGTGAACCGTTTCCTCGTCCTCACAGGGATCAGCATCGCTTTCATCCCTAGGCTCTGCTGGATGGTGTAGAATTTAATTTTATCAAAAATAATTCAGTGCATGTTCAAAACAGAGACGAATGGAGCCAATTTCCAGTTCTTAACATTTATTTTGAACAGATTAACAAATTGCAGTTTACAGAGAAAACATGCCCTATTTCTCTGGGCCAGACAAGATTTCTGACGAAGAATGGTTTCCGTGTCATAACTTTTATAAACATCCAAAACCTCCCAGGATTAATCTGCTCCAATCAGAACATTTTAAACAGTGTCTTCACCATGATTGGATGTCAAGAAATCATGCAGTCATAAGGGACGTGTCTTTTCTCCTGGATCCAAGTCAAAAGTTCATTCTGAGTTTTATGGTTTATGGTCCTTCTTAAGCAAAACTCCCAGCTTTATGGCCTTGGTTCTGGCATCCTAAATCTACAGACATCCTGTTTTTACAGCCTGCAATAAAACTCTTTGTCTCAGAGGTCCTCAAAGGTCACACATACTCCCACCATATTTATCCACGGCCTCTGCTGCTCCTCAAAAAGTGTGTCTTTTTACCTCTGAATAATAGACGTTTAAAACATATGTAGAAATAATACAACAATGGCCTCAGATTCGGTCCTCGTGTAAACACCTCCTGTTACTGAACCAGTTTCCTGAAAAGAAACCCACCAAGCCAAACTGTGACATTTTGGATTTTGCTGCTGTTGTTCTTCAGCAGACTTGTCTTACATTTTGAGAGAAAAGGCCTCTGCATTTTGCTCTCCAGTTAACTTAGCATCCGTCTGCTAGCTGTGTTAGCATTGGTCATTATTGTCAATGTAACTATACGTTTTTAGCATGTTCTAAATAAATATTGACCTGTTTCAACAGGAGCTAATTGCTCAGCAGGAGTTTCAGGAGTAATGTTAGCATGCTAGGCTTGAGCTGTTTTATTTTCCACCACAATCTCTCCGAGGAACCAGTTCTTACTGGTTTTACTAAAAGCATATTTAAGGCAATTGTGTCTAATAAAATCATCACTCCATATATTATGAATAAAATGTGATGTTAGAATTTCTTAAAACTTAACGCTGTTTCTTTCTGTGGAAAATAATGTCGTGTACTAATATATATAATAGTCTGTTATAGTTGACTAAAACAAAATGGGTTAGCTAAAATTCAATACAAATGTTTTGGTTACCTAGCTGTGAATTTGCTAGCATGTTAGCATGTCCAGGTGTTTGTAGTCTTCAGCAGATAGCTTTGATTGAATCTTTGCTCGTCTTACTGGAGTCCAGTCATATTCCAGTTTGTCTTTTTATCACAGTTGGTAAAACCATAACATAAACCAGCTGCTTTTGGTTGCTTTATTTTTGTAGTGTTACAATGATGTCACAAAAATGACCCTCCGGCCATCTTGAAAGACAAATAACTGTTGTAACCATGGCAACGCATGCAGAGAAAACTCGCTTTAGGGAAGATGTGATGTTTTTACAGGAAAATTAGAAATGTAGCTTGAATCGTATCAGATACTGAGAGCTAACGTAGTCAGAATTGGTGATGCCAGTGAACCAGCCGCAACCAGTTTCTACCAGCTAGATAAGAAACGTATCAATAGTCTAAAAAAACTAAAAGAGAGCAAAAATGTTCCCCTTTTTAGTTTCCCCGCTTCCTCGTCTTGATTCTGAGTGAGAACAGTAAATGAAACACATTTTATCATCTCTGAGCCGGTTTTACAGTACCAGTGCTTGGTTATTGTTCTGAACGTCCTCCAGAGCGGCGGATAGGAGTTTAGCTCTGATGATGCTAGCAGTGTTAGCTGGCGGCTGAGGCTCAGCTGGAGGACAGATGGGGACGCTTTTCCTCGCAGTGTGACAAGTTTCTGCTGAAGGAAATCACCAGCCACGCTTCAGAGTGTCTCAGTGGGACTTTTCCACGCTGAGACAAACGGTGGTGACTGTGAGAGTGAACTCCCAGCATGCAGTTTGGTGTTACTGAACGCTGACCTGACGCCTGAAGCCCCGAGAGTGTGTGTCTGAATTACACAGAGTTAATTACCTGTGTGTCTCAGAGTGTGTGATAATTAGAGACTGAGTGTGTGAATGAGGGCAGCGTTCAGAGAGGATCCTGTCTAACTTCCTACCGTGTGTGTGTGTGTGTGTGTGTGTGTGCGGTGCAGGCTTGCTGGGCCTCCAGCTGATCAACGGGAAGAACGAGTCGGCTCACATCACGGACGCCGTCGCCGTGGTTGCTCAGTCTCTGCAGGAGCTGTTTGAGAAGGAGAACATCACGGAGCCTCCGCGGGGCTGCGTGGGGAACACCAACATCTGGAGGACCGGGCCGCTCTTTAAACGGTCAGTACCGCTCAGCTCCAGCCAGGGGCCCGTTTCGCTCAGGGCCTTTTAGAAGAACATCTAAAACTAAAACCTTCTTATTCATCCGTGTTGTGACAGTTGGACTAGATGTTTCTCAACCAGGGATCTGCTAAACCCTAGTGGTCTGTACTGGTGTTGCAAGGGGTCCTTGATAATTAAATATAAGATTCTCTAATATTTATAGCATATTATTTTTACTCAGATGTGACTGAGAGCTTTATCTACCTAAACTACAGAAGGAAACATGATTTTTTTCTCTTTCCTAGGTGTAACTCATTGTACAAGTGCTGGTCATAAAATTAGAATATCATCAAAAAGATGATTTATTTCAGTAATTGCATCAAAAATTTGATCTGACTGATATATTTAAAATGTATTTTTTTCTTTTAAGTTTCATGATCATAACTGATAATTACTGAAAGTCCCAAATTCAGTATGTCAGAAAATTAGAATATTTTGAAAATGTTCAACATTGAAGACACTTTTATACATTCGTTTTCAGAAATATGTAATAGAACAGATTTTTTATAAATATTTATAAATATTCATAAAATATTTAATAACATGATGTTGTATAGATATTTCTGAAAAATACTGTAAAAGGTGTTTTGTCACTATATTTGAATGTTCCTGCATCTATTTTGTTTCATTATGTCCAGAGGCTGCAGCATATAAATCCTGTTCTGTTACATTTTTCTGGAAACTGCCTGAATATGCCAAGGAGCTGCTGTCGATTTATGGTTTTTGTTCTGTAAATTAGAACTGAAAGCTCATATTTGTCTCAGATAGCGAATAAAATTCAAAAGGCTGCTTTCTGCTGTCACTGAAATAAACCATAACAGAAGCTGTTTAGACCGCCTAATTATTGTGATTATCTAGATCTGGTTGAGCTTCAGTTCATCTTCTCTGGTTGATGACGGTTGATTTTAGGTTTTTACAAGAAAATTCTGGTTCTGAAACAGTCCATAACCGGGCAAAAGGCCTTACTATTTCCCTTTGAGAAGCTTTGGCGCCACCAAAGAAACATTGCTTCTGCAGTTACACCAATATTTGTGTTATTATATTGGTTCTAGTCTTTACAGAGTGAGAAGAGACTCAGAAACAACAGAAAGTGGAAAAATGAGACAAAGTCAGGACCAAACAGCACTAAAGCAGACACAGTGATTGTGTTGCTGCTGGAAGACGGTCTGGTTCAAACTGGCATCTTATTCCAATGAAGCTTCTGTTGATGGCGTCTCTCCAGGCCAAACTCTGCTGCTGTTTCAGCTAGTTTAATGTGAAGCGGCGATGGAAATGCTTTTACTGTAGCTTTGTGTCGGCCCCTCGCTGCTGTCCCCTGAAGGCCTCACTATGTCATGTTTAATGAACACTTCCATGGTGGGAATTTAAATCGTTCTAATCTCAGAGCTAAGTCGTCTCCATCAGCTGGAGCGGGAAAAAGACACGCTTCACTGATCTGATGAGTGTTCAGAGTCAAACAACCGTGATAATAAGCGTTCTTGTCAGTCTTCATCGCCTTCCTCTTCCTCACAGGACAACTATTTACAGACCTCCTATCTGACCACATCACCATTATTCCTGCTTGCCCTCATTGTTAACCACTCACCAACCTCTGTACTGAAGCTTCACACTGTTCTGCTCTCTGATTGGCTCATCAGGGTGTTGATGGCATCAAAGTACCTGGACGGCCTGACGGGGCGGATTGAGTTTAACGACGACGGTGACCGCCGCTTTGCTACCTACAGCATTCTGAACCATCAGAAAGCCGGTCGAGTCGTCCAGGTTGGAGTCTTCAACGGAACACAGGTATGGTACACCTGATAGTAGACCTGATGGTACACCTGATGGTACACCTGAAGGTACACCTGAAGGTACACCTTATGGTACACCTGATGGTAGACCTGATGGTACACCTGAAGGTACACCTGAAGGTACACCTTATGGTACACCTGATGGTAGACCTTATGGTACACCTGATGGTACACCTGAAGGTACACCTTATGGTACACCTGATGGTACACCTGATAGTAGACCTTATGGTACACCTGATGGTACACCTGATGGTAGACCTTATGGTACACCTTATGGTACACCTGATGGTACACCTTATGGTACACCTGAAGGTACACCTTATGGTTCACCTTATGGTACACCTGATGGTACACCTGATAGTAGACCTTATGGTACACCTGATGGTAGACCTGATGGTAGACCTTATGGTAGACCTTATGGTACACCTGATGGTACACCTTATGGTACACCTTATCGTACACCTGATGGTACACCTGATGGTACACCTGATGGTACACCTGAAGGTACACCTGAAGGTACACCTTATGGTACACCTGATGGTACACCTTATGGTACACCTGATGGTACACCTGATAGTAGACCTTATGGTACACCTGATGGTACACCTGATGGTAGACCTTATGGTACACCTGAAGGTACACCTTATGGTACACCTGATGATACACCTGATAGTAGACCTTATGGTACACCTGATGGTACACCTTATGGTACACCTGATGGTACACCTGATGGTACACCTTATGGTACACCTGATGGTACACCTGATGGTACTACTGATAGTAGACCTTATGGTACACCTGATGGTACACCTGATTGTAGACCTTATGGTACACCTGATGGTACTACTGATAGTAGACCTTATGGTACACCTGATGGTACACCTGATAGTAGACCTTATGGTACACCTGATGGTAGACCTTATCGTACACCTGATGGTAGACCTTATGGTACACCTAATGGTACACCTTATCGTACACCTTATGGTACACCTGATGGTACACCTGATGGTACTACTGATAGTAGACCTTATGGTACACCTGATGGTACACCTGAAGGTACACCTTATGGTACACCTTATGGTACACCTTATGGTACACCTGATGGTACACCTGATGGTACTACTGATAGTAGACCTTATGGTACACCTGATGGTACACCTGATTGTAGACCTTATGGTACACCTGATGGTACTACTGATAGTAGACCTTATGGTACACCTGATGGTACACCTGAAGGTACACCCTATGGTACACCTTATGGTACACCTAATGGTACACCTGATGGTACACCTGAAGGTACACCTTATGGTACACCTTATGGTACACCTTATGGTACACCTGATGGTACTACTGATAGTAGACCTTATGGTACACCTGATGGTACACCTGATGGTACACCTGATTGTAGACCTTATGGTACACCTGATGGTACACCTGATGGTACTACTGATAGTAGACCTTATGGTACACCTGATGGTACACCTGATGGTACTACTGATTGTAGACCTTATGGTACACCTGATGGTACACCTGATGGTACACCTGATTGTAGACCTTATGGTACACCTGATGGTACACCTGATGGTACACCTGATGGTAGACCTTATGGTACACCTGATGGTACACCTTATGGTACACCTGATGGTAGACCTTATCGTACACCTGATGGTAGACCTTATCGTACACCTGATGGTAGACCTGATGGTACACCTTATGGTACACCTGATGGTACACCTTATGGTACACCTGATGGTAGACCTTATCGTACACCTGATGGTACACCTGATGGTACACCTGAAGGTACACCTTATGGTACACCTGATGGTACACCTGATGGTAGACCTGATGGTACACCTGAAGGTACACCTTATGGTACACCTGATGGTACACCTTATGGTACACCTGATGGTACACCTGATGTTACGCCTGATGGTACACCTGATGTTACACCCGATGTTACACCTGATGGTAGGTCTAGTGGTACGACTAATAGTTAGGGATGCACCGATACAATACTGGTATTGGGTATCGGTCCCGATACGTCTAAAGTACTAGTATCGGTATCGGCTAAAGTTAACCAATACCGTGAACCGATCCTTAAAATGCATAAACTCTGAAATAATTTGAAAGAAAATTTTTATTCTTTATTTCAAATGTTTGTTTTGAGGTCATTTTTATTCATATTTTAGTTTTTTCCTAATTCACCATTATCTGTTGTTACAAGCAGAGAAGAAAATAAAACCTGCCTTCCAATTCATTGAACTTTTTTGTGCTGTAGAAATATCGGTATTGGTACTCGGTATCAGTAAGTACTCTGATCCAAGTATAGGTATGGTATCGGTTTTGAAAAAAGTGGTATTGTTGCATCCCTACTAATAGTAGGCCTAGTGGTACACCAATGATAAACCTAGTGGTACGGCTTATGATATGCCTAAAGGCATATATATATATATAATGTATAAATGTGACCCTGGCTGATTGATTACGTTGTGTCCAGGGAGTGGGATATGTCCAGATATCAGGGATTGTCCAGGTGTGGCATGGGGGACAGTGATGAGAGCAGAAGCTATCAGAGCTCCAGTCGGCTCAGAAACATGTGCTGCAGGCAGAGAGCCTCAGAGCTCGTTAAAGATTCATGCTCACATCCAGTATTCATGCTGTCATTTAGTCACTCTGTCACGCTGAGACCTGCATTCAGCAGCTTCTCATCCTCAGTCTACCTCTGTTTGTTTCTGTAGGTGGTGATGAACCCTCAGAGGAAGATCATCTGGCCTGGAGGAGAAACAGAGAAACCCGTCGGATACCAGATGTCCACCAGGCTGAAGGTGCTGTCACCATCTGGCTCTGCTGGTAGAGCAGCAGCATAAAGCATGTTCTGGCCCGGCTCTTCCACCGTGACCCAGATTCTGTAGCTCTCCACCTCCTGGTTAGAAAACCCTCAGAGGTTCAGAATCAGCTCCTCCTGATCCTTTAGTTGGATGTTTCATGTGGAATCTGATTTATCAGCCAAATGATTCACGTTTGACACGATGATCTCCATTTGACTGATGGATCTCAGACATTGGAGAGTCCTGGGATGGAAAGGTGGATCAGAACAGGGTGGATCAGATGGAGGTTTTAGTTTAGAACCCATCCAGGTGGTGGTGGTGCACCACAGGGCTCCATCTGAGGACCTCACCTCTTCCTGTTCCTCCCAGGCTGTTTGGTTTATAGTAAACTGATCACCTCTGATGTCTACCTCTCTGTGATGATGCTGTGATGTCATCATCAGCAGGCGTCCCCCCTCCCCCACCTGCTTCTGACCCAGTTTTTCCGTTGGCTGTGTGCAGATCGTGACCATCCATCAGGAGCCATTCGTCTACGTGAAGCCGACGAAGAGCGACGGGACGTGTAAGGAGGAGTACACCGTTAACGGAGTCCTGATCAAGAAGGTCATCTGTACCGGACCCAACGGCACCATCCCAGGTACACAACAGAACCAGAACCTTTTCATTACAGAGTGAGACGTCTGTTTGATCCATCCAGGATCAGCTGGTGGTTCTGTTCCTCTCACTGAGGTTCTGGATGTTTTCAGGTCAGCCCATCGTCCCTCAGTGCTGCTATGGTTTCTGCATCGACCTGCTCATCAAGCTGGCCATGAGCATGAACTTCACCTACGAGGTCCACCTGGTGGCTGACGGAAAATTCGGCACGCAGGAGCGAGTGAGTGTCTTGCTCCCAAAGAAGCCTCTCCACCTTAGTGATCATATGGATCTGCCTGGTACCAGACACTGGAGGGGAGCAGATCCACATGTTAGGATAGAGTCCAAGCGGTGCAGAAAGGAGAGGTTCCAGAGCATGTTTAGACACCTGTAGGCACAGATGATCGCAACAAGAGACAGAGAGGTGTAGAAGAACAGTCATCCAAAAAATGTTAAGTTCAACGACATGGACTAAACCGGACTAGACTAAATTTAACTGGAATTTAACTACACTAAAATAAACTAACCTAACTAGACTAGACTATACTGACCGGACCTGTGGGTACCAATGGGACCGGTTGACCCAGTAGGGACCAGTTAACCCAGTTGTGATCAGTTGACTCAGCTGTGACCAGTTGACCCAGTTGTGACCAGTTGACCCAGTTGGGACCAGTTAACCCAGTTGACCCATTTTTGACCAGTTGACCCAAGAGTTGACCCAGCTGTGACCAATTAACCCACTTGTAACTAGTTGACCCAGTTGGGACCAATTGACCCATTTTTGACCAGTTGACCCACCAGGTAACCCAGTTGTGACCAGTTGACCCCCCAGTTAACCCAGTTGTGACCAGTCGACCCCCCAGTTAACCCAGTTGTCACCAGTTGACCCCCCAGTTAACCCAGTTGTCACCAGTTGACCCAGTTGGGACCAGTTGACACATTTTTGACCAGTTGACCCAGTTAACCCATTTTTGACCAGTTGACCCACCAGTTGACTCAGCTGTGACCAATTAACCCAGTTCACCCATTTTTGACCAGTTGACCCAAGAGTTGACCCAGCTGTGACCAATTAACCCACTTGTAACTAGTTGACCCAGTTGGGACCAATTGACCCATTTTTGACCAGTTGACCCACCAGGTAACCCAGTTGTGACCAGTTGACCCCCCAGTTAACCCAGTTGTGACCAGTCGACCCCCCAGTTAACCCAGTTGTCACCAGTTGACCCCCCAGTTAACCCAGTTGTCACCAGTTGACCCAGTTGGGACCAGTTGACACATTTTTGACCAGTTGACCCAGTTAACCCATTTTTGACCAGTTGACCCACCAGTTGACTCAGCTGTGACCAGTTGACCCAGTTGTGACCAGTTGACCCAGTTGGGACCAATTAACCCAGTTCACCCATTTTTGACCAGTTGACCCAAAGGTTGACCCAGCTGTGACCAGTTTAAAACCCAGTTGTAACTAGTTGACCCAGTTGGGACATTGACCCATTTTTGACCAGTTGACCCACGAGTTAACCCAGTTGTGACCAGTTGACCCCCCAGTTAACCCAGTTGTGACCAGTTGACCTAGTTGATCCAGCTGTGACCAGTCGACCCCCAAGTTAACCAAGTTGTGACCAGTTGACCCAGCTCTGACCAGTCGACCCCCCAGTTAACCCAGTTGTGACCAGGTGACCCCCCAGTTGACCCAGTTGTGACCAGTTGACCCAGTTAACCCAGCTGTGACCAGTTAACCCAGCTGTGACCAGTTAACCCAGTTGTGACCAGTTGACCCAGTTGACCCAGCTGTGACCAGTCGACCCCCCAGTTAACCCAGCTGTGACCAGTCAACCCCCCAGTTGACCCAGTTGTGACCAGTTGACCCAGTTAACCCAGCTGGGACCAGTTGATCCAGTTGATCGAGCTGTGACCAGTTAACCCAGCTGTGACCAGTTGTCCCAGTTAACCCAGCTGTGACCAGTTAACCCAGTTGTGACCAGTTGACCCAGTTGACCCAGTCGACCCCCCAGTTAACCCAGCTGTGACCAGTTGACCCCCCCAGTTGACCCAGTGTGACCAGTTGACCCAGTTGTGACCAGTTGACCCAGTTAACCCAGTTGTGAACAGTTGACCCAATTAACCCAGCTGTGACCAGTTGATCCAGTTGACCCAGCTGTGACCAGTTAACCCAGCTGTGACCAGTTGACCCAGTTAACCCAGCTGTGACCAGTTAACCCAGTTGTGACCAGTTGACCCAGTTGACCCAGCTGTGACCAGTCGACCCCCCAGTTAACCCAGCTGTGACCAGTTGACCCAGTTAACCCAGTTGTGAACAGTTGACCCAGTTAACCCAGCTGTGAACAGTTGATCCAGTTGACCCAGCTGTGACCAGTTAACCCAGCTCTGACCAGTTGACCCAGTTAACCCAGTTGTGAACAGTTGACCCAGTTAACCAAGTTGTGAACAGTTGACCCAGTTAACCCAGCTGTGACCAGTTGATCCAGTTGATCCAGTTGACCCAGCTGTGACCAGTTAACCCAGCTGTGACCAGTTGACCCAGTTAACCCAGCTGTGACCAGTTAACCCAGTTGTGACCAGTTGACCCAGCTGTGACCAGTCGACCCTCCAGTTAACCCAGCTGTGACCAGTTGACCCCCCCCAGATGACCCAGTTGTGACCAGTTGACCCAGTTGTGACCAGTATACCCAGTTAACCCAGCTGTGACCAGTTGACCCAGTTAACCCAGTTGTGAACAGTTGACCCAGCTGTGACCAGTATACCCAGTTAACCCAGTTGTGACCAGTTGACCCAGTTAAACCCAGCTGTGACCAGTTTGACCCCCCCAGTTGACCCAGTTGTGACCAGTTGACCCAGTTGTGACCCAGTATACCCAGTTAACCCAGCTGTGACCAGTTGACCCAGTTAACCCAGCTGTGAGCAGTTATCCCAGTTGTGACCAGTTGACCCAGTTAACCCAGTTGTGACCAGTTGATCCAGTTGACCCAGTTGTGACCAGTATACCCAGTTAACCCAGCTGTGACCAGTTGACCCAGTTAACCCAGTTGTGACCAGTTGACCCAGTTATCCCAGTTGTGACCAGTTGACCCAGTTAACCCAGTTGTGACCAGTTGATCCAGTTGACCCAGTTGTGACCAGTCGACCCCCCAGTTAACCCAGCTGTGACCAGTTGACCCCCGAGTTGACCCAGTTGTGACCAGTTGACCCAGTTGTGACCAGTTGACCCAGTTAACCCAGTTGTGAACAGTTGACCCAATTAACCCAGCTGTGACCAGTTGATCCAGTTGACCCAGCTGTGACCAGTTAACCCAGCTGTGCCCAGTTAACCCAGCTGTGACCATTTAACCCAGTTGTGACCAGTTGACCCAGTTGACCCAGCTGTGACCAGTCGACCCCCCAGTTAACCCAGCTGTGACCAGTTGACCCAGTTAACCCAGTTGTGAACAGTTGACCCAGTTAACCCAGCTGTGACCAGTTGATCCAGTTGACCCAGCTGTGACCAGTTAACCCAGTTGTGACCAGTTGACCCAGTTGACCCAGCTGTGACCAGTTGACCCAGTTAACCCAGCTGTGAACAGTTAACCCAGTTGTGACCAGTTGACCCAGTTGACCCAGCTGTGACCAGTCGACCCCCCAGTTAACCCAGCTGTGACCAGTTGACCCCCGAGTTGACCCAGTTGTGACCAGTTGACCCAGTTGTGACCAGTATACCCAGTTAACCCAGCTGTGACCAGTTGACCCAGTTAACCCAGTTGTGAACAGTTGACCCAGTTGACCCAGCTGTGACCAGTCGACCCCCCAGTTAACCCAGCTGTGACCAGTTGACCCCCCAGTTGACCCAGTTGTGACCAGTTGACCCAGTTGTGACCAGTATACCCAGTTAACCCCAGCTGTGACCCAGTTGACCCAGTTAACCCAGTTGTGAACAGTTGACCCAGTTAACCCAGCTGTGACCAGTTGACCCAGTTAACCCAGCTGTGACCAGTTGACCCAGTTAACCCAGCTGTGAACAGTCGACCCCCCAGTTAACCCAGCTGTGACCAGTTGACCCCCGAGTTTGGACCCCAGTTGTGACCAGTTGACCCAGTTGTGACCAGTTGACCCAGTTAACCCAGCTGTGACCAGTTGACCCAGTTAACCCAGCTGTGACCAGTTGACCCAGTTGTGACCAGTTGACCCAGTTAACCCAGTTGTGACCAGTTGACCCAGTTAACCCAGTTGTGACCAGTTGATCCAGTTGACCCAGTTGTGACCAGTCGACCCCCCAGTTAACCCAGCTGTGACCAGTTGACCCCCGAGTTGACCCAGTTGTGACCAGTCAGTTGTGACCCAGTTATGACCAGTTACCAGCTGTGACCAGTGACCCAGTTAACCCAGCTGTGACAGTTGACCCAGTTGTGACCAGTTGACCCAGTTAACCCAGTTGTGAACAGTTGACCCAGTTAACCCAGCTGTGACCAGTATACCCAGTTAACCCAGCTGTGCCCAGTTAACCCAGTTGTGACCAGTTGATCCAGTTGACCCAGTTGTGACCAGTTGATCCAGCTGTGACCAGTATACCCAGTTAACCCAGTTGTGACCAGTTGACCCAGTTAACCCAGCTGTGACCAGTTGACCCCCCAGTTGACCCAGTTGTGACCAGTTGACCCAGTTGTGACCAGTATACCCAGTTAACCCAGCTGTGACCAGTTGACCCAGTTAACCCAGTTGTGACCAGTTGATCCAGTTGACCCAGTTGTGACCAGTATACCCAGTTAACCCAGCTGTGACCAGTTGACCCAGTTAACCCAGTTGTGACCAGTTGACCCAGTTAACCCAGTTGTGACCAGTTGACCCAGTTACCCAGTTGTGACCAGTATACCCAGTTAACCCAGCTGTGACCAGTTACCCAGTTGTGACAGGATCCAGTTGACCCAGTTGTGACAGTTGATCCAGCTGTGACCAGTATACCAGTTAACCCAGTTGTGACCAGTTGACCCAGTTAACCCAGCTGTGACCAGTGACCCAGTTAACCCAGTTGTGACCAGTGACCAGTTGTGACAGTTGACCCAGTTAACCCAGCTGTGACCAGTTGACCCAGTTAACCAGTTTGACCAGTTGTGACCAGTTGACCCAGTTGTGACCAGTATACCCAGTTAACCCAGCTGTGACCAGTTGACCCAGTTAACCCAGTTGTGACCAGTTGATCCAGTTGACCCAGTTGTGACCAGTTGACCCAGTTAACCCAGTTGTGACCAGTATACCCAGTTAACCCAGCTGTGACCAGTTGACCCAGTTAACCCAGCTGTGACCAGTTGACCCAGTTGTGACCAGTTGACCCAGTTAACCCAGTTGTGAACAGTTGACCCAGTTAACCCAGCTGTGACCAGTTGACCCAGTTAACCCAGCTGTGACCAGTTGACCCAGTTAACCCAGCTGTGACCAGTTGACCCCCCAGTTGACCCAGTTGTGACCAGTTGACCCAGTTGTGACCAGTATACCCAGTTAACCCAGCTGTGACCAGTTGACCCAGTTAACCCAGTTGTGACCAGTTGATCCAGTTAACCCAGTTGTGACCAGTTGACCCAGTTGACCCAGCTGTGACCAGTTGACCCAGTTAACCCAGCTGTGAACAGTTAACCCAGTTGTGACCAGTTGACCCAGTTGACCCAGCTGTGACCAGTCGACCCCCCAGTTAACCCAGCTGTGACCAGTTGACCCCCGAGTTGACCCAGTTGTGACCAGTTGACCCAGTTGTGACCAGTATACCCAGTTAACCCAGCTGTGACCAGTTGACCCAGTTAACCCAGTGTGAACGTTGACCAGTTGACCCAGCTGTGACCAGTCGACCCCCCAGTTAACCCAGCTGTGACCAGTTGACCCCCCAGTTGACCCAGTTGTGACCAGTTGACCCAGTTGTGACCAGTATACCCAGTTAACCCAGCTGTGACCAGTTGACCCAGTTAACCCAGTTGTGAACAGTTGACCCAGTTAACCCAGCTGTGACCAGTTGACCCAGTTAACCCAGCTGTGAACAGTTAACCCAGTTGTGACCAGTTGACCCAGTTAACCCAGCTGTGACCAGTCGACCCCCCAGTTAACCCAGCTGTGACCAGTTGACCCCCGAGTTGACCCAGTTGTGACCAGTTGACCCAGTTGTGCACAGTTGACCCAGTTAACCCAGTTGTGAACAGTTGACCCAGTTAACCCAGCTGTGACCAGTTGACCCAGTTAACCCAGCTGTGAACAGTTAACCCAGTTGTGACCAGTTGACCCAGCTGTGACCAGTCGGACCCCCAGTTAACCCAGCTGTGACCAGTTGACCCCCCAGTTGACCCAGTTGTGACCAGTTGACCCAGTTGTGACCAGTATACCCAGTTAACCAGCTGTGACCAGTTGACCCAGTTAACCCAGTTGTGAACAGTTGACCCAGTTGACCCAGCTGTGACCAGTCGACCCCCCAGTTAACCCAGCTGTGACCAGTTGACCCCCCAGTTGACCAGTTGTGACCAGTTGACCCAGTTGTGACCAGTATACCCAGTTAACCCAGCTGTGACCAGTTGACCCAGTTAACCCAGCTGTGACCAGTTGACCCAGTTGTGACCAGTTGACCCAGTTAACCCAGTTGTGAACAGTTGACCCAGTTAACCCAGCTGTGACCAGTATACCCAGTTAACCCAGCTTTGCCCAGTTAACCCAGTTGTGACCAGTTGATCCAGTTGACCCAGTTGTGACCAGTTGATCCAGCTGTGACCAGTATACCCAGTTAACCCAGTTGTGACCAGTTGACCCAGTTAACCCAGCTGTGCCAGTTGACCCCCCAGTTGACCCAGTTGTGACCAGTTGCCAGTTGTGACCAGTATACCCAGTTAACCCAGCTGTGACCAGTTGACCCAGTTAACCAGTTGTGACCAGTTGACCCAGTTGTGACAGTAACCCAGTTAACCCAGCTGTGACCAGTTGACCCAGTTAACCCAGTTGTGACCAGTTGACCCATTAACCCAGTTGTGACCATTGACCAGTTACCCACTGTGACCAGTATACCCAGTTAACCCAGCTGTGACCAGTTGACCCAGTTAACCCAGCTGTGACCAGTTGACCAGTTGTGACCAGTTGACCCAGTTAACCAGTTGTGAACAGTTGACCAGTTAACCCAGTGGACAGTATACCCAGTTAACCAGCTTTGCCCAGTTAACCCAGTTGTGACAGTTGTCCAAGTTGACCCAGTTGTGACCAGTTGATCCAGCTGTGACCAGTATACCCAGTTAACCAGTTGTGACCAGTTGACCCAGTTAACCCAGCTGTGACCAGTTGACCCCCCAGTTGACCCAGTTGTGACCAGTTGACCCAGTTGTGACCAGTATACCCAGTTAACCCAGTTGTGACCAGTTGACCCAGTTAACCCAGCTGTGACCAGTTGACCCCCCAGTTGACCCAGTTGTGACCAGTTGACCCAGTTGTGACCAGTATACCCAGTTAACCCAGCTGTGACCAGTTGACCCAGTTAACCCAGCTGTGCCCAGTTAACCCAGTTGTGACCAGTTGACCCAGTTAACCCAGTTGTGACCAGTTGACCCAGCTGTGACCTCCTCCCTGCAGGTGAACAACAGCAACAAGAAGGAGTGGAACGGGATGATGGGGGAGCTGCTGGGGGGCCTGGCGGATATGATCGTGGCCCCCCTCACCATCAACAATGAGCGCGCTCAGTACATCGAGTTCTCCAAGCCCTTTAAATACCAGGGGCTCACCATCCTCGTCAAGAAGGTGAGTGATCCGCGTTGACCCCACACCTTCATAGAACCTATTCTGTTCCAGGTCCAGAGCTGGTCTGGACTAGATGGTGACAATTTTTCGTGATTCCCATGGGTCACGAGATTCCTGCAGGATTCCCGCAGGACGGGAGTCAATTTCACTGTTGGTAACGTGATTCGGACGGGACAGGAAATAATCCACGGGATGGGACGGGAAACTGGAAATTAGAATTTATTATTATTATTATTAATCAGATATCAGAATCAGAATCAGAATCAGCTTTAATGGCCAATTATGACACATACAAGGAATTTACAGATACAGTACAACCTGTCCAAGATCATTACAAACAACAACAACAACAAACAGATCCAGTTCACTGTTGGGCATGCAGCCACCGAGCGGCGCTCCTGCAGAAAGGGGATTAGCTTTAAAAAATGACGCTGCGATGCGGTGCCAATGTCTGGTTATTAACTCCGCTGCAAAATGCAATTCCATGGGGTCTACTACACGGCAGCAACAAAACTGAAACTGCTACGTTGTTGCTAGACCACCTGGATAAACTGGTAATCATATGATATCCGACTGAAAATGCGTGCATCTTAATAGTTTGGAAGTCGACGAGTCGAGTCCATTCATGACGTGGTAAGGTGGCCAAACAACGAGAATGCAGGATATGGTTAAAGATGGCGGATAAAGCTAAATAGATGATCTTTGACACTGTGCTAGGCTATGGTTTGGGGGGGGGGGGGCGAGCGCCATAGGAGGTAAATTACTAATCTACGGGATCCGAGTCTTTCTCTCGGGATTTTTTTGTGGGGCTGTCACATGATCGGGACGTGACGGGAGTATTTTTTTGGGATCGGGACGGGAGCGACAATTGATTCCCGTGTCACCCTCTAGTCTGGACCTGTAGCGGCGCCGGTCATCAGAACCCAGCTGAGCTGAGGTCAGTCTGTGGAGGAGGAACCGGCAGGTTTCCTGATTGGACCAACAGTCCAGATCTGGAGATTCCTGATCCCCAGCTTCTGATTGGCTGATAGGAGCTGCTATGTGGTCCGTCTGTAAGGACCTTCAGTGTCAGAGCTGTTGATACCTGACCGGGTCGGTCCGACTGGGATTTCTGCTTCCAGAAAACATTCCCATGGTTCACTCAGACTCAGGCAGAGCTTCAGCGTGTGAACGTGTTGAGCTAACGTTCCCACGCTGAAGCTCCATCAGACGGACGTTTATTGATTCGTCTTTAATCCCAGCCGGATCTCCTCCAGCTAACAATCATGTTAGAGCGCAGCGGTGATGGATGATACCTGAGCCAGCACCACACACACATACAGACCAGAAGGACCAGAACCAGGATGTGTGTGTTTGACTTGTTTGACTGCCGTGTTAACGTGTGTGTCTGTGTGCAGGAAATCCCTCGCAGCACTCTGGACTCGTTCATGCAGCCATTCCAGAGCACACTGTGGCTGTTAGTCGGTCTGTCGGTCCATGTGGTGGCAGTGATGCTCTACCTATTAGACCGGTTCAGGTAAGCAGCTCACCTGTGGCCAGACTGGGAACACAGAAGGCCCAATGTACCGACCCGGTGGCCTGTTCTGGACCTTCTCTGTTCCTTTATCATTACCTTCCTCGTCTCCTTCCATCTCTTAACATTTACATCTTCCAAGGAGCTTCTGCTCCAGTTTGGATCTCGATTACGGGCTGGAGACAGTAGCAGAACCTCCAGATTGGTCCGAGTCCTCTGGTTGAAACAGAACCTCTCTGTATTGATCCTGTCTGAATGTCCGTTTCTGTACTTTAAATCACTATCGTTCTGAAAGTCTGGAGAATTTAAATGAAGGCAGCTGGACTTTTCTTTTTGTCTTGAAAACTTTTCATCTCTCATGACGAGACCTTCTGGAGTTCTGAAAAACTGGATCGGGAGTTTCAGATTTATGAGTCTTAAGTTTTGATACGCCTCACCAATTAGGCTAAAATTATATCTAGCGAGCCTATCAAGGTCATGTAGGGTCTAAGCAATGTTGGTAAGGAAAACTAATTATGTAACCACGGTCACCTGCCTCCAGGTGAGTTTCTGTGAAACTTCACAGGTTAACAACTAAAAGCTACTTTATATGTTTTTTGGTTAAAGCTTGGTTTCATATGTTGAACATAAATGGCTTCTTTCACTCATCATTGTCTTTCAAAGAGTGACCTTTGACCTTCAGATCTAGATGGACTGCTGAGTCTTGGCCTGATGAGTTTGCTCTTCCTTGGTGAGCCATCCTTTCGTGTAGTTGCTAGTTTAGTTTCTACATATGCTAACACAACCTTTATAGCCTCGTTAGCTATAAATGTAGCCTCTTCAGTGAGCCTGAATGACACTGACTTTATACCGTCTGATAATCCCAATCCAGTTTGTTTCAGAACTGAAGAAGCCTATTGGATGAGGGACAAAACGTTTTCAATATAAGAAAAGTCCAGTTGCTTTCATTTTCAACAGTCTACCATGTCCTGGATGACTGAGAATCTAATCTTTCAGACGGTCCTTGAACCTCTCACCTCTCAACAGTGTTTTTGATGCTTAAAAGTAAAACATGTCATTAACATAAACATTTTTTAAATCAATATTCAAATTAAAACCTTATGCATTATTGTAAATTAATTAGGATTATTTGTGGACATATACATAATCCCAGACAGGCCCTATTACAGAAATTAAATCCTGGACAAGACCCCAATCTGGATATCATAAATGAATGGACTAATCCATACAATGTGTCTCAGCAAACATAGTCAGTCCAGAATAAGATATTTAAGTTTATTTATTATACTTATTTTTCAATTATTATTTGCCTTATTTTTATTTATTTATTTATTATTAGGCAAGGAGATTTTATTTGTTTAGCACACTTTCAACAACTAGGTAATTCAAGATGCTTTACATAATTTGGTGGTAAAGAAACAAATGAAACATTTGCAAGATATCAATTAATTGTTTAAAATTATTGAAAGTAAAACAGTAATTTTGCTATTTTAAGAACAGTTAGCAATTATTTTCACCACTAAATGTAATAAAATCATATAGGAAAAGTATAAAAGATTAAACTAAAGTAAAAGTAAGTATTATTATTATTATTATTATTATTATTATTATTATTATTATGTGTTACTGTGTTGTTTTTAATAATAGTTTTATACAGAGTAACTCCAGTGGATTTTCACTTTATCATATTGTTAATTAAAGAGACAGATATTGATTGAGTGCCCTACAAATAACTTATGATTGATAGAATAACCATGCAGATTTACACAACAGTAGAATAACAACAATTAAGAAATTTGATCTGATGTACAGTTATTAAAATGCATCCTTAGATAAAAAGAATTTGGCATCTGAGCTGGATCATTCAAAACTGAATATTTGTATGTTTAGATAAAATCAACATCATCAATCGACTATTCACAGGAGGAATTCCAAATAAGAGGAAATAGGCAACTTATTATGTTTGTCTTTGTTTTATAAATGAGACAAGTTGGCAAAATTGTGGAAACGGATTAAAATGTGTTGAGAACTGCTCAGGGTGTAGGGGAAGTGACATCAGCCATGAAGGTGACTGTAGGTGAAATAATAGATGAATGTGATTGGCCGGGCCCAGACGGCCATGTCCGTCCATCGGTCCTAAAACGTTTGCAGCAGCAGCAGCACGGTGTGATCCAACGGCCTCGCTGTGTCTCTCTGCAGCCCGTTTGGAAGGTTTAAGGTGAACAGCGAAGAGGAGGAAGAAGACGCCCTCACCCTGTCCTCCGCCATGTGGTTCTCATGGGGAGTTCTGCTGAACTCTGGGATCGGAGAAGGTACGGTTCCCGTTTCAGGTGTCCAGCGCCCCCCATCGGTAGGCGGAGCCTCACGCCGTCCTTGTTTCTTCCTCTGCAGGAGCTCCTAGGAGCTTCTCAGCCAGGATCCTGGGGATGGTGTGGGCCGGGTTCGCCATGATCATCGTAGCGTCGTACACCGCCAACCTGGCGGCCTTCCTGGTGCTGGACCGGCCTGAGGAGCGCATCACTGGCATCAACGACCCCAGGGTGAGTAAACGCACGGTCTGACGCTACAATTATTTTCACTATATTAAACGATCTTGATTTACGTTTAATGTTTGTCTGATCAAAAACCATAATATTAAAAACAAATAAATATAGCCTGCATGCGTCCAGCTCCTGTTGTATTAATAACAGCATCACATCACTTCCAAACTGCGTGTCTCCTTGTTCTTTTTTATTTCTTTATTTCTTTTCGGTCACAGAAGTTGATAACACATTAAAAAAAGTACATACATACATACATACATACACACACGAACACATACATACATACATAGGAACCAAAAAGGCGTTGGTTGAAGCTAGGGCTGTCACGATTAATCAAGTAATCAGGACAACATAGTCAAGTAAAATTGGCGACAAAAAAATTAATTAATCTGCATTATCATTTATTTTCTAAAGCTTTATGTTTCTCCTAAAACAGTCGCTGTCCCTTTATCTGCTCCCATTCTGCTTCCTCACTCACATTATCAGTTGTGGCAATCAGGGTCAGCTTAGAAAAGCTTTAACAGCCGTTAGCCGACATCGTAGCTCTAAACGTTCTACAGTTTTATTAAATAAAAAGATAAAACATGTTTAACGCTAAATTCCCAAAGTAGAAGCAGCTTTCCACAGCAGTACAGCAGTGATGTTTGAGCTTCTTAAAGGGAAGCCCGCTGTGGCTGATGACAAACACGGAAAGTAGCCTCTGTTAGCTAATTAGCTTGTTAGCTGCTAACGTTAGCATCAACAGTCGAGCTAGTTAGCTTGTTAGCTGCTAACGTTTGCATCAACAGTAGAGCTAGTTAGCTTGTTAGCTGCTAACGTCAGCATAAACATTAGAGCTAGTTAGCTTGTTAGGTGCTAACGTTAGCATCAACAGTAGAGCTAGTTAGCTTGTTAGCTGCTAACGTCAGCATAAACATTAGAGCTAGTTAGCTTGTTAGGTGCTAACGTTAGCATCAACAGTAGAGCTAGTTAGCTTGTTAGCTGCTAACGTTTGCATCAACAGTAGAGCTAGTTAGCTTGTTAGCTGCTAACGTCAGCATAAACATTAGAGCTAGTTAGCTTGTTAGGTGCTAACGTTAGCATCAACAGTAGAGCTAGTTAGCTTGTTAGCTGCTAACGTCAGCATAAACATTAGAGCTAGTTAGCTTGTTAGGTGCTAACGTTAGCATCAACAGTAGAGCTAGTTAGCTTGTTAGCTGCTAACGTTAGCATCAATAGTAGAGCTAGTTAGCTTGTTAGCTGCTAACGTTAGCATCAACAGTAGAGCTAGTTAACTTGTTAGATGCTAACGTTAGCATCAACAGTAGAGCTAGTTAGCTTGTTAGCTGCTAACGTTAGCATCAACAGTAGAGCTAGTTAGCTTGTTAGCTGCTAACTTAGCATAAACAGTAGAGCTAGTTAGCTTGTTAGGTGCTAACGTTAGCATCAACAGTAGATCTAGTTAGCTTGTTAGGTGCTAACGTTAGCATCAACAGTAGAGCTAGTTAGCTTGTTAGCTACTAACATTAGCATCAACAGTAGAGCTAGTTAGCTTGTTAGCTGCTAACGTTAGCATCAACAGTAGAGCCATTTTCTCCTTTCTACCCGACATGTCGGCTTTTTAACCTTCTCTCCTTGGTATCCAGGGGGATTCATAGATTGATGGAAATGTCCAGATTCTCTCATATCACGTCCTCTACGACCCAAGCTGCTGTTAGAGGTTCTGGTTCTGATCCGTTTACAGACAGAACAGGTAGCTAGCATCGCTGCTGCTAACAGGACTTCAATCAGCAAAATAAAGTAACAAGTAACAGAAGTTTATCAACAAAAACTAAAACAACTAATATCAAACAGAATATCTCACAACGGAATTTTTATTAAATAAGGCCTTGGTTTTACATTTTTTTTCCAAACACTAAACACGAACAACACATTTTTATTTCACAATGGCAGCTGTTTCATAAATTAGCCCCCATGACACATTTACATGTAATTTTCGTGTTGTTTCTTACTTTACACCTCTTAATTAGTGTCTCTAATTTTAAACACATTCTGATGCACAGAGGGATGATAGAACTTTAGGTGATTAAATATTAGATTGGTTTGTTTAAACGGTCCGTCTGCAGATTTTATGGATCACTTTTATCTGGCTGTTTCCAACCTACATGATCATGATGTCACTTGTCTCCACAACCTCGCTGCTAAGTTCACTTCTGTGGTCAGCGCCAACATTCTGGTCGTCTTTATGATTTTCTTATTTTTCTTCTAAATTCTTCACCAGCTGGACATTCTTTTTACCTCCTGCTTTTAAATACCGCATGTTTTTACTGCCACTTTATTGGCCAGTTAGCTCGACAACAAGGCGGTGCTTTGCCTGGATTGGTCATTTGGCATAACAGTTAAAACTAAGTGATTATCGCGATGGAGCGTTTTAATATCGTTATTTTGTGCTGGATGCGGTAAAGTAACAGCGGCTGTGTTCTGCTTCCAGCTGCGTAACCCGTCGGATAAGTTCATCTACGCCACAGTGAAGCAGAGCTCGGTGGATATCTACTTCAGACGGCAGGTGGAGCTGAGCACCATGTATCGCCACATGGAGAAGCACAACTACGAGAGCGCCGCCGAGGCCATCCAGGCCGTCCGAGACAAGTAGGCCGCCGTCCGGGTGCTGCAGCAACATTCCTGCGGCGTTCTCTGACGTGTTCTGCTCCTCCCCCCGCAGCAAGCTCCACGCCTTCATCTGGGACAGCGCCGTGTTGGAGTTCGAGGCGTCGCAGAAGTGCGACCTGGTGACGACCGGAGAGCTTTTCTTCCGCTCCGGCTTCGGGATCGGGATGAGG
The DNA here is from genome assembly GCA_028564705.1 of Apricaphanius iberus. NCBI lineage: Eukaryota > Metazoa > Chordata > Actinopteri > Cyprinodontiformes > Aphaniidae > Apricaphanius > Apricaphanius iberus. Next base: position 71,480 of record JAPXFQ010001296.1, read on the forward strand.
AAGGACAGTCCGTGGAAGCAGAACGTCTCTCTGGCCATTCTCAGGTATCCAACCGTAACCGACGCCCCTGGCTTCATGTTTAGCTCCGCCCACTGACGCCCCGCCCTCTTTCTCCGCAGCTCTCATGAGAACGGCTTCATGGAGGATCTGGACAAGACGTGGGTTCGATACCAGGAGTGCGACTCCAGAAGCAACGCGCCGGCCACCCTCACCTTCGAGAACATGGCAGGTAGGAGACAGGCTCCGCCCACATCCAATAATTCAAGTTTAAAACATCTATTATTTTAAGTGGTGATCTTTTACGTCACTTCCCTCATCCTGTGGTCCTGTTTTAACAAGGGAAAACTGTGTGCGGCTGCAGCAGAACAGCCAATCAAATCGCTAGATTTGAAAAGGAAAAGCCATCTCTTTAGAGCGCTGCAGCCAATCACAGTTGAGCTCTGAGTAATGAATTCTTTCAACAACGTAAAGTACAAAGTAGTTCAGAAAACAGCAGTGCAACATGTAAAAACATGCCAGAGGAGAATCACAGAGATGGAACCTGATCCTCATTAAAATCCTCGTTCGTGTTTTTAAGCCTTTGACAGGTACCGCATCATTTTATCTTCCTAGTTAACTTTCTAAATATTCCCCCATAAAATCCCTTTGTTCATCAAACCAGTGTGTTGCTGGTTCCTAGAACCAGAACCAGTTCTAGAGGTGAGGCTCCGTTTGCTGTGCTCGCTCTAAAACGTGGAATAATCCACCGCAGGCTTTCAGAGAGGCTACTCTGTGGAGTTGTTCCTCCATTACATGTCTGCTCCTTTTTTAAATTGTTCTTTTTAATACTTTATAATTGTATTTATCTTTCATTATACTTCTTAGTGTAAAGCACTTTGGGCTTCCTTGATTGGTAGTGGAAGATGCTTTATAAATATATAAATGTATGATTTTAAAAAGAATCCATGGTTAGTAAGAATGTCATAATTCTCCAAATCTTCAATTTGATTTTCTCTTTTTTTTCTTCCTTTTCTTGCAGTAAGTTTTAGGGTTTAGACTAGTCTGAGCTACGATCGTCGGTTTTATTCATTACATTTTGTACAGTAAATCTTATTTCAAAAGACATATAAGTGATGCAATGTCCATTATTCTTATGTAGTTAATCACATTAGGCAATAACGGTCAAATTGAAATAATTATTTACAAAATGATTGTATTTACAATAAGTTGTTCCATTTATAAGTATAAAAATCTTGTTAAAATAAATAACAGAAATGATCAGTAACAGATAATTGCTGCCATCTAGTGACTGTTTTTAGTTACTGCAGCTCACTAACTCTCAGCTCTGGCTGCTTCTGAGAAACAAGCTAACGTGCAGCTAACAGTTTTCCTCTGGTTTATAACAAGAACATCGACTTAACTCACGGGAAACTCAACATTTCCTCACTGGTGATCTGAGAGTAGAAGGAGCGGCTTTAGCTTCTTTCTTTATAACTATGGTTTAACTGTAGCTTAGCTAATAGCTACTAGCTAGCATCAGCTAATATGCTCTCGAGAGGTTTGCTCTGTTCACGGGGGATGTTCTTATTATGATATAGTGGTTAATAATGTTACCAGGTGTTGTTGTAGTAGAACTGGTGAGAGTTACTTGTTAGGGAAAATGCGATGTGTGGTTCCTAGTGATGAGGAAATCTGAGTAAATAGACGGTTTATCTGGTAACTGTTGCTACGGAGTCCGAGTGGGACAATAGTGACTCTACAAAATGTATACAGGGAGGAGGTGATTGCAATAATTTTTTAGATTTTGATGTGCAAGGTATTGATGTACTTTCGATAAATTTCGATAAAAAAATCAAGATTGTGTCACTTTTAATGGTTTGTGATTTACACTTATGATTAAAAAAAGGACTGGAAATGAGAAGAAATTCGACGTTAAAGATCTGTTACTTGATTAGAGACCTGAGGGTAACGACTTGGTCCCACCTGTGCCGTCGTCCTTCCTCCCCAGGTGTCTTCATGCTGGTCGCTGGAGGCATCGTCGCAGGGATCTTCCTCATCTTCATCGAGATCGCCTACAAGCGGCACAAAGACGCCCGCAGGAAACAGATGCAGCTGGCCTTCGCCGCCGTCAACGTGTGGAGGAAGAACCTGCAGGTATGTTGGTGTTTCACCTGTCAGGGTGGCTAACCGCTCACCTGTCAGGTTGGCTATCCACTCACCTGTCAGGGCGGCTAACCACTCACCTGTCTGGAGCGGCGGCTAACCCCTCACCTGTCAGTGCGGCTAACCCCTCACCTGTCAGTGCGGCTAACCCCTCACCTGGCAGGGCGGCTAACCGCTCACCTGTCAGGGCGGCTAACCGCTCACCTGTCAGGGCAGCTAACCGCTCACCTGTCAGGGCGGCTAACCACTCACCTGTCAGGGCGGCTAACCACTCACTTGTCAGGGCGGCTAACCACTCACCTGTCAGGGCGGCTAACCCCTCACCTGTCAGGGCGGCTAACCACTCACCTGTCAGGGTGGCTAACCACTCACCTGTCAGGGCGGCTAACCGCTCACCTGTCAGGGGGCTAACCACTCACCTGTCTGGAGCGCCGGCTAACCGCTCACCTGTCAGTGCGGCTAACCCCTCACTGCAGGGCTAACCTCACCTGGCAGGGCGGCTAACCGCTCACCTGTCAGGGCGGCTAACCACTCACCTGTCGGAGGGCGGCTAACCACTCACTTGTCAGGGCGGCTAACCACTCACCTGTCAGGGCGGCTAACCACTCACCTGTCGGAGCGCGGTTAACCACTCACCTGTCAGGGCGGCTAACCACTCACCTGTCAGGGCGGCTAACCACTCACCTGTCAGGGCGGCTAACCCCTCACCTGTCAGGGCGGCTAACCACTCACCTGTCAGGGTGGCTAACCACTCACCTGTCAGGGCGGCTAACCGCTCACCTGTCAGGGCGGCTAACCACTCACCTGTCTGGAGCGCCGGCTAACCGCTCACCTGTCAGTGCGGCTAACCCCTCACCTGGCAGGGCGGCTAACCGCTCACCTGTCTGGAGCGGCGGTTAACCGCTCACCTGTCAGGGTGGCTAACCGCTCACCTGTCTGGAGTGGCGGTTAACCGCTCACCTGTCAGGGTGGCTAAGCGCTCACCTGTCTGGAGCGCGGTTAACCACTCACCTGTCAGGGCGGCTAACCGCTCACCTGTCAGGGTGGCTAAGCGCTCACCTGTCTGGAGCGCGGTTAACCACTCACCTGTCAGGGCGGCTAACCACTCACCTGTCAGGGCGGCTAACCACTCACCTGTCAGGGCGGCTAACCCCTCACCTGTCAGGGCGGCTAACCACTCACCTGTCAGGGCGGCTAACCACTCACCTGTCTGGAGCGCCGGCTAACCGCTCACCTGTCAGTGCGGCTAACCCCTCACCTGGCAGGGCGGCTAACCGCTCACCTGGCTGGAGCGGCGACTAACCCCTCACCTGTCCGGGCGGCTAACCGCTCACCTGTCTGGGCGGTTAACCGCTCACCTGTCTGGAGCGGCGGTTAACCGCTCACCTGTCAGTGCGGCTAACCACTCACCTGTCTGGAGCGGCGGTAAACCGCTCACCTGGCAGGGTGGCTAACCGCTCACCTGGCAGGGCGGCTAACCGCTCACCTGTCTGGAGCGGCGGTTAACCGCTCACCTGTCAGTGCGGCTAACCACTCACCTGTCTGCAGCGGCGGTAAACCGCTCACCTGGCAGGGTGGCTAACCCCTCACCTGTCAGGGCGGCTAACTGCTCACCTGTCAGTGCGGCTAACCGCTCACCTGTCTGGAGCGGCGGTTAACTGCTCACCTGGCAGGGTGGCTAACCACTCACCTGTCTGGAGCGGCGGCTAACCCCTCACCTGTCCTGGTGGCTGACCGCTCACCTGTCAGGGCGGCTAACCGCTCACCTGTCAGGGCGGCTAACCACTCACCTGTCTGGAGCGGCGGCTAACCCCTCACCTGTCCTGGTGGCTGACCGCTCACCTGTCAGGGCGGCTAACCGCTCACCTGTCAGGGCGGCTAACTGCTCACCTGTCAGTGCGGCTAACCACTCACCTGTCAGGGCGGCTAACCACTCACCTGTCTGGAGTGGCGGTTAACCACTCACCTGTCAGTGCGGCTAACCACTCACCTGTCTGGAGCGGCGGCTAACCCCTCACCTGTCCGGGTGGCTGACCACTCACCTGTCAGGGCGGCTAACTGCTCACCTGTCAGTGCGGCTAACCGCTCACCTGTCAGTGCGGCTAACTGCTCACCTGTCAGTGCGGCTAACCACTCACCTGTCAGGGCGGCTAACCACTCACCTGTCTGGAGTGGCGGTTAACCACTCACCTGTCAGTGCGGCTAACCACTCACCTGTCTGGAGCGGCGGCTAACCCCTCACCTGTCCGGGTGGCTGACCGCTTACCTGTCAGTGCGGCTAACTGCTCACCTGTCAGGGCGGCTAACCGCTCACCTGTCAGTGCGGCTAACTGCTCACCTGTCAGTGCGGCTAACCACTCACCTGTCAGGGCGGCTAACCACTCACCTGTCTGGAGCGCCGGCTAACCGCTCACCTGTCAGGGTGGCTAACCGCTCACCTGTCAGTGCGGCTAACCACTCACCTGTCTGGAGCGGCGGTGAACCGCTCACCTGTCAGTGCGGCTAACCGCTCACCTGTCTGGAGCGGCGGCTAACCCCTCACCTGTCCGGGTGGCTGACCGCTTACCTGTCAGGGCGGCTAACTGCTCACCTGTCAGTGCGGCTAACCGCTCACCTGTCCGGGTGGCTAACCGCTCACCTGTCAGGGCGGCTAACCACTCACCTGTCTGGAGCGCGGTTAACCACTCACCTGTCAGGGCAGCTAACCGCTCACCTGTCAGGGTGGCTAAGCGCTCACATGTCAGGGCGGCTAACCGCTCACCTGTCTGGAGCGGCGGTTAACCGCTCACCTGTCAGGGTGGCTAACCGCTCACCTGTCTGGAGCGGCGGTTAACCGCTCACCTGTCAGGGTGGCTAAGCGCTCACCTGTCTGGAGCGCGGTTAACCACTCACCTGTCAGGGCGGCTAACCACTCACCTGTCTGGATCGGCGGTTAACCGCTCACCTGTCAGTGCGGCTAACCACTCACCTGTCTGGAGCGGCGGTTAACCGCTCACCTGTCAGGGTGGCTAAGCGCTCACCTGTCTGGAGCGCGGTTAACCACTCACCTGTCAGGGTGGCTAACCGCTCACCTGTCTGGAGCGGCGGTTAACCGCTCACCTGTCAGTGCGGCTAACCACTCACCTGTCTGGAGCGGCGGTTAACCGCTCACCTGTCAGGGTGGCTAAGCGCTCACCTGTCTGGAGCGCGGTTAACCACTCACCTGTCAGGGCGGCTAACCACTCACCTGTCTGGATCGGCGGTTAACCGCTCACCTGTCAGGGTGGCTAACCGCTCACCTGTCTGGAGCGGCGGTTAACCGCTCACCTGTCAGGGTGGCTAACCGCTCACCTGTCTGGAGCGGCGGTTAACCCCTCACCTGTCCGGGTGGCTAACCGCTCACCTGTCAGTGCGGCTAACCCCTCACCTGTCTGGAGTGGCTAACCGCTCACCTATCTGGAGTGGCTAACCGCTCACCTGTCTGCTGCTAACACTGTTGACGATGATGATGAGGGGTCAAAGGTCCCAGCGGTTTCTTTCCGTTACATGAATGTTTGTTTCCAGGAGGCGTTTCTGTCACATGACCTACGTGTTGTTTTGATGGTGTTGTCATGGTAACGCTATGTGATTGGTCACAGGTTCTGCTTGACGTCGCCACCTCCAGCCGGGTCAGTAACTCTGCTTCTCCTCCAGAACCTTCTGGTCCGCCTGGATGTGTTACCGGGTCCGGTTCATCCCTCTATTCTCTGCAGCGCCCCATGCAGGTCCGACCCAGAGAATCAGAGCTCAGCCACGACCAGTTCATCCTGCAGGGTCTCTTTCTGCTAACTGGATCAGAACCAGTTTAGGCCTCCGGTTTCCCACGCTCAGTGAACATCTCTCTATCAGAACCAGCTGGTTCTGATCCTGCTGCCACCGGCTACTGAGCCAGACTACAGTGCTTACCAGTAAGTCCAGAACCAATCAGTCCAGAACCAGAACCGAGGGGACCATAAAGGGAGTCCTAATTTGAACCCAGGCAGATCTGTGTCGGTACCAGCTGACCCGACCTATCCTTTAGTCCGACAGAGGCCCCGCCTCCTCCAGGGCGGCTCAGAAGGTTCTGGATCGGCCTCGTTGCAGGTGGGAAACACAGGTGACTGTGAAGGGTCAAAGGTCAGTCATGGTGGCGATGTCAGAGATCAGACACCATGTGACCATCAGCTGATGCTCCTCCTCCACAGAGACGACATTACTCCAGCCGAGCGTTGGTTTAATGATCCAGTGTGACATCATCACATCCTCCATCTTTGGCCCCGCCCCCAAGAGGAAATGATCCCCTTGTTTCCTGTGTTTGTCGCTGTTTACCTGCTATGTGTTTGTGGCTGTTTTACTGAACCATCACACACACAGAGATCAGCCACCTCAGAACCACTGAGGGACACAAATCCGTAACCCCAGGATAGATTTATGGTTCTGTTTGGGTCAGAAGTTCTGTTTGTCAGCTGTAATAACCATCGACACACTCTTCACTCTGACTGCTCTCCTCAGTCGCTGCTTGTAACAAGAAGCGGTGCTCCAATATGTTTGGTTAGCATGTTGTGCCTAATGCGCAGCGCGGTTAAACATCTCACTGCTATATTGAATTGTTGATGCTTGGAAAAGTAGTTTGAGATATTTTTAAAGCGGACTATTTTATTCTAATTTACTTTTGGCTTTAGCTACATTTACATGTGCAAAATGTAATCGTACCGATACCGATCATAGTTCGATTAGAATTTGACTGTGTAGATGTGGCCTGAACAAATCTATCTGATTATAACATTTACATCCACTATGTGTCTGAGTGGAATAGATCGTTTTGATATGTGCAGAACCGCACAGAATTATCAAAACTAGGAAACGGCCGTAGAAAAAGAAACAGACCTCCACTGTAAACAAATATGGCTGTATACCATGGAGCAGTACAATGTTCTTTGTGGTGTTATTTTTATTCTGGTCGAGGTTTTATATCTACAAGCCTTTAATGTACACAATCAAATTATAACCCAAATCCTTTGATTTTTTTAGGTTGATGAATTGTACGTCTACAAATTAATCAACAGACATGTGCAGGAATGACCCACATTGGGAATAAAGGCTTAAATGCACCATGATCGGATAATCTATCGGCATAACCCAGCCGTCTCAGTGGCAATGAAATTTTGATCCGAATGAGAGAGTCTGGTCAGACTAATCTGGATGGCATGTTTACATTAATCATTTTTATTCTGAACAGGGTTTTAATCCGATAATTTGTGTCCATGTAAAGGTAGCCACTGTTAGCGCAACATTAGCTAATTAGCTAAGAATTAGCTAATTCTTAGATCATTGTTAGCCCATTGTTAGCTCATTCTTAGCTCGTCATTAGCTTGCCATTAGCTCATCGTTACCTCATTTTGAGCTCGTCATTTGCTCATTGTTAGATCATTGTTAGATTGTTGTTACATCATTGTTAGCTCATTATTAGCTTGTCATCAGCTCATTGTTAGATAATAGTTAGTTCATTGTTAGCTAATCTCTTTAGCTTATGGTTAGATAATCGTTAGATGATCATTAGCTCATTGTTTGCTTGTTGTTAGCTTGTTCTTACTTCATCATTATATAATTGTTATCTTATTGTTAGCAGACTTTTAGCTCGTAGTTAGTGTGTCATTAGCTCAATGTTGTTAGTTCATCGTTGGCTCATAGTTAGCTCATTGTTGAATTGTCGCTAGCTCATTGTTATATCATTGTTAGATCATTGTTAGATCACACTTAGCTCTTTGTGAGCTAGTCGTTAGCTAATCGTAATATTATTGTTAGCTCATCGTTAGCTCATAGTTAGCTCATTGTTGAATTTTCCTTAGCTCATTGTTAGATCATTGTTAGCTCATTGTTAGATCACACTTAGCTCTTTGTTAGCTAGTCGTTAGCTAATCGTAATATTATTGTTTGGTCATCGTTAGCTCATAGTTTGTTCATAGTTAGCTCATCATAATATCATTGTTAGTCCATTGTTAGATTATCGTTAGATCATCATTTGGCCTAACGCAGGACAGATAATGTAAGCAATGACTATGTCCCGTGGCCGCAATTTTAAACTGACAAAAATGTACAACCACCCAGTGGGTTGAGATCCAAATCTTTTTCAGTGTTACCTTCATTCCAACATGACTGCGACATTAGACTGTTGTGGGATTAATTCACCTTTAAAAAATCGTACATTTTGCACCTTTATAGAACCTGCCGCTGTGTCCGCAGAGACAGTTCTGTTGGGATGACAGGATGGCAGAACCTGGTTCTGAGGACAGCTGGTCATAATGTTGTGGCTTGTTGGGAGTCTCTAATGCTCCAGGATATCAGAGAGAGGGACAGATGGACAGAAACCCTGCTGCTGAGCTGAACAGATGGACCACCTAGAAAACACACCCATGTTGTTGTGTTCAGCAGTTCTGACGCATTCCTCCTAGCTGATCTATATCAGATGGATCTGGATATAATATCTAGCTGCTTGTTTAGATCAGATACGCTGGGAATACAGCGATAAAACAGCGTAAACTGAGTTTACTGATCCAGAGCTAGAGCTGGACCATATGGACCAAAAGTTAAAGCTTAATATTTTTCAGCTTAAATTCAGTTTCTGATATATATATATAGATATTTTTCTTCCCAAAAACTACTGATAAACAACGAGCTCAGATATTAGGCAACATGTCTCAATGTTGTGATTTCCAAACAGTGTCAAAAATATATTATAGACATACATTAAAATATCTTTCTTTCTCTCGAATAAAATGTTCTATTCTTTCCATATAATTATAGCTTTATTATTAAATCGTTCTGTCAGGGCTGGTGTTTGTATTCAGCCCAGCAGCTTATTGGTTCTGACAGGCCAAGAAGATTAAATAAATGCAAAATGTAGTTTTTTTTTCAGGTCTTTGTAGAAAAATAAGTAGGACATATTTAATAAGCATCAAACGCTGGATTGCATCTGCAATTAAGCAGAAGTTTATTGGTCTTATGGTATTTTTCTATGTTTTTTGTTATATGTTTTTAACGTACTACGTAATTGACCTCAACATACATTTTAAACGTTCCTTGAATCTAGATGGGATGCAGCATAGAGCAGACCAGCTGCTACGGACAGTGTTTCTATTACAACAGAAGCACTGATGGCCGTACCGGGACTGAGGATGTCTCAGCGCTCACAGAAGTGGCGGTACTGCTGGGTACCGAGTACCGCTATGTACCGAGTACCACTACGTACTGAGTACCGCTACGTACCGAGTACCGCTGTGTACTAAGTACCGCTGGGTACCGAGTACCGTTATGTACTAAGTACTGCTGGGTACCGAGTACCACTACATACCACTATGTAACGAGTACCACTATGTAACGAGTACCACTATGTAACGAGTACCACTATGTAACGAGTACCGCTGGGTACAGAGTACCGCTGGGTACCAAGTACCACTACGTACCGAGTACCGCTATGTACTAAGTACTGCTGGGTACCAAGTACCACTACATACCGAGTACCGCTATGTACTAAGTACTGCTGGGTACCAAGTACCACTACATACCGAGTACCACTATGTACTAAGTACTGCTGGGTACCAAGTACCACTACATACCGAGTACCACTATGTAATGAGTACTGCTGGGTACCAAGTACCACTACGTACCGAGTACCGCTATGTAATGAGTACCACTATGTAACGAGTACCGCTGGGTACAGAGTACCGCTGGGTACCGAGTACCACTATGTAACGAGTACCGCTGGGTACCGAGTACTACTACATACCGAGTACCACTATATACCAAGTACTGCTGGGTACAGAGTACCACTACATACCGAGTACCACTACATACCGAGTACCGCTGGGTACCGAGTACCGCTGGGTACCAAGTACCACTACGTACCGAGTACCGCTACGTACCGAGTACCGCTGGGTACCGAGTACTGCTGGGTACAGAGTACCGCTGGGTACCGATTACCACTACGTACCGAGTACCGCTACGTACCGAGTACCGCTGGGTACCGAGTACTGCTGGGTACCGAGTATCGCTGGGTACCGAGTACCGCTGGGTACAGAGTACCACTACATACCGAGTACCACTATGTACTGAGTACCGCTACGTACCGAGTACTGCTGGGTACCGAGTACCACTACATACCGAGTACCACTATGTACTGAGTACCACTACATACCGAGTACCACTATGTACTGAGTACCGCTACATACCGAGTACTGCTGGGTACCGAGTACCACTACATACCGAGTACCACTATGTACCGAGTACCGCTGGGTACAGAGTACCGCTGGGTACCGAGTACCACTACATACCGAGTACCACTATGTACCGAGTACTGCTGGGTACAGAGTACCGCTGGGTAGCGAGTACCACTACATACCGAGTACCACGACATACCGAGTACCACTATGTACCAAATACTGCTGGGTACCGAGTACCACTACATACCGAGTACCACTACATACCGAGTACCACGACATACCGAGTACCACTATGTACCAAATACTGCTGGGTACAGAGTACCGCTGGGTAGCGAGTACCACTACATACCGAGTACCACGACATACCGAGTACCACTATGTACCAAATACTGCTGGGTACCGAGTACCACTACATACCGAGTACCACTACATACCGAGTACCACGACATACCGAGTACCACTATGTACCAAATACTGCTGGGTACCGAGTACCACTACATACCGAGTACCACTATGTACCAAATACTGCTGGGTACCGAGTACCACTACATACCGAGTACCACGACATACCGAGTACCACTATGTACCAAATACTGCTGGGTACCGAGTACCACAACATACCGAGTACCACTACATACCGAGTACAACTATGTATTGAGTACCGCTGGGTACCGAGTACCGCTGGGTACAGAGTACAGCTGGGTACCGAGTACCACTATGTAACGAGTACCACTATGTACCGAGTACCACTATGTACCAAATACTGCTGGGTACCGAGTACCACTACATACCGAGTACCACTATGTACCGAGTACTGATGGGTACCGAGTACCACTACATACCAAGTACCACTATGTACCATGTACTGCTGGGTACCGAGTACAACTACATACCGAGTACCACTATGTAACGAGTACCGCTGGGTACAGAGTACCGCTGGGTACCGAGTACCCCTACATACCGAGTACCACTATGTACCGAGTACTGATGGGTACCGAGTACCACTACATACCAAGTACCACTATGTACCAAGTACTTCTGGGTACCGAGTACCGCTACGTACCGAGTACCACTACGTACTGAGTACCGCTACGTACCGAGTACCGCTGTGTACTAAGTACCGCTGGGTACCGAGTACCGTTATGTACTAAGTACTGCTGGGTACCGAGTACCACTACATACCACTATGTAACGAGTACCACTATGTAACGAGTACCACTATGTAACGAGTACCACTATGTAACGAGTACCGCTGGGTACAGAGTACCGCTGGGTACCAAGTACCACTACGTACCGAGTACCGCTATGTACTAAGTACTGCTGGGTACCAAGTACCACTACATACCGAGTACCGCTATGTACTAAGTACTGCTGGGTACCAAGTACCACTACATACCGAGTACCACTATGTACTAAGTACTGCTGGGTACCAAGTACCACTACATACCGAGTACCACTATGTAATGAGTACTGCTGGGTACCAAGTACCACTACGTACCGAGTACCGCTATGTACTAAGTACTGCTGGGTACCAAGTACCACTACATACCGAGTACCACTATGTAATGAGTACTGCTGGGTACCAAGTACCACTACGTACCGAGTACCGCTATGTACTAAGTACTGCTGGGTACCAAGTACCACTACATACCGAGTACCACTATGTAATGAGTACCACTATGTAACGAGTACCGCTGGGTACCGAGTACTACTACATACCGAGTACCACTATATACCAAGTACTGCTGGGTACAGAGTACCACTACATACCAAGTACCACTACATACCGAGTACCGCTGGGTACCGAGTACCGCTGGGTACCAAGTACCACTACTTACCGAGTACCGCTACGTACCGAGTACCGCTGGGTACCGAGTACTGCTGGGTACAGAGTACCGCTGGGTACCGAGTACCACTACGTACCGAGTACCGCTACGTACCGAGTACCGCTGGGTACCGAGTACTGCTGGGTACAGAGTACCGCTGGGTACCGAGTACCACTACATACCGGGTACCACTACATACCGGGTACCACTACGTACCGAGTACCGCTGGGTACCGAGTACCGCTGGGTACAGAGTACCACTACATACCGAGTACCACTATGTACTGAGTACCGCTACGTACCGAGTACTGCTGGGTACCGAGTACCACTACATACCGAGTACCACTATGTACTGAGTACCACTACATACCGAGTACCACTATGTACTGAGTACCGCTACATACCGAGTACTGCTGGGTACCGAGTACCACTACATACCGAGTACCACTATGTACGAGTACCGCTGGGTACAGAGTACGCTGGGTACCGAGTACCACTACATACCGAGTACCACTATGTACCGAGTACTGCTGGGTACAGAGTACCGCTGGGTAGCGAGTACCACTACATACCGAGTACCACGACATACCGAGTACCACTATGTACCAAATACTGCTGGGTACCGAGTACCACTACATACCGAGTACCACTACATACCGAGTACCACTATGTACCAAATACTGCTGGGTACAGAGTACCGCTGGGTACCGAGTACCACGACATACCGAGTACCACTATGTACCAAATACTGCTGGGTACCGAGTACCACTTCATACCGAGTACCACTATGTACCAAATACTGCTGGGTACCGAGTACCACTACATACCGAGTACCACGACATACCGAGTACCACTATGTACCAAATACTGCTGGGTACCGAGTACCACAACATACCGAGTACCACTACATACCGAGTACAACTATGTATTGAGTACCGCTGGGTACCGAGTACCACTATGTACCGAGTACCGCTGGGTACAGAGTACAGCTGGGTACCGAGTACCACTATGTAACGAGTACCACTATGTACCGAGTACCACTATGTACCGAGTACCACTATGTACCAAATACTGCTGGGTACCGAGTACCACTACATACCGAGTACCACTATGTAACGAGTACCGCTGGGTACAGAGTACCGCTGGGTACCGAGTACCCCTACATACCGAGTACCACTATGTACCGAGTACTGCTGGGTACCGAGTACCACTACATACCAAGTACCACTATGTACCATGTACTGCTGGGTACCGAGTACAACTACATACCGAGAACCACTATGTACCAAGTACTTCTGGGTACCGAGTACCGCTACGTACCGAGTACCACTACGTACTAAGTACCGCTGAGTACCGAGTACCACTACATACCGAGTACCACTGTAGGTACCACATCTGCTTGGGGAGCTTATGCCTGCTAATGAAGAGGAGTTCCATGATTGGCTGGATGTTACCCTTTTTATCTCAGTATTACTATTAGTACTAAAAAAGTACTTGTTACTGTAAACAAAATCTTCAAAGAGTCTTTGTAGACGGTGATGGATTTCCTGTAGCAGGCAGTGTTGTAGTGAGGCTGAAGATCCTCTGACGGCTGGGCTGGGAGATGCTGGAGTAGGGGATGGGGAGCTTTACTCTCCTCCCATTTCTATAGGATCATGATCCAACATGCTGCCACTGAGGGGCGCGTTTCTAGAACCAAGTCTAAACTCTTCAGCGTACCATAATAAATGTAAAGGATCCTCCCCTTCCTGGCCGAATATATAATGAATGGAAGTCAATGGAGCAATAAAAGTTATTTTCTGGTCCGCTTTGTCTTACATCCTGAATCACACAAATGTTTACCTCAGTTTAAATGATAACTAATGATGTGCGTTTCTACTGTTTTTTTCAAGTGATTTGGAAATTATTTGATTGTAAAAAATCGCAATTTCAATTGTATACAAGGCAGAAGTCGCAAATTTGAAGTCACGGAGCTAACGCTTGCTAGCACTAGCTAGCACTAAAACCCTCCCAGAGACCTTGGGTGTTCCTCAATGCCCAGGAATCTCACCTTGATGCCTTGGTCCCGCCCCCGTTGCCTAGGAGATACGTCATCAGGGACCGCCAAGGCGTGTTCCAATGTTCATGTTCTCCGTTTGTTAGCCGTTTAGCTAACTGACCAAGGATACATCAGACGTGCCTTGATGCATTCTCTCGATTAAAGATTTCCCAGAATGCAGTGCGGAAGGAGCCGGCAGCAGCTACTTCGGGGGCCAATTTCCATTTTAAATTTAAGTCAACAAATTTTAGCAACCAGGCTTATATTTAAAGTGTTTTTTTCATTCTTTATTGTTATTATTATTTTTTAGATCCAAAGACGTTATATAAGGTTGGTTAGTTTAGTAGCTTTAGCTTTAGTTAGCTTAGTAGTAGTAGCTTCGGTGGCTATCAGGTAAAAAATTCGCTTACACGTTTGATTTTATCGACATATACACAATAAAAAAAAGTAAAACGCTCGTTATACATTTCCAGTTCGATGGCTGAAGTAAGGTTACTACGATATTATGCCGCTACGACGGGTTAGTGTACTCGGAAACAAGGCGCCTCGCCTATCCAGGCTTTGGCTTGACATTGAGAAACACCCCTTGTAGAGCTTCTCCTCCATGCTAGCTCTCACTGACTGACTGTTTCTCCTTCAGCATAGCTGCTACTTTAACATAGTTAGATTTATAAACATTTTCTCTGTTTTTACACAAAATTTAAAGTAATTTTTTTCTGCCGGTAAATAATCAACGTTTCATCTGCATCAAAATGCCTTAAAATTCACAGACATCATGTGTTTAAATTTCAAACAGGATCAGAAAATAACTTATCGCGCCATTGACTCATCATTAGGGGACCCATGGACCGGAAGTAGAGGGGCGGGGCTTTGTTGGGACTCCGCCCCCCGCTGGTCTTCCAACTCTTCCTGCCCCTCACAAGATGGAGGAGGATGGTTTCCACCAATGAGGCGTATGCTCTTCTGTGTCTTCCCTCTGTCCGTGTCCCTCCCTGCTCCCAGCTGTCCATCGCCCTCCATCACTCACAAATGTCCCCGTGTCGCCCCCTGCAGGCGTGAGTGTGAGCTGCAGTGTCTCCGCTGCTTGTTAATGTGTGTGTGCACCTATCGTATGATTTATTGTAGGATAGGAAAAGTGGTAGAGCAGAGCCCGAGTCCCAAACCTCTTTTAGGTCCATCACGGCGACCTCCGACCTCAAACGCCGTATGGCCCCCGGGGACGCCACGGTAAGGACATGAAGACCATCTGTCCTCCTCCCCTCTGTCCTCCTGTCCTGCTCCTTATTTTCATTGTTTGCTTGGCGTCTCCTCCTCTTCCTCACTCCCATCCATCCCATCAGCACAGCTCTGTCCTGTCCTCACCTGTCCTCACCTGTCCTCTCATCACCACCCTACTTAACACTCACCTCCATGCCACACCTGTCCCACAGACAGACAGACAGGTGTGGTGGACGCCTGCAGATAGCTCAGGTCCCAGTTTTAGTCCTACACTGATCACGTCGTCTTCTTGCAAAAGGAAGAGGGTCAGCCTGTGTGGTCTAGTGTGTCCGTCCGTCTCGTCTGTCCTGTTTGTCTTCTGCTGTCCCGTCTCCACCCTGTCTCCTCCGCTAACGTCCAGCGTCTGCTCCTCGCAGGTCAGCCAGCCGAGACATGTCTCCGTCCTCTAACCCGTCTCTGTTTCAGCGTCTCTGGGGATGTCGGGGACTCCTGCTCCCTCCTCGTTTCTGCTCCTCTCTGATCTCCTCCTGTTTTTAGTTGCATGTGAAGACGGTGGACACATGTCTTCTCTCTCAGGGACGGAGGCGGCCGCTTGACGCATGGAGACGCTCTGATTCATTTCTCTTTATTTCCTATATGAATGTTTTTCTCTCAGTGGATTTAAATGGTGTCCAGACTACATGCTGTGCTACACACACACTGCCTCTGTCCTCCTCTGCAAGCACGACCACACACACACACACACACACACACACACACACACACACACACACACACACACACACACAAAGCAAAGAGTGAACAGCTTCATCAGCAATGGTGGAGAAACCTCGTCTGCTGCAGCCAGAGCTGAATTTAGAGGAGAAGGAGAGATTAAAACGCTTCACTGTGATGATCATTTCTGGGAACATCTTTGATGAAGCAACTTGTTATTCAACCCCACATTTCAGTCTACATTCTGGATCATAGACACTGAATCTAGGCCCCAGGATGTTGATCTAGAACGTTAATCTAGAGTAGGGTTGTCACGGTCTGAACATTTTACCTCACAGTTATTGTGAACAAAATTATCACAGTTTTCCGTTATTATTGTGGTATTTGTTTTAAAAGGTGTGGAATATATTCAGAAAGCATTGATAGTCCTACACAACCTGAGATAGTTTATTATATTTAAAATAATACAGATAAAACCTTATCAAAAGTGTGACTTTTCACCTCACGGTAAAGGAACAAAGGTTGAGCGTGCAAACAGCTTATTTGTCAGGAATATTTTACAGTAATAGAGGTTTGATTTAGGGGATATTCTAAGAAGTTTAAGGTATATTTTCTATTGATTAAAATATTTCATGATAACTATGTGTTGATAGTTTCGATGGTATTACATGTACTATTTATATTGCCAGAAACATGTTATAATAACTACATAAACCCTCTATATCAGCTAAATATCGTCCTCAGTTTGTGTCCTTACAGTCAGTTTAGCTAATTTGGGAAAATGTCATCAGGCAGTAATTATTGTTAAATTCATAATAATGCAGCGAGAGTCGATCTATTTCATTGGCGACCAACTAAACTATACTAAAACGCCCCCTGGGAGACCCATAATGCATAGCGTCATTTCCATGTGGAGGTATCCGCGACAAGGCTGATATTCTGGCAGGGGGCGCTGTAGCTGCACTACAGGGTGATTCGTGCATTCTCCATCAACCCAAAGTCCTCCCATCATGCATTTCAGCTACAATGCTAATGTTAGCGTAGCTTGCAATGACTGTAGAGTTGTGGCTGATATTCACACGAATGTGTGATGAGGTTAGAAGTGTTGCTGCTTTTCCTTCACATTCTTTAAATACCCAAAATATGTCCATACCTCTGACTTTGTCTTCTCTGAGGGCTGATAAATGTCCTGAGCGCAGCAACTTCAGCAGATGAGACGGTGGCTGGTAAGGCTCACCATGACTACACAGCGGACGCGCTAATCCACCGAGATAATGTTTTTTAAAAACAAGACAGTAACTATTATTATTTAATTTTTACCTGGATTTACAGCTACACCGGTATCCTTGACATCCCTAATCTAGAACAGCGTTTTCCCAAACTTTCCAGTCCCATGAACCCAACTATTGATGGAACATATAAGCATTTTATTATTCGTCACTTAAAAAATGGTACAATGGCAGCATAACAAACATCAACAGCCAATATATCAACCGCTATATGTTGCTTTTACTAGTTCAAGAGATTCCTTCTCATTTACATTTCTGGTATTTATATTATTTTCTCTGGAGAATATCTAGACCCAACACCCAAGTGGGGTTCAAACCCCAACTTCTGGAACTGCTGATCTAGAATATAAACCTAGAACATAGATCTGAAAAATAGATCCTGAATATAGATCTGGAACAGAAATCTGGCACATACATCTAGAATATGGATACAGAACTTAGATCTAGAATGTAACTCTAAAACATAGACGCTCAATGTAGATCCAGGACATAAATATGGAACATAGATGTGGATCAGAGGTGCTCAAACTCGGTCCTGAGGGGGCGCTATTCAGCATCTCTTACTTCTTTCATGGTTGAACAACAACTGAATCAAATGATGGTTCGTTAGCAGAACCTCTGCAGGACGAAGCTGGACCATTTGAATCAGCTGTGTTTGAGCAGAGACACATCTAAGACTGGCAGGACACCGGGCCTTAAGGCATGGACCTGGACGTCCCAGCTCTAGAACCTTAGACGGGGTTCAGGAATGTGCTCCATGGTGGAACATGGTGGTGGCAGCATTATGCTATGCAGACGCTGTTCCTGGATGGTGGAGGAGTTATCAGGATAGGACTGTGTGGTTCACCCATAGACTGTATGTGGATGGGCGGAGCCTCGATGACATCACTCGTACGTTTCTGAAGAGCAGCACTGAAACCAACTGGGCGGTTCAAACCGCCGCCATGTTGGCCGTGTTGTTCCCGGAAAATACCAAAAATGGGTGAAGAGGTGGAGCTGTAAGGGTGGGGGGGGGGGTGGGTGATTAACACTCTCCGTTAGCTACAAGCTAGGCTCAAGCTAGTCCTGGAGCAGCTGAAGCTAATGTTGGTTAGCGGGCGCTTTTAGCCAGGAAACCGCGGTTGAGTGACGCTGCTACCCCTCTGCCTTCTGGGTAGATTCACCAATTTTGTAAAATAAAACCATGAAGCCTTGTTGGTCCAAAACTTTCACTAAAACCATGTGAATTATAACCAAAACAAGTTTTAATAATCAATATTCAAGGAAGAAATGTGATAATTTGAACCCATTTTCGACCAAGCAGTGTCATCTTTTAAAGCACATACTTAATGCTAGGGAGTCGAACTAACATCTCCCAGGCTGAGAGCTGCTGCCTTGCTCTGCTCTGGACATGAAAGTTTAATACCCTCTGTGGTGGAGAAAAGCCTCAGCTCAGAGCTTAGATGATTGAAGATGATGTTTAATTGATGAGCAGAGTGGCTGAAACCAGAAAACAGTTCAGTTCCTCAACAGCTTCATGTTTTCACTTTGAGGATGCAGCGCCCCCTACACCACTGTACTGGTATTACAGGTCCTCAACCGCGGCCTGTTTGACATTAGGGTGACTTTCAGCATCAGATGGAATAAGTTTGAGTTTTTTGTAACCCAAACCTCATTTTTTAGCATTTATTACGTTCATTTACTCACCCAGACAAGTTAGGAGCCACTTGGAGTCCTTCAGGAGAAGTTTTTATCCAGTCTGATCAGCGTATATCCATATAATGGGAGCCAATCAGGGCAGGAGATTTACTGCCTGTAATAATGAATTATCTGCCCCATAACTCCTTCATTTAACCAGATTTAGTTATTAATAATAAGCAATATTCTCCTGTGATGTCAGAACGTCTCAGAGATGCTAAGCTATTAGCTTCTGGGTGTTTTTCATAGACTGTATATAAATAGACAAATCCTCGTTGACGTCACCCATAGGTTTCTGAAGAGCAAAAATGAGGCCAACTGGGCAGTTCCCACCGCCGCCATCTTGTCCGCGTGACTCGCCTCGTCACTCTCAGAAACTCCAAAAATGGGCAAAGAGGTGGAGCTCAGAGTGGCGCTGTGAGGCTGTGTGCGGAGGGTTAACGCTCCGAGCCGACGTAGCTACAAGCTAGTCAGAAGCTAGTCGGGAGCTAACTGGAGCTAACTGAAGCTAACGTAGGCTGCAGCCAGTTTCAGCCAGAAGACCGCGGTTGACAGACTTTTACCCAGTTTTTCAACAACGATCCCTTTAGACCCAGAAACATCTTGATTAGAGAAAACAGATCAATATAATAAGACCCAAAGGGGTCGGATCAATACTGCCTGATATTGCGTTATTTCCATTACCATCGGTGGAGGATGAGGACATAGAAGGCTTATCTTAACAACACATCCAGCAAAAAGCGTCAAAAAGTCATCATGAAAACTCAGATCCTCCCAAAAAATAAATTGCTTTTGACTCACCTCACATCTCATCCATTAATTTATGCCTCCAGCTGTGTTCCTCACACCAGTACTGATCTAACCAGTGATCATCCAGTCTGTCTAGAGTCCAACTCTGTAGTCTTCCAGCCCGATCTAGCCGACTCCCGCTCTGGATGCTGCGGTTTATCGGTCCTGCCCAATGGCCGCTGGCTGCTCTGCTTTGTGACCGCATACCACGGAGGCCGCCATTGCTCCTCCATTACTGTAGTACCTCTATTTGGCCACTAGGCCCCCATTTAAAAGCATTGGACTTTAGACACGTTAAAAACAACGTTAATGCCTGGTCCCCATTGTTTTAAACTTTCTATGGCTACATATTCCTCCTGAGATAACGCTGGGCTCATAAAAAACCTGGGCACCAGGCTGGTTTTCGTAAGATAATTTTTTGAAATCTTGCATAATTAATGAGGGGGCCGGACTTTGATTGACAGGCTGTTTCGTTGGACTTTAATTATAGTAACACTACATTTTAATAATTATTTCAAGTTACTAGTTCTTACCTTTTGAGGTTTGAGAAATAGGAGAACCGTCGGAGGAGCGCAGATACGGCAGCAGTCAGGCATGGGGCTATTAGCGCTATTAGCCTTTAGCTTAGTTAGCCAAGTTTAGCATCAGAGCTAAAGACGCGGTAGCAGAATGGGCGTGATTACGATAGAACTACACGCCCATACACGCCCCGCGAGGGCGGAGTCTACAGTGAACATCCCGCCCCTATGCCCTTTTTAGGAACATGCTTCGTCAGAGCTGGGGAGGAGGAGTCTGTGAATCCACCATGAATTCCCCCATGAAAGTCATTCTGGTAAACGGGGAGGAGTGAGGAGGCGATGTCTGTTCTTTTTTACAGTCTATGGTCCTGCCAACTTTGCTGCTCTGCTGCTACCCGACTGATCGCCTGCTCCAACTCGCGTGTAGAAAGAGATAAAAGCTCCGACCAGAACAGCATTCCTCTCTGCCACATGACAGAACCCCCCACAGCTGGTTAAGCATCAGCTGGTATGAAGCCTCCCCCCAAAGCAGAGACTTCTTGGACGGTCTGCTCCTGTAATCAACACCACAGCAAGCCGTCTTTGTCCAATAATTGCAGATTAACATCCAAAACCGAATAAAAACTGCAGAGGCAACTGATAGTGGAGTTCAGAAACACCAAATGACTGAAGTCTTTACGTTAGTCCCAGGCTGTGAAGAGCTTCCAGCAAGCAGAGGGGGACAGCAGACTACGGAGCAGCTATTAGCTATAGTTAGCCACCAGCGTTAGCCACAATTAGCTACCATTAGCTACAGTTAGCCACCAGCGTTAGCCACAATTAGCTACAGTTAGCCACCAGCGTTAGCCACAATTAGCTACCATTAGCTACAGTTAGCCACCAGCGTTAGCCACAATTAGCTACCATTAGCTACAGTTAGCCACCATTAGCTACAGTTAGCCACCATTAGCTAAAGTTAGCCACCATTAGCTACCATTAACTACAGTTAGCCACCATTAGCTACAGTTAGCCACCATTAGCTACAGTTGGCTACCATTAGCTACAGTTAGCCACCATTAGCTACAGTTGGCTACCATTAGCTAAAGTTAGCCACCATTAGCTACCATTAACTACAGTTAGCCACCATTAGCTACAGTTAGCCACCATTAGCTACAGTTGGCTACCATTAGCTACAGTTAGCCACCATTAGCTAAAGTTAGCCACCATTAGTTACCATTTACTACAGTTAGCCACCATTAGCTAAAGTTAGCCACCATTAGCTACAGTTGGCTACCATTAGCTACAGTTAGCATTAGCTTTTCCATCGTAATGTATTTTTATTATCTCAATCCAGTAGATACCTCCTCCTTCATCCATCCTCTGGTTCTGCGATCAGCATTATTCTATACATATATATGTCCCCAAATCTTGGAAGATTAATGTCCAGTTTCCCTACTATCCAAATGTTATTCATCCTTTCCATTTCCTAATCTCCTACCAGCAGCTATTGATTGAGAGACATCCCTAGAATTCATGAAAATGGTCTGCTTTATCAGCTCCACAACATCTCCTACACTTTGTGTCCCAATGCTTTGTCTGTACTGGTGTTCTACAGAATTTCAGAACGTCCTTCCACCCAGCCATGTCTTTCCATGACAACAAGTTGTTCTCCTACAGTTAGCCACCATTAGCTACAGTTAGCCACCATTAGCTACAGTTGGCTACCATTAGCTACAGTTAGCCACCATTAGCTAAAGTTAGCCACCATTAGCTACCATTAACTACAGTTAGCCACCATTAGCTACAGTTAGCCACCATTAGCTACAGTTGGCTACCATTAGCTACAGTTAGCTACCAATAGTCACCATTAGCCACCAGCGTTAGCCTAGACGGACCTGTCAATCAAAAGGATACGCCCCTAATTATTCATAATTTAAACATTTAAATTACAAATAAACGTAGAAGTCAGAACCCCCCCCCCAGAGTTGTCATGATGGTAAACCTGAACTATCTAACCTAAAATGGTTTTTTGAACCAGGCTGTAAACATGTTTATTTTTGCTGTAAAGTTGGTCTTTTTAACATGGGAGTCGATGGGAAGTTGCTCCTTTTGCAGCCAGCCCCCAGTGGATGAGGGAGGAACTGCAGTTTTTGTCACTTCCTGGTTGGCTTCACATTCTGCAGGTGGAGTTTGCCTCTCGGTGTTTTACAGGCTTTTTATCCAACCGATTCATATTTACATTAACCTGGGATTTCAGTGACATCACATCCGTCATCAGCCTGTAGAAGCTGAACTTTGTCCAACTGGTTATTCGGCTAGTGCAATTTGGAAACATGTAAACATGAACCATGTTAATGTCTGCAGTAGCAGATGCAAACAGACAAGAAACAGCTGAATAAAAAGAGGTAAATTAACATTTTCATATTATATCACAAGAAGAGACTATTTAAAGGCTTTGTTAAAATCATGAGTATTGAGACGTGACTTAAAAACTTTTAGGGAGGACGACTGCGTAACTAGCAACAGTAAATCGTTCCGAGCTTCAGGGCAAAGTGAGCAAAGGTCGTCTCAACGTTTTACATTTCATCGTGGAGACAAACAGGAGTAGTTGGTCTGCTGACCTTAGTGCCGAGTGGAACGCTAAGGCGTAATAAGCTCCTACAGATAAAGTTGGGGTAAGACGATGTAATGCTTTTTATAAAAATTACGAAATGTAAAAATTAATTCAGAATGGGACAGGCAGCCAGTGAAGCAATTTAAGAAAGAGGGTTACGTAATCTCTCTCTTTGGTGCGTGTTAGAAACCCGGAAAACGGTGGATTTGTTAGCCCCAAACAGTAGAGAATTGGCATAATCCAAGTGGGAAGTGATGAAAGCATGAATAACAGATTCCAGATGCGATGTAATGAGTACAGACCTAAGCTTACAAAGGTACCTAAGATATAAGAAACCGGACCAGGCATTCATGTGGGCATCCATCGTGAGGGAGGAGTCATGATTGAGGGTTTGAAAGAAGGAGTTAAACTGGAGATGTCAATTTTGGTTTCACAGCCTGGTTTGGGTGGAGGAAAGAGAATCGCCTCAGTCTTATTACTATTTAGGTGTAAAAAATGTGTAGTTAGCCATGTTCTTTGTTCTGCAAGACAATCAAGGAGAGGGTGGATGGAATCTGGTTGGTTAAATGGAAATAAACCTGACAATCATCTGCATAAATATGATATTGAAGAGAAAACTTATTAAAACTGGGAGCTAGTGGAAGAATACACAAACAAAAAAGTAAAGGACCAAGGATAGAACCCTGCGGTACACCTCGATGGAGTACATCAGTCTCAAAGGAATACTCAGCCAAGGCAGTATTCAGGGTCCTGTATAGTAAATATGACCAACACCAGGCAAGAGCATCACCAGTAAGTCCCACATCCTGCTGTAATCTTTGTAATAAAATAGTGTGATTGACTGGATAGAAAGCTGCCGTTAAGTCAAGGAGAATCAGCAAAGCATACCTGCCCTTATTAGTTATACAAACAATGTTTAAAACATGTGATAGCACTGATGTTTTTAAGAATAGGAACAACTACCGCATGTTTTAGAGGAGAGAGAATTTAAGCAGTCAGTAAACTTGGATTGATGATGTCTAGTTAATGCGGAGCTATAGAAGTTCGAACCTTCTTCAGGAAACGTGGAGGAAGAGCCAGAAGGTTTAGTGGAGACAATAAGTTCCTCACAGTGAGAGAGAGAGATATAGGCTCAAAGTGGTCAATAGTGGCAGGTATCCTGGTCAGGGATGCTGGTAACACGTTACTTAATAACGCGTTACTCCTAATATGGCTGGATGTGACGCATATGGTGGATGATTGGGGTTGTACAGGTGATCGCTGAGAGCCAATAAGAACAAATCTTCAGTGACGTTATTGTAATCGGGTGTTAGTTTAGATGGATTATAGCCTCTAAATAATCTAAAAGAGCAAAGAAGGACTTCTGAGACATTCAGAGGGGAGCAGTTCTAACGATTCATAACTAAATCTGGTTAAATGAAGGAGTTATGGGGCAGATCATTCCTTATTACAGGCAGTAAATCTCCTGCTCTGATTGGCTCCCATTATATGGATATACGCTGATCAGACTGGATAAAAACTTCTCCTGAAGGACTCCAAGTGGCTCCTACTTGGCCTGGGTGAGTAAATGAATGTAATAATTGTGTAAAATAAGATCCAGGTTGAAAAATGAAGTTTCCCCGTTAAGCTCTACTGTCTAATAATCGGGGATCGTGATTGGACGATGCTCCCTTCTTCCACCACTGCTGATAGCTGTTCACTAAAGAAACTCTGGATCAGGACAAACTCTGTGTGAGTGAGCATCAACAGAACCTGCAGTGCTGTCCAGGTTGAGTTAACGTCTCTTTTTCTGTCTGTTTTTGTCCCTCCGCCTGTAGCCGTACCCCACTGACATCACCGGCCAGCTCAACCTATCAGATCCCTCCGTCAGCACCGTGGTCTGAGAGAGAGACGCAGAGGGCGAGCGAGCTGCACTGCTGCTGCTGAGCCAGACACACACACACACACACACACACACATAGGTGTCCCCATAGGGACATGTTAAACTATCATCCCCACAATCATAGTAATACAGGAACGCACACACATACCCACATACATGGTGATATGGGGACATTTATAAATGGCCCCATATCACCATGTGCCCCCCCCCCCCCACACACACACACACACACACACTTGAACCCACCTTGCTCCGCTTGCCAGCTTCTTGCAACCAGAGGGTCTTTTATTTTGAAAGAGTTTGCACAGTTCTGTTTCCTGCTTGTCCTCACGATGACGATTCTCTCCGACATGTAAAACGTTCCAGAACCAGTTTAAACTGGTTTTAATGGTTGTAGCTGATAAATCCACCAATGCTGTTTCCTTTAAATGTGAACAAACACTTACCTGTTGACCAGGGAGTGACCAATCAGACGGCACGACCCCTGGGGTTGGTCAGGTGGGTGGAGCCTCTGAAGCAGAATGTTGGCTGCATCCAAATACCTCTTACTGCGCTGCTACGTAGCAGGTGAAAAGCAGGAAGTGAGCGATGTAGTAGATCAGAATCTCTAGTATGGATCAGAGTAGTACGGATAAAGTTCTGGATGTGTAGTACTGCAGTAAGCAGCTGGTGGACGCTACGCTATCCCACAATGCAACAGAAGCCCCAAAATTGTAGAAGAAGAGTGACCTCAGCTACAGAGGAACTATCAACCATCGACGACGCTGTATTTTCAGTGTCTCAATGTAAAAGTGTATCGATGTCACTGATTACTTTAATTGTTTTCTGACAACTGATTAAACATTTAAGTTGAATAAGGCGACCTTACGTCACATAAACATCAGGGTCAAAGGGCACACAAAATGGTGGAGCAGTACGTCTGATTTCATGCCTGCTACTCACTGGTTTGCTACGCAGTATTTCCTACATCAATGGGCGAGTAGCAGCTGCTACGTAGCATGTGGAACACACTAAGGGTTTGGATGCAGGCGTTGTTTCCTCTTTCAGTCAACCTGCTGCTCGGCCTTCTGGGAACTTGTTGCTCTACATTCATGATTAATTCAGCAAAGCTTCGATAAAACTCTTGTTCTGCTTCCATAACTGTAATAAAATTAATATATAGTTCTTCAAACTGCAGTTTTTAGGCTTTGCATGACAGGTAAATTCTGATAGTTCACTTTAGAAAGCCGCTCTACTAAAGTTTATTCATATTTAGTCATATTTAGTTTTAATTGTTGCCCAAACTACAATGTCTAAAGTTCTGCAGGCTGGTTCTGCTGGGTTTCTGGGTCAGAACTATGAATTTAAATGTAACCAATAAAAGAAAGATCAGCTTTAGAAAGAACTGACGATGGCTTATATTTTACTTATTAAGGAAAGCCAATTTATTAATGTTAATATTCAATAATAAATAGATTTAAGCAGGATTGGACGCTTTCAGCAGTTGTGCTACAGAAGTTGCTGGTTTTGTTGCACAGACCAAAAAGTTGTAACAACATTTCTTCACGAACAGCCTGTGGAACATGTTCTATTATTTTTCCTGAATACTGTCGAGACATTTACAGGATGTCAGATTGCAACCGGACATCCAAGAGCTTTTAAACAAAAGAAAAAAGTGGACAAAATTCATCGAAATATGTTTTTAGTAGCCTACTATAAAAATGTGTAGGGGATATTTAGTGTGCACCAAACATTACCTGCCAACTGCCATTAAACAGAAGTTTAGGGCTGATATTATTATCTTCAAGGTTTATTTTCATAAGTTTTAGAAGTCCTGCATTATTGAAATCACCACATATTTCTAACTTTAGTGCTGAAAAAGTAGTGAGTGAAATCAGCCAACCAACCACAAATTAAACCGTTCCTTCAAATTTTCTTAAACACAAATAAATATTGCAGTCCTAAAAAATATTTATGTGAATTATTGAAATAATTCGTTATTAGATTAAGTTTTAATCACTGGAGAGGAACATTTGTTGACTGGGTTTAATTTTAATTTATCCAGAAAGTTTCACGTCTCAATCAGTTTGAGCTGCAGATTCTCTGCCTCCATCTTTCATTTCCTCCTTTTATTGTTTATTATTATTTTATTGATGTTTTTAATCCTGATGTTTTAGCTCACAGTTTTATTTCTAGAGAATTGATGAAGCAACAGCGCCCTCTGCTGCCTAAAGTTCATATCAGCTGCATGCACATCCACCTGAGGATGATGATAAAGAAACATGAAACATTAAAGCTGCAAGACTTCATTCATTTATTGCCCCTTCAGCATATTTATGTCAAATAATATTTACATAATTGTTTTCCAATTCATCTTAGAATAGATTTTGTAATGGCATTTAAGACTCTTACTAAAGATGAGAGAGATTCCTTTAAGAGTTTGGAGGTTTTAATAAAAGTTAAATTGATCATACAGGAGAACAGCACAGATCACAGTGAATGCTGAATGCTGCCCCCCTCCTAACTTCCTAACAAGCTCATATGAAAATAAGTATTTATAAAGTTCAGCAACCTTGCCTCTATAACTTTGAAGACAAAACTATTAATCTCAGGGTGGGGACATCTGGCTCTTTGCTGTGAATAAGTGACTTTTGACATATACAAAATAATGGCAATAGCTTGGGTTATATGTAACACAATAAGAGAAACTCTCAAAACTAAGTTTGTAAGAAGAATCAATATTTTCTCAGGCAGTGATGTCTTCTCTAACCTCGGACTCAACACCTGTTGTCTGGCTCCTCTGCTCTCAGTGTTAATAATACTAAAGGATTAATCATAATAATACATTTTTCGATCACAGATTTCTTCACATTTTTTGCTAATTTTTATCTTTAAAAGCTAAAAGGATGAACAAATATATGTATTTATCAGAAACTCTGCTGGTCTACATACAAATGTGGTTTAGATTTAATCTGGTTTATCTGTTTGTTTAAATTCTGCTCTATAAATTGAGGATTACTGCTTTTTTATGATTCATAATCATTACATTTAATCAGATAGGCTGATTTATTGTCATCTTCAGGTTGCTTAAAAAAAGAAAATGTGCAGATTTAACTGAATCTGCTGTAAAATCATGACGATCAACTGGAATTTTCTCTGAAGGGAACCTTGGATAGCTTCACCCAACAATCTGTTCCTCACACAGAACCTTAGAACCTGATCAGAACCAAGCCCAACAGTTTATCCTACCAGAACCTGGTCCAGTTGGTTCTGACGTGGTTCCCAGAGAAGCGTCAGCCATAAACATGCTAGGCTCCGCCCACTTCCCCGCCCCCATGTCTCTGCTGAAGACGTGGACGTGTCCACCTCCTCGGCACTGAACCTGAGGTCACCATGTGATGTTTGGGTCGCTGAGAACATTTGAGCCGACCATGATGACCCTGAAACACGCCCCTTAAATTCAAAACAAGAATCATTTTAAACCGTTTCAGCACCAAGTCAGACACAAACCTGCCTTATTTAAACTGGGATCAAACTGACGTCTGAGCTGATTCCCTTCAAAAACGGAAAAACGGATGATTCCCAACGAGACAATCTGGGATGATTTTCCTTATTAATGAATGACGAGATCGTTGAAGATGGTTCAGGAACTTTAAGGAGACCATTTTAAAATCAGACTTTAAACGGTCTGAGCAGAAACAGAAGAGAACGTTTTATTTTTGTAGTTTAGGTAAACCAGAACGCTGACGCTGACACCCATGATGGTGGGGAACGTCTTTCTCAGAACCTGTTTCTGTTCCGGATCTCTAAACTTTGATGCTTCCGGTCTAAAAGCTAAAAACTGGCGATAAGTTTAGTCTGGAAACCTGAATAGAGACGCTCCCCACATGGGTGTGGAAAAGAAGCAGAACTTCCAGAGTTCTGATTGGTTCTTCATCTCAAAGTTCTGATTGGTTCTTCATCTCAAAGTTCTGATTGGTTCTTCATCTCAGAGTTCTGATTGGTTCTTTCTCTCAGAGGTCTGATTGGTTCTTCATCTCAAAGTTCTGATTGGTTCTTCATCTCAAAGTTCTGATTGGTTCTTCATCTCAGAGTTCTGATTGGTTCTTCATCTCAGAGTTCTGATTGGTTCTTCCTCTCAGAGTTCTGATTGGTTCTTCATCTCAGAGTTCTGATTGGTTCTTTCTCTCAGAGGTCTGATTGGTTCTTCATCTCAAAGTTCTGATTGGTTCTTCCTCTCAGAGTTCTGATTGGTTCTTCCTCTCAGAGTTCTGATTGGTTCTTCCTCTCAGAGTTCTGATTGGTTCTTCATCTCAAAGTTCTGATTTGTTATTCCTCTCAGAGTTCTGATTGGTTCTTCATCTCAAAGTTCTGATTGGTTCTTCATCTCAAAGTTCTGATTGGTTCTTCATCTCAGAGTTCTGATTGGTTCTTCCTCTCAGAGTTCTGATTGGTTCTTCATCTCAGAGTTCTGATTGGTTCTTTCTCTCAGAGTTCTGATTTGTTATTCCTCTCAGAGTTCTGATTGGTTCTTCATCTCAGAGGTCTGATTGGTTCTTCATCTCAAAGTTCTGATTGGTTCTTCCTCTCAGAGTTCTGATTGGTTCTTCATCTCAGAGTTCTGATTGGTTCTTTCTCTCAGAGTTCTGATTTGTTATTCCTCTCAGAGTTCTGATTGGTTCTTCATCTCAAAGTTCTGATTGGTTCTTCATCTCAAAGTTCTGATTGGTTCTTCCTCTCAGAGTTCTGATTGGTTCTTCCTCTCAGAGTTCTGATTGGTTCTTCCTCTCAGAGTTCTGATTTGTTATTCCTCTCAGAGTTCTGATTGGTTCTTCCTCTCAGAGTTCTGATTGGTTCTTCATCTCAAAGTTCTCATTGGTTCTTCCTCTCAGAGTTCTGATTGGTTCTTCCTCTCAGAGTTCTGATTGGTTCTTCCTCTCAGAGTTCTGATTGGTTCTTCATCTCAAAGTTCTGATTGGTTCTTCCTCTCAGAGTTCTGATTGGTTCTTCATCTCAGAGTTCTGATTGGTTCTTCCTCTCAGAGGTCTAATTGGTTCTTCATCTCAGAGTTCTGATTGGTTCTTCCTCTCAGAGTTCTGATTGGTTCTTCATCTCAAAGTTCTGATTGGTTCTTCATCTCAGAGGTCTGATTGGTGATGAAGGTTGTTGTTCTCAGCGACGCTTCGCTTCGGATCTGATGCCGTCTCAGTGGTGAGCTGCACCGAACCAAAACACAGAGAGAATTCAGACTTATGATAAAATAAAACATTTATTTAGAAATATAAATTATAAGAAATGATTCTGAAATGAAGTAAAACTAAAAATCTATTTTAAAAATGGTTTAATCGTTGCACTTTTCAAAAGCATCCTTTGAATCGATTCATTTATTAATTTTATATTTTTCCATTTTGTGTTTTTTTCTGATTCATAAACTATTTCCTAATTTCATTTGAAGAGTTTCTTGTAAAAGCCACAATATAATCCAATCAATATATCTACTGTGTTTGTTTTGTAAAACTTTTTAAGATGTGTATCTATTTATATTTTAAAATCACAATTATTAAAGTAAATTATCTAAAATTTCAATGATTCATGTAATAACATATTATGTCTAATATAAAGAGCGGAAATTCTATTTAACTTTAAATTCCCCATAATTACAATAACTTTTACATGCATTCATATTGAGGAACTGATTGTATTTTTATTTATATTTTTTCAAAAGGAAATGTTATTGATTTTATTGATAAAAGCTTAAATCTGAATAAAGTTGTATTAAAATATTCATAGAGTTTAAACATTTCAAATGTAAAAACTCAGAAGATCTAAAATGTCTTTGACAAATGTTGTCATTTCTAATGATGTCCTTTATGTTAAATTAGCCGAAATATATTTTTGTGCAATTAAGAATTCTAATTAAAATTGATTTAACTGTAAATGACATGTTTAAATAACTTATTTGGCTGTTTGATTACCAGTTAATTCACTGCCAAATGAAGTTTTTGTGTGACTAACTGGACCTCAGCATGTGAATCTTTCTGTCCAGTTATAGATTATTAACACAGATCATTTTATTAATATTGCACTTATAATGAGGATTTTTGTATATATGGGAATGGTGATGCAGCTCACCCTGATGGATGTTTTTCTGATGTCATAATGTGATGTCACACTGATGTCCTGATGCTAAACACACAATGAATCTAGAATCAGCTGTGGACTGATCTGAGGTCAGTTCATCCTGACTGTAGAAGATGTTATTTGTTGTGCTGTAAAGACTGAAACAGTAGAAGAAGTTTCCTGTTGCCGTGCAGCTCCGTAGACGTCGGTAACGATGCTCTGTGATTGGTTGTTTCTGTAGCCACATGACTTGGATATTCTGTTTCCTGATTTACTTTTTGCTGTGAAGTTCAGAGGAAACTTCCTGTAACCACAGAAACGTCATTTATGGCACTTCAGTGTTTAGTCTACCTGAGCTTCATATGTGCACCTGTCATACCTGTACAGCGCTGTGAGAGTCTGCATAGAAGAGTTTATGGTAATAAATATTTATTTCAGTTTAAACGTCTTAGTTTCCTTTTTATAGATGGATGGATGAACAGATGGATGGATGGACAGATGAATAGATGGATGGATGAATGAACAGATGGATGGATGGATGGATGGATGGATGGATGAACAGATGGATGGATGAACAGATGAATAGATGGATGGATGGATGAACAGATGGATGGATGGATGGATGGATGGATGAACAGATGGATGGATGAATGAACAGATTGATGGATGGATGGATGAATGAACAGATGGATGGATGGATGGATGAACAGATGGATGGATGGATGAACAGATGGATGAATGAACAGATGGATGGATGGATGGATGAATGAACAGATGGATGGATGGATGGATGGATGAATGAACAGATGGATGGATGGATGGATGAACAGATGGATGGATGGATGGATGAATGAACAGATGGATGGATGGATGGATCGATGGATGGATGAATGAACAGATGGATGGATGGATGGATGAATGAACAGATGGATGGATGGATGGATGAATGAACAGATGGATGGATGGATGGAT